>CM074455.1:19488845-20061345 GCA_037101425.1 Elopichthys bambusa | reverse complement strand
AGCATCTTCTCCAGCACAGTTTACTGTGACAGTCAATGTGTACTGTACGTACTTCTTCTTTCATCCAGACTGACATGGTTCAGGTCGAACATGCTGAGGAAGTGTTTCTTGTCGTCTAGTTCAGCAGTGCGGTCCATCTCCTCTGGGGTGAAGCGTGTAGTGAGGGGAGGCTGGGGAGGAGATGGAGTCTTCCGTTTGCTCTGCACCGTTGAGGGTGAAGGGATTCTCTCCTGCATCATCCTCCTCCTCTTCCTCCTCTTCATCTCCAGGAGCTCATCTCGCTTAGAGAGAGTCGCCAATCCAAACAAACCCAAAAACTCTGTCTTCTGCAGAGAGAAAAGAAACAGACAGTCACTAGCTACGTTTGCATCCACCTATTTTTTGCGCATTTCGGGATATCGCATAAAAAAAAATAAAATAAAAAAAACGCTGGATGGAAACGGCAAGATGCACATAAATTCTAAAAAGTCATTTATGATATAGGAAAAAAAGAGCCAGAGTGGCTTCCCCGATTGCAGCAGCTTCCATTTTTTATGACAGATATTTTGTTCCAATTTCCCAGGAAGTGACGGTTTTGTTCTCTTGAACACATGGGATGGAAACAGTGCTTTATTGGCAAATGTTTTATGCTATATTCCAATTTTGTGCATAAGTTAAATTCGCAAATTTGAATGAAAACATAGCTATTGTGAGAGATTTGATTCACATGATGTGATGTCTGCAGCACTATAAAATATAAAATACTAGCTTTTCTGTGTTGGTGTTCCCAGTGTGAATAGAAGTATGGTTGCATTAGTTTACTCGTGGTAGCTTATAGATTGTAGTTGTTGATTTAGTTGTGTTTGTGGTTTTGATTTTTGTATCAAGCTGACATTGACATTTGAGGAGCACTGATAAAATGTGTCACTGTACCTCTGTAGATGCATCTAGTTTAAGAGGAGGCTGCTGAGCGACTCTCCTCAGATGAGCTCGAACTTCCTCCCCATCGCTCTCATCATAAGAATCATCTAATTCAAAGTAATAACCTGAAAAAGGCAGAAGATTATTACATAAGTGAAAGACACAATATGGATGAAAGAAGAAATCTGAGTGCATACATCCTGTGATCAAAGCTGAATTTTCAGCATCATTATTTGAGTCTTCAGTTTCACATGATCCTTCAGAAATCATTCTAATATGCTGATTTGATGCTCAAGAAACATTTAGACAGATATTATATGTAATATTTGGATGGACGGATGGATGGACAGACAGACAGACAGACAGACAGACAGATAGATAGACAGATACGCAGATAGGCAGATAGACAGGTAGACAGATAGACAGATAGATAGATGCTCTGTTTGGCAAACAAACAAACAAACAAACAAATAAATAGAAGACATTTTGACATTTTCCACTCTACCAGTTCATACCTTTCTCTCTAGCTTCCCTGCGTTTCTTCTCCTCCAGGTCTAGTTTGCTGACCAGCCTCCTGTGCTGCTGGAGAGCCTGATCGTACACCATCATGGGGTCTGTCCTCTCTAGAGCCGGACCCTGAGGCTGCCTGTTGTCTGCAGGTCCAGACTGGGTGAAGGCAGCTCTCTGCTGGTTCAGAAAGCTCCGGGTGGATTTCTCCAGATCCGCCAGGTATTTTCCAGGCTCCAGAAGGTTGTTCATCCGCATGGAAGAGGGCCTGACTTCCTCTTCAAGAGGTTTTGGTCTGGTGTGGCCTGAGAAAGGATGGATGTGGGATAGAGGCCGGTCTGAGGGCGAGTTGAGGAGGGAGACAGGGTTCCAAAGGCTGCTGGGAGTGGAAGGAGAGGGGTGATGATCACGAGGAAGAGGTTTAGGGGTGATGAGAGGAGGTGGCGCCCCCAAGGGTTGAGGTAAGTCTCTGACACCCACATCATTATGGTGTGTGCCATACCTGAAACAGGAGAAAACACTTCTAGAGTGCACCAGAAGAGGGCAGTATGATGACACAATGATGAGTGATACTGACAAAAAAATTATATCTTGATATTTTCTGGGATTTTGTCAATCACTATATTTAGACAATATTTGCTGAGTGTGTTTTTGTGCTGGTACCTTGGCTGAACTCCCAAAGCTTTTCATATTCTTCATATTCTGTGCGGTGGTCAGTTCACAGCAGAGGTACAAATTAACTTTTACCATAACAAGGCAATATTTGCCCCCTTAAACTGATTTCTTCTGATTTTAGTTTTTCTACCCTTATTAGATATATGCATCATCTTTTAAGTCAAATTCTTATGTTTAATCAAGAAATTAAATTAGAATAATAAGACACTATAGGTTGTTGCTAATAAAATGAAATAAATGTCAACAAAATAAATTTTTGCACTGCAGAAGTAGCACAGAAGCTGCGTCTGAAGCACTATTTACATGTATTTACACTGCAGTTACAAATGTATAAATAATGCTATGGGATTAATCTTTTAAAAACAATACTTTCAATATTGAATTATGAAAAATGAGCCTAAAAAAATAATGATAATTTAAATATGATATATAGTATGATATATAATGTAAATATTGGTATAAGCCAGAATATTAATTCAATTAAATACATAAAATTAAATAGAAATACATTTTATATATATTATATTAAATAAATAAATAAATATTTGTACTTTCTGTACCTCCAGAGCTCTCTGCCTGGCAAACAAATAATTAAACAAATTCTTTCTCTCAGAACTCTCTGTCTGCCAAATAAATAAATAAATATATAAATAAATAAGAAGCTAAAACCACCAATAGGTGGTGGAAAGTCATTGTCTTAATTGAATCATTCATTAAAAACTTAAAAATTAAAATGATTCATTCAAACGGCCGATTCATTCAGGAATGAAGCAGTCTTTATGAATGGATCACTGAATCATTCATTCGTTCAAAAACTCTGATTCATTCAGTAATTAAACACTGCTGTGCGTTGCTCAGAGTTGCACAATGGTTCTGCTGTGTCTTCATTTGGAACTATTGTTATTGGTGATATAAAGTAAAAACAGACAATAATCTGTCTAAAATGTACTTCACAATATTGACTTCCTGTTTATTGAACTGCTGTATTAAATCAATATCACATTTGCAATCATGTTGACAGTGCTTGCTTGTGTGATATATGAACTATATCATATAGAAATATAAGACAAAAACTCCTACAATGTGTTTTGGTATCATTTTAACTGCATTCTACTAGGCTACATCACACAGTGGATGCATAGTCTTTTAAGACTCTCTATCTTTTTGTTTGTTTTTGCAAAGTGAGTGACATACACTTAATAATAATGTCAACAACACTTACGACATTATCGTAGACTATACATATCAGGAGGTTTTGATTTTTGGTTGGAGTTTCCCTTCAGCACCCACCTGTGTGTCTCTCTCTGTGGTTCGATTGGTTCTGCGGTCCGAACAACATCTTGGTGCTTCTCTTGCTGTTGAAACTCCTGGCCATGTCTGTCCGCTTTCTCCACCTTCAGTGCTGCTCTCTGTCTGGCAAGCCATCTGTCATCCTCCTCCTGCCGCTGGAGCATTATGGGAGTTACCATGAGCCTGTGGCTTTTCCCAAACTGGCTGCTTGAAGAGAGGCCAAGGCCTGAGGTGGAGATGGATGAAGGACCTCCTGAGGATGAGTATGGAGCAGACTGTGGCATGAGCAGCGACGCTTCTTTGGTTTTGTCTGTATTGAGAGATGAATAAACATGTTATTCTCAAAGTGGAACAACTCTAAATATTTCATTAATATCTACTAAATATACTAGAAAGACCAAAAATGGAAATGTCTTACATGATAAAGTGATATCGAGGAACATCTTTTATCTTCAGAGACAATGCTATTTTTTATTAATATTTTGAACTAGCTTTAATTTTTAAATTTTAAATTTTCATTTGAATTTTTATTAATTTTGCTGTCTTTATGTTGTTAGTTTTTATTAGTTTTTGTTGTTTATATTTCTATTTAGCTTTATTTTATTTCATTTTTAGTCATTTTAGTACTATTAGTTTTTGTTTCTTTTTTAAAAATATATGTCTGGTTAGCTTTACTAAAACTAAAATAAAAATAAATTACAAATAAATAGAAATATTTCTAAAATTAAAAATACTTTGTTAAATAAAATAAGTTGTACAAGCTTAAATTGAAGTACTTAAATTAGTAAAACTAAAACTGAAATAAAAATAAATTTATTTTAGTATTATAAATTAAGCTAATTCTTTTCAGTTAGCTTCCAAGGCAACTTATTTCATTTAACAACTTATTTTTTATTTTATAAATATTTATATTTTTCTTTAATTGTTTTTAAATATTCTTAATAAATAACAACATATTTAATTTAGTTTTATTTCAGTTTTAGTTTTAATAATTTTAGTACCTAAACTTATTTCAGTTAGTTGCCAAGGCAACATTTCTAATTGTATTTTTTAAATTTCCAAATAAAGTTTTTACTTTCTTTAAAAAATTCTATTTGGCTTTACTAAAACAAAAACTGAAAGAAAAATAAAAGCTAAACAGAAATATTGATAAATAAAATAAGTTGTTAGTTGCTTTGGTTTTCAACTTTGTATCTTTTATTTCAGTTTTAGTTTTAGTAATGTTAGTACTTAAACTTATCTATTTCAACTTAGCTGCAAAGGCAATTTCTATTTCCATTCCATTTCCATGTAATTTTTTTCAAGTTTAAGTTCAAATACAGCTCTGAAGTGTGCGCTGAGATACTGAGCAAATCCGTAAGCAGAAAAGAAGTTCTCCAAGTGTTTGAGAGATGAAGGGTTTGGAAAAAGACCATCTTAATGGATCCTGAAACCATTTAGCTGAGGGTGTTTTCATCATGGATCATGGGTTTCACATGAATGGTCTCATTCATTTGGAATTATACAATTATGGAGAGCAACTATAAAACCTTCTGACTTCCATGAGATTGCTGCCAAAACATGTTTAACAGCTGGCAGCGGTCATAATGGGTTTGAAGGAATCCTTTGGGTTTCTCCAAACATAGACCTATCCAGATTTATCAGACTATATTAATTACGGATTACCCATGAGCAATGCAAAAAGGGCTATTTCAGGTAATATTTCTCAGAGTAAACTATCAATCGTAATTTAAATTTGGAATATTCATAAAGACAGCTGCAGTACAATAAGTAACTTAAGTTGAGACGTAAATAATAATGTGGCAGCTTAAAACAGCTGTATAGCAGCATGATATTAAATGGATGAAAATATATACATAGGTAATAAATTGATAAAAATTGACATTTAAAATGTTACAAAAGATTTAGATTTCAAATAAACACTGTTCTTTTGAACATTTTAATCTAATAATCCTGAATCACAGTTTGCACTAAAATATTAAGCAGCAAAACTGTTTTCAACAATAATAATAATAAAAAAATGTTTCTTGAGCAGCAAATCATCATAGAATGATTTCTGAAGGATCATGTGACACTTAAGACTGGGGTAATGATGCTGAAAATTCAGCTTTGCATCAGAGAAATAAGTTACATTTTAAAATATATTCAAATAGAAAACAGTCATTATAAACTGTAATAATATTTCACAATATTTCTGTTTTTGATTGAATAAATGCAGCCTTGGTGAGAATAAGAGACATTCAAAAATATTACAGACCACAAACTTTTGAATGTTATTGTACACTTTCCATTATACTATAACTTGAATATGAATATATTATAATAATATTCAAAACATTTCTAGGCTTGACATTATTATAACACAATTGCACAATTAACCTTTTCATCCTCATTGGAGGATAGAGGAATAAAAGTCCAGATTGAAATATGGATAAAGAGATAATTCACCCAAAATAATTTATTTACTCACTTTTGCATCATTCCATTCTTTCATCATCACAGGTCATATTCATGTCTTGTGAAATGCTAAAAGTTTGAATGGCTTAAATTTGAATCTGTTCCTTAAAACAAATAAATTCATTTGACTTGTAATATAGTGGACATGTCACATGAACTACTTTTATGATACTTTTATGTCCTTTTTGGAGCTTGAAAGTTTTGGACCCCATTGACTTTCATTGTATGGACAAAAACAGCCAAAATATATTTGACAAATGATCACAAAATGCTCATTTTTAGGTGAACGTCCCTTTAAACAGGACCTATTATGCTTTTCTACATTTCCAGCTTTCTTTAGCCGTGTAATGTTGCTGTTTGAGCACGAAAAATGTCTGCAAAGTTACAAAGTCACTCCAAAGGGAATTATTCTCTAGATCAGTAACACTGTTTCTAAACACTCTGAAACGCCTCCTTTCTAGTCTTGAGTTTTCCTCTGGGAACAAACACATCACAGTATCCTTCATTTAAATAATTCCCACCAAAGGTATATGATTAATAAAGTGGATGAGGCCTGGTTGAGTCAGTTAGTAATGTGTTAAAAACTCATTGTAATGGTTAGGGATGTGACATTTCTCAAACATGACCAATAAGAGCGCATTGAGCTTTTCAGAAGGAGGGGCTTCATAGAGACAGGAACTGAACAGAGCTTACAGACTGGGAAGAGAGGAGCTGCAAAAATGTGTGAAAAATAATGTGTTTTTGAACATTCAAGCATGAAAACCTATTCTAGTAGACCCTAAAAACAAAATCAGGACTTTGTTAATATTGTGTTGCTGGATCAGGGTGGTTTTCACCATCATACCCGGTCTGTTAGCAGCGAGTCTTTCCTCAAGCTTGGCTCTTTCCTTCATGGACTGCCGGTGTGCGTACAGATGAGACTGCGAGTGAGAGATCAAGTGTTGGTTCGCCGGCGGCTCGTGGCTCAGGTGGCGTTTCTCCATCGCCTTGACCGCTTGGATCTCTCTCCCTCGCTCTTTCTTAATCTCGACCTCTCTTTCCTTCTCTCGTTCTCTGTCCTTCTCTCTCTGCACCTCCTGTTCCCACTGCCTTTCTCGTTCAATTTCACGCGTTCTCTCTTTCTCTCGTTCTCTTTCCCTCTCCTGCTGGCGAAGTTCCTCTTCCATCTGCAGCCTGCGGAGGGTCGAAACACACACACACACACACACACACACACACAAATGGTGTGAGATGCAACACTCTCAACAGGAACAAGAAGAATACAGTCAGCGAGAGGCCGCAGGAACACAGGAGAGTGTTGATGATGTTTGGTTCAGAGTTCGAGGAAGATGGCGAGAGCGTCTTTGTGTGTGTGATATATGGGAGAATATCTTATGCTGATGACGGAATGATCGTATTTACACACAAATGCCTGCAAAATTTGGAATTACTAGTGGGAGTGTCATTTAAAGAATCATTGAGTTTAACTGTATGCAAATGAGCATCTCTGTGACATGGCAACTGGATTTGCATATGTAATGCAGCATATATAACAAGATTTGCATTTAAGACAGCAGATTCATAGTAACGTTCAATATAGATGGAAAAATAGATAATGGGTAAAAAGAGAAATGACTAATCAACATAACTATGGTCAGTTAGATTTTGAATGCCAACATTTTTAGCAGTGTTGAATGTCAGATATGGAATATTTCTACTTGATATCTTCAATTTTCAACCCTCTGCAGAAAAATAAATAAATAAACCAGCCTAGGATGATTTGCTGGTCTTGTCTAGTTTATGCTGGTCTCTACACCTGGCCAAGTTTGCCTTCAGCTGGTCTCTGAGCCTGACAGGATGAAAAGTGGTCAAAAGTTCTTTGAACCAGCCAACAGGCCAGTCTGACCCAGCTGGGAGAACAGGTAAGACCGGTAAACTAGCTTAGGATGGCTTTCAGCTGGCTAATTATTGCAAATGTTTGTTTAACGGGTTTATAGAAAATTTTTGAAAATTATAGAAATTTTGATTCACTTGTGCATTGTATTTGATTGAAAGTGAATGTTCATCTGGCTGGGTGCTGTCATGTTTGTGAGACATAAAATTTCTTGTTTGTAAAAGCTTTATTGTCAATTTCCAAGTTAAAAGTCTAACTTCAAGTGGCAATCTAATGCACTTTTCAGAAAAGTTGGAAATTCTGACTACTGATTTTAAAAGTGTTTCTACAGTAAGAATTCCTATCAATAATTGCAGTAATTTAAATTAAACATGAATCTATTAAGAGATTAATACATTATAAATTTAAGGTAATATATTAATATGTAAAATGTAATATTTATATATTTTTAATATTAAACAAAACAAATCTATTATATAGTAAATAAAAATTGATTAAATAAATTTAATAAAAAAATATATAAAAAGTCAAGGCAATAAAATGATCTACAAAACAGTTTGAATGGAGGCTGGAGTCGTTAATCAGTTGGTGAAGATGATGAATGACAGAAGAAATTATAAAGAATTATAATTTATATATTATATATTATAATAAATTATATTTCAATACATTGCTCACCTTGCAACCACTATAATTATTAATTCCATCTTGGACATTATATGTAATCTAATGTAATCTATATAATTATCAAAGTTAATCTATTTAAAAATAAATAAAAAAAACTGGTATAAATATACAATAAATATATTATATTTAATATATTTAATAAAAGGTAGTATTACTATATCTAAAACAGCCAATTAGATTCAGCGAGAGGGTGGAAAATGGTTATATATTGTGCAGTATAAACATACACATGAATATGTTAAAATTAATTAAATATTTAATTAAATTAAATTAATTTGATTCAATTAATCTATATATAATATACAAAAAATAAAATAACAGTGTAATACAATTAAATGAATATATCAAATAATTTAATATTTAAATATTATTAAGTATTACATACAATTTTAAATTTAATTTAAAAGTACATAAAAGGTTAAGGCAGTAAAATTATCTACAAAACAGTCTGAATGAAGTCTGGAGAAAATTACAAATAACAGAACAAATCATAAGGGATTTCAATACAATGCTTGTCTTGCGATAGCTTTAATTATTAATTCCAACTTGAACATCCATTATATGTGTAGTGTGTGTGTGTGTGTGTCTGTGTGTGTACCTCTCAGAGTGCAGCGCTGACAGCGACTGGTGTGCAATGTCAGGAGGGTAAAAGACGCCTGGCATGGGCAGGTGAACAGCAGATGGGTGGAGAGCCGGCAGGGCTCCCCCCTCTGGAAGCGGGTAGTAATGCGAACGGAGGGCCGACAGACTGTAGTAGTCCTCCATCCTGATCAGCCACAGGAAGCAGAGACAGAGAGCGCAGCTAATTAGTACCTCTATAAATAAATCGCTTGTTCATTAACCTCTGCTTTCTGGCCCTCCGACATGAACATCACTGCCTATTTCTGTCACTGCTGTCTCACCTCTGCTCAGTCCCGCAAAGAGACATGCTGAGGGGGTTATTTATACAGAATGAGAGGGAGATGACAAAAGAGGGTCAAATCGAGAATGTGTCCATGTGGAATATATATGATAGAACATGATATTCCTTGCTCTATGCAGACAAACAAAAAGTCCAATCCATCCAGATCAAATATTGAAACAAAACTGCAAAATTACATTTATGAACATTTTGTAGTGTTAGATTTTTGGGTGAATAGACTCAAGATGAACAAAAGTCTTAAAATTTTCATTTTTGGTTGAACTATTCCTTTAAGACATACTGTAATAAAAAACTTGATTGACATGTCTTTAGGTTTTTCCGGTCTAATATTGGAAGGTACTATATATTCAAAAGAACCACCAAAACTACACCACACACCTGTATGAAGCAAGCGAGGGGTGGGGCAAATATCCTGAGTGAAAGTATGCGAGAGTGTCGGCTGTCGTTCCTGGACTGAGCCCTAGAGGGAGCAAAGGCATGCGCAACTCTTCGGCAGAGGCATACGGACGAAAGCCATCGCGAAGATACTCCTCCTGCGGAGCCCCTGCTAGCAGCATATTAGGAACCTGCCTGGACAGGCTGAGAGAGAAAGAGAGGAACACCAAATGAGAAAAAAGGATTATACACTGTAAGATGTGCAGGTGTGTGAAAACGTGTGAAGTACTGACTGAGTTTGAAGACGAGGGTCTTGAATGAGTGCACTCGGGGTCATGTTGAAAGGGTGGGCTGGACCCAGGTACGGTGGGAGAGAGAGGGAGGTCTTCTCCTGGGCTGGTAAGGGCCGATCTGGGGCCAAACGCTCTTGGCCGGACACTCTCAATGCTGAGTCAGCCTAAAAGGGAAAAAAACATGAATGGTTAGGGCATCAGGTTAATTTTCTTGCAGATCTATTAATACCAGTGTACACAAATATTTGTTTATATTATATAAGGTAATTTCAGTAATTTTATGCATGTATTTATGCTGCATAATGTAAAGGTATTTTCCACCATCTCACTGAACATAAGAATGAAATAGGCCGGTTTTGCCGCTGTATGCTTATAAACACCCCCCCCCCCCATTCATTCATTATTCATTCACTTAAGTGAGCGAATAAGTGAGAGAGTAAGTGAGCGAATAAGTGAGAGTAAGTGAGTGAATAAGTGAGCGAATAAGTGAGAATGAGTGAGCGAATAACTGAGTGAATAAGTTAGACAGTAAGTGAGTGAATAATTGAGTGAATCACTTCTTAATTCTTACATAAGTGAGAGAGTGAGTGAATAAGTGAGAATAAGTGAGTGAGCGAATAAGCAAGAGAGTAAGTGAGTGAGTGAATAAGTGAGTGAACAAGTGAGTGAGTGAGCGAATAAATGAGAATAAGTTAGAGAGTAAGTGAGTGAATAAGTGAGAGAGTAAGTGAGCGAATAAGTGAGTGAGTGAGCGAATAAGTGAGAGAGTAAGAAAGTGAGCGAATAAGTGAGAATAAGTGAGTGAATAAGTGAGTGAGCGAATAAGTGAGAGAGTGAGTAAGTGAGCAAATAAGTGAGAATAAGTGAGAGAGTAAGTGAGTGAATAAGTGAGAATAAGTGAGTGAATAAGTGAGAATAAGTGAGTGAATAAGTGAGTGAGTGAGTGAATAAGTGAATAAGTGAGTAAGTAAGTGAGCGAGCGAATAAGTGAGTGAGTGAGCGAATAAGTGAGAGTAAGTGAGTGAATAAGTGAGCGAATAAGTGAGAATTAGTGAGCGAATAACTGAGTGAATAAGTTAGACAGTAAGTGAGTGAATAATTGAGTGAATCACTTCTTAATTCTTACATAAGTGAGAGAGTGAGTGAATAAGTGAGAATAAGTGAGAGAGTGAGTGAGTGAATAAGTGAGTTAAGTGAGCGAATAAGTGAGCGAACAAGTGAGTAAGTGAGCGAATAACTGAGTGAATAAGTTAGACAGTAAGTGAGTGAATAATTGAGTGAATAAGTGAGTGAGCGAGCGAATAAGTGAGTAAGTGTGTGAGTGATTAAGTACGAAATTAGTGAATGAGTGAGTGAGTGAACAAGTGAGTAAGTAATTAAGTGAGTGAGTAATTTTTTTTTGTCACTACACAAAGCACAAAGACACTTTTTGGTGTTAATGACTTATTTCAAAATAGAAAAATCTTGATTATTTAAAAAATAAATAAATAAATGAAATCCATCAATGCATTCAATTTGCAAGTAAAAAACAAAAAAACAAAACTGTCAGTATACAGCAGATCTGCATCAATAAATATTGAACACACATCGCATATGCTGTAGCCATAATGATTTAATACATAAGGTGCTATGTATTGCTGGGCAAAGTAAGAATTAATGTAAATGGATCTATAACTGCATTCACACAGTCAGTGTTTGGGACTGAATTGTGCAGTTGGGTCAATGAAAAATAAGTGTCCAAGATAAAGAAAAAAAAAATCTTAGAAATGTACCTTTTTGTATTCATGTTGGTTCTGAAAAACGTTTATATGTGGAGTAAGCAAAAAGTAAAAAAAAGTTTTTCTAACACCTTAAATACACATAAATGTACACGTACATAATGATTTAAAAAAACGTTATATCTGGCTGCAATAGCTATGTTTCCATCCACCTATTTTTATGCCAATTTTGGGATGTCGCATAAAAAAGCACTGGATGGAAAAGTAGATATTTCGCCACATTTCACACTGCTCATAATTTACCCGGGGTTAACAATTAATCCTGGGTTTTCATAAAATGATTTTTCACAATGTAAATTCCTAAACCCTGGGTTAACACTCTTATTTGCATATTTACAGTGTCAGTGTCACTGATTAGTCGAAAACAATGCACGATTAACACTGCAAAAGCAGCGCTAACCCTGCTCCATTCTGGGGGCAAAAAACAAACATATTTCTCCTTCGACGACCATTCAAAAGTCTCTTTGCTTCACAGCCAAACTGTGTGTGAACAAAACCATACTAAGCATCCAAACTAGCTTGACAACTATTTGACAGCCTAACATAAACATATATAAACCTACTATGTATTTACTGTAAAAGCAAATCAATTCAATTTCAAATAGGTGCCAATGCCAAAGTCTATAAATGAAACAGCAAGTGTGTGTGTGGTCGAGACAGGCATAAAGAAGAGAGACAGCATGGCTTAAAGCTGACTGAATATCCAGAGCATTGGTCCCTCTATCCTGTCTCTCTCTCTCTGTCTGTCTCTCTCTCTCTCTCTCTCTCTCTCTCTCTCTCTCTCTCTCCAGGCAGAGCTACAGAAGACTCTTTGTGTAAACAGAGAGAGGGTAGTTTGATCAGGGGAAAGTGCCTATTGTCTCTCCTGATGTCCCCTGACTGCAGTGCTAAATAAACTCAAAGCCACACAGAACGAGAGCTGAACAAACCATCCATCCGAATCCACACATACACACACATATTCTGGCATGATCTTGCGGTCGCGCCTGAGAGTCACTGAAATAATGGACATGCAGGACACCCACAGATCAGCCCATTTGCACTGATCCACCCCAATTTAAACCCTGTGACCCCATCAGGACCTCAATCCCTCTTCAGAGCGGAAGCCTGCGGTCAAGCCCTCCTGACCACACAAACATAATATCAGCCCTGTGGATAAAGAAGTCTGGGGAGATGTTTCTGTTTGTATTGATTGGCAAAGATAAAGAAAAAGGGAAAGAAAAGTCGCCGTCATAAATATACGTTTTTAATTTTCACAACCAAATGAATGCCTCACACATGCTGGACTAGTTACAATTCTTTTGTGCTCATGTCAGATAATAGTTTATCTGAATGAAAATAAAATCATGAATAAAGCACAAAACTAAAATTCTAAGATTTTAGGACACCAAAACATGTCAGAAGATTAAAAAAAATTATTGCCTTTTTTCATAATCGGCTTTGGTCAAAATAAAATGGACTTGCTGGATAATTTCATAGTTCTTCCTGTGTGAAATTTTCAACGGGTACATCATATAGTTTGTTTTGTCAACTTAGGAATATTCTAGGATATGTAGAGGAACTCAGAGCTAAAAGACATGGACTAAAATGTAATTTTCACAAAAACTCAATTCTGTCATACCTGACGTCCTTCAGACCTCCAAAATCCATTGACTGTTTTAGTTGGGGCGATGGTGACCACAGGCGGGGTGCCTGTGGGCGGGCCCAGGCTAGTAGCCATGGCAACCCGCTTAGGCGTACTGACTGGAGAAATGTGATTGGTCACCGGGGAGGAAACATGCGATGACTCGCTACTAATAGAACCTGAAAAAAGGAAGACAGATGAGTTAGGAGAAATCTTGAAAAAAATATTATATATGTATGTATATATTATATATAGATATATCATTAAATAGATATCTTGATTTTTTTTTAAATATTTTTGATTACATATACATATACATATGTATATATGTATGTATATATATACACACACATATATACACACACATACATACATACATGCAAACATACACACACCGCAGTAGGGGTTTAGAGGAATGTGTGTGTGTGTGTGTGTGTGTGTATATATGTGTAATCAAAAATATAAAAAAAAAAAAAAAATATATATATATATATATATATATACACATAAATAAATATATAAATAAAGTACTCATATTTATATATATATATATATATATATATATATATATATATATATATATATGCACACACACATGTTAGATGCGATTAATCGTGATTTGGCAACACTTATTTAATAATTATTTTACAAACAAGCAAACAAACAAAAGCTCTCTCAAACGGCTAGTGGGTAAAACAATTTCTCTCCCTCATGCAGGATTCAATCCTGAATCTTGCATAGCTGAATGAGCCTGGAGTACATGCGCTAACTGCTAACGCAAGGTTCTGACAAAGAAGTGCAACGTACCACAATTTGAGAGAGACGTATAATAACATCAGAGGCAACAACAGACTATCTAGACTAGTAGAAGTGGCAAAGAAAGTGGGATGTATTTGTATGTGTGTGCATGCCAGACAGAACTAACAACTTGTCAGATGAAGTGAACATACATCACTTCCCTGACTGCCAACCTCGCTGCTATCAAAGCCCCTTTGGGCTGTCAGATCAGATGCCAGTTTAAAGAGATAAAGAAACAAACACTGCCATCTCCCTGCGGTAAACACACATGAACATGCACTCATTCCTCTAAACCCCTACCGCGGTAATGCAGCGCTTTACTGTGATCAAAGACAGTTTGAGTGTGTGTGTGTGTGTGTGTGTGTGTGTGTGCGCGTGTGTGTGAAGCATGCACACATACATATCTGAGTTGCCTAAGACACTCCAAAATCCAAAACAAAGACATTCTTTGTGTCTCACAACAAAATGTATAAAAAGAGAAATTTTACATTAACATTATTTCTAAGACACATTGAATAAAATTGTCTGCTAAATGAATAAATGTAAATGTATATGACTATTCAATACACAGCACTCTGGAATATTTCATTCTGATTGGTCAATATCAGCACTGAGCAATCAAATATGTTTGTATAATGTCGACTAAATAGTATTTCCATAGTGTTTCAGTGGCAACATACTGCATGGTACGTTTGCTTTCATATCTCTCATATCGTTCTACAGTCTCTCTATTTCCATATCAAATCAAATTATATAATGAATTGGTACTAACTTATGAATCAAAACTATTAGCAACCAAGTGCAGTAAAAACAGCCCTGGAGGACTTCGGTATTTATTTCATGATATGAACTTGAGAGATGACTAGAAGCAATAAAACAAAAACGTCACTTGAAAGAACAAGACACAAAGACCTGGATGAGAGTGGAAGACATGTAAATATGTGAGCTTGAATTGCAGATTAAAAATGCCTATATAATATATTAATTAATGTTTTAATATTGTAACAGTGTTCTAGTTGCTAGGCAGATTACTTCCTGCATCTAAATTGGGATTTTAAAAGTGAGGTGGTAGATAATTAAATCATTTGAGCCCAAATCAATAGTTCACATCCATGTATTTATCTATTTGGCAATGGCAACTATAGCCATGTAATAAGCAGGATAATGTACAGCAAGATACAAGATCTGATCACCCTTGCAAATAGAGAACGGCTGACTGTACATTACCCCTTCCATAATATGCACTTCTTGTGGTTTCGATTGCAGTGAGTGTGTGTGAGAAATGACTTTCCTCATTAAGACAGAAACCTACACAAGGCTTGAAACCACACAAGAGCAGAAAAAAACCCATTGCCGCTAAAAGCAGTATCTATATAAGACACCCAACACAAAGAGTAAAGTAGGTCAGCCCTCCTCAGAGCGCTTGTGTCTGCCAGAGAGCTGATAAGAAGTCAATACTTTGGGTTTTGTACTACACTCCTTTTGTGTTAAATTTTACTTTACTCTTTTACATACCTGCTATATTTCTACCTAGAAACCACTGACAACTAATAATAAATGGTTCATACAAAGCGAAGCGCTGCTATTACTATTGCCAAAACTTATGGTTAGGGGTTTTTCAGAAGCAAAAGAAACTCATCCTACACGGTTTATGCGACGGACATATATGATACATCATATCGTGGACTTCTCGTAGTTCGAACCTACATTTTTTGCTTTGTAAACAATAAAACAGGTGAAAAATACCCCAAAGTATATATATTTTTCAAAAACTTTTCCTTGCAGATAATATAATATTAATGAAATAAAAGGCTACTTAAAGGGATAATTTACCCATGATTTACTCACCCTCAAGCCATCCTACACCATACACCATATGACTATCTTCTTTCAGAAGAACACAATCAGAGTTATATTAAAAAATATCCTGGCTTTATAATGGTAGTAAATGGCGCTCACGATACTGAAGCCCAAAAAAGCACAACCATCCATCATAAAAGTAATCCATACGGCTCCAGGGGGTTAATAAAGGACTTCTGAAGTGAAGCGATGCGTTTTTATAAGAAAAGTATCCATATTTAAAACTTTATAAACTATAATAACTAGATTCTGGCAGAAGGACATATGCATCAATTTACAACAAAAAAGTAACCTCCTGATGCGACGCATGATGCAACGACGAACATAAAAGCGCAGAGAGCAAAACAAAACACCAGTCACGAATTAAAAGTCTAAAATGAGAATTTTTAAACAGAAATATCAGAGGATTTTGATATAAGAGAAGAGGAGCTTGAGTTTGTTGCCCAGCCTTATTTATTTGAACCACAAGAGGCGTCGAAGCTTATGCTTACGTCTAAGCTTACTGTTTTAGTGCAAGTCAATTTTAACAGTATGTGTACGGTCATCTGCCGGAAGCTAGTTATTTAAGTTTATAAAGGTGGATAAAATATGGATATTTTTCTTACAAAACTTTAACTTTTTTACCTTTATTAACCCACTGGAGTTGTATGGATTACTTTTATGATGGATGGATGGATGTGCTTTTTTGGGATTCAAAATCATGAGCGCCATTCACTACCATTATAAAGCTTGGAAGAGCCAGGATATTTTATAATATAACTCTGATTGTGTTCGTCTGAGAGAAGATAGTCATATACACCTAGGATGGCTTGAAGGTGAATAAATCATGGGGTAATTTTAAAATTTGGGTGAACTATCCCTTTAAATGTACTTTCTTGACCGTTTCTTTACACACTTTTTAAAAATGCACTTTGTTACTGTCAAATAAAAGGTTTTATTTTTAAATAATTAAACTAACTGAATTTAAAAGAAATTTAAACCATAATAATGTACTTATTTAATTGAATGTATTTATTTAATTGTACATAACATGCAATTAAGTGTCTGAAAACACATTGAGTTCACATTTTGCACTTAAGCATATTCTTGTAAAGTATATTATTTCTAGAATAAATGCTCTTTTTAAAAGAGTTGCACTTTATTTTACAGTACGTGCACTTATATGTACTTACAGTGTACTTTGCTTAGAAAGTACTGGGTAATATAAGGTAACTACATGGGTTAAGGTTAGGTTTAGGGGTGGGTTCAGGGTTAGAACCTAGTTATTACCCAGTTATTGCAATTACTATAATAAGTACATAGTATGTACATGAGGAACTGAACTGTAAAATAAAGTGCTACCTTTAAAAGGTATGCTAAAGTGTACTTCTTTTTCACAAGGCGAGCAATGGGCAAAAACCACTCACGACAACTTATAGCATCTTGGTGAGAAGCTAAGTTTTACTTTACTCTTTTATATATTTACTATATCTTTATCTGAATGCTCTGGCAATATTTCAATTGTTCACAGTCATCCTATCAGTCAAACTCTTGAGGGAACAAAGAAAGTGAGAGAAAGAAAGTTGTGTGTGTGTTTGGGTGGGGGGAGGGGATGTCAGTTATGTACTACTACAAGCATCAACAAGGACACACATTCACAAAAGCATGTGTGCACACATAAGTGTGCATTCAGAGAAACACACACACACACACACACACACACACACACACCAAAAGCCCCAAAGCCACCAAAGCTTTAAACAAAAGACAGCTTTTCCAAACAGGCTTAGCAATCTGAGACAGAGTATTGACTGTCATTGAATTACCCTAGTCAAAGAGTGTATGAATGCATAAAGTGACAAGCGAAGGCAAAGCAGTATGCACAGTGTGATAAACTCACAGAGACAGCAGTAAAAAGACACTTAGAGAAGGTCTATAGAAATTACTGGCATACAAGCTCTTAACCAATCAATATAATCCCTTTCTCTCTGTCTTGAAGCTTTAGAGAGAAGAATATAATGATCACTCACAATGGATCATGTCGATAAACACATGGTCAAACCATGTATTCTTGAGAAAGCTTTAGACAGTGTTAGATCATTCAAGATGCTTGTTTTTCTTCAGAATATAATGTAACTGAATAGCTTGTCTTTCAGTTTCAACCAATGTAGGGTGGAATAATTGACAGACAACAATTTTGTAGATCTTAAATGCCATGGCAAGACAGCAAAAAACATTGTCTAGGAACTTGATATTGTATGTAATGAGCATTAAGAGTTTTTGTGTGAGTGTGTGTGTGTTCAGGTTTTTTTTTTTGGCATTGACTACAACAATTACACAGACAGATGGGCAGCTAAATGTTGTGCCAGCCATCTGAAATGCTGCAAACCCATATGCAAATATTATTCAAATCTATTCACAATTTGTTGACAGAAAGCACCACCCACACTCATACACACGCTGAGCGAAGAATGGCTGTCCATATTACACGCATACATATGGCGGCGTGCTTGTTTACATTCTGCATTAAAAGACTTACTGCAACTATGCTAATGGTACAGTAATTACGCTACAATGCATAATATAGTTGCTGATGCAGTGATAATGTTTTTGCCAAGTACTTTATCACATGCATGTGTGCTGTTGTTTACTAGCAGTTAGCTAGAAGTTCGAGTTAAATTGATGTTGCTAGTTAACTCATTTAAGTTGATTTTATTTTAAGAAGATTTTTATTTTACATTTAAATTTTTAGTTAAGAAATTCACAGTACTAATATACTCACATTACTAAGTATAAATAACGGCAATTGACCAGGCAATTGATCGGTTTTCACAAATGAAATGAGTTAAGATGGTATAACAGTGTTTTTACAATATAATTGTAGTTGATGATTTACGATACTCTTGTTCATTTACAGGCTTGCTGGCAACCACTGTAAATTTTAAATTTTTTTATAGTGTATCAGTGACCATGTGGCTAATTTTTTCAAAAAACAAAAGAACAAAAAAACAACAACAAAGAAGCAAAACACAACAGAAACAAAAGAACAAAAAATAAAAAGCAAAATCAAAACAAAACAGAAACAAAAATAAATGAAACAGTCACAAAACAAATCAGAAAAAACAAACAGACAAAAAAGCAAAACAATACAGAAACAAAGCAAAAATAAATCAGAGTAAATCAGAGAAAAAAAACCCCCATCAAATATCTGCCTAAGTTTATCTCCAAACAACACAAAAACAACATACGACTTTGAAAGACATACCGTAGTTGTGGGTGTAGGTTTAAGGTGTAGGTTCTGTGACATGAACATGGGAAGAAACAGCCTGTAACAGCTTAGTAAAGGTCTGCTGACTACTACCTTTTCAGCATGGCATCATGGGTAAGATGATAAAGAGAAGAGAGTAATGATTGATGGGTAAAGACGAGAGGAAAAGGCACACTCACCTCTTGGCTCTTCAGCCTGTTTGGCTAGCTTGCGGAGAGCGGCAGCGAATCCAGAGTGTCCAGACTGGGACGCCGGGCTTCCGTTGGCGATCATTGCTCCGCTGATGGGGGAGGGAGTGAGGGGGCTTACAGTGGCCATGGTGCATGGTGCTGTGGAGATCATTCCTAATGCTGGGGACTTTGGCTCATGGCTCATACCTGCAGGGAGAGAAAGACAGAGACAAGCAGATTCAGTTGTAGTTTCTGTTCAAATCTGAAAGAATATTCATAGAGGAAACACAGAGGTTGGCGTTAAGCCCAAACCCAATCTTTCTCTGAGATACAGCCTCAAGTTTAAGATTGAAATCAAATTGCTCACTCTATTTTTATTTGTGGAACCACATGCTTTGATTTTCACAAGCTCTGATTCAAAAACAAATGAGTGTGTGTGTGTGTGCGTGTGTATGTGCATGTGCATGTGCAAAACAGGTTCTGTTAAAATACATTTAAAGGAGGACTTCAATAACAATGAATGACACAAATCGATAACCACATTAATTTGCATGCATTGCCTGTAATGATTTAGCACATGATACATTAAGTGGTTTGGAACTGATCCAAATCCAGCCTAAAAAACCCCCTGAAGAATTCAACTATTGCAAGGTCAGACCACCAGCATGAAAATGGTTTTACATTTTATAGTTATTCATTTAGCAGATTTATCCAAATTTTATCCAAAGTGAAATGGTACAACAGAAAAGATTCATTTAAAGTGACAGTAACATTAGAAGTGCTGGAAAACAAAGTTCCAAAATTGGCAAGAAAAGTACTTCAGAAATGTAGGCTTGACAAAATAAAAGAGAAACATTTGTGTGTGTGTGTGTGTGTGTGTGCGTTTTCATCTTTTTCTTAAAATAAAAGTTTTGCAGGGGAGAATAGAGAATACTTAGGTGCACTGTAAAAACATTTTGTTAGGCAACACAGAATTTGCTTTATGTAAATACATCTGCATTAACCAGTGTCAAAAAAAATTATTTAATATGATTGAATCAATCTGACTACAATTCTGGACTACATCCAACATATTTGAAAGTGAATTTCACTAGTTCGAACTCTAAACTGTGAGTGTTTTACAGCTTCCTTCCTTTGTGTATCTCTGTCTCCCACCTCCAGCTATCACTCACTGCCAGCGTCTCTACCAGAAACAAACAAAAGCTTGCTTTATCGTGATAAACTGTGTCTCAACCCTTGCCCTTCTGCTGAACCAAGCAAAACAATTAATAATGAACTTAGGGCAGTTAGAAGAGCTGGCAGCAGCATCCTCTGCCATCAGCCACAACTTCATTATGACTTAATGGAGCCTTGCGCATCCAAACACGCAGAGTAAGAAAACATAATATGTCCTATAGTTGAACTGATCAGATTAATATGGTTAATCTTACATAACACTATAATTTAGGCACAATGTAACACATAATTTGAAAACAAAATCAAGCAAAAACAAAAGTAAAAAAAGTAAAAAAACAAAACAAATAAAAAACAAAACAAAACCAGTCTGTCTGTCTGTCTATCTGTCTATCTAAAAAAAGCAAACAAACAAACAAACCAAACCAAGCCAAACCAAAAAACAAAACAAAAAAACAAAGCAAAATGTATGGCCTCTTAGAGCTTTCGTAGTAAACTAAAAATAAATGTATCTAATGTATCTTTATGCATTATGCAAATAGGCTTCATAAAAAGGTTAGCTATAATCCTCATATATAGAATGTTAATAAAGTGCAGCATTATAACCAAGACACTGTATTCTCCCTGCCATAAAGGGAACAGCCATTTCAGTCATTCTCCAATCCTGTTAGGGGCTTATCAATCAAATCATCATATCATGTGCTCTTGAAACACAGCTGTCTCTCGTCCACTCATTTGCGTGCTACAAACAGACCTCTTCTCTTTATCTCTTGTCCTTCTCTTGACAAACATTCTCAATCACTCTGCTACTGAACTCACATGCGTACCCCACCCCCTTCCTCTCTTCTCTGCTGCTCACACTTTCCCTACTAGATAGTGTCATTCAGAGATAACAGAGAGTCTCTGGTCACTGTGGAAATGAGAAAAGCCACAGGTATTTTACGGCACACACAGCCATTCTGGGAGAGACATCCCACCCAACACAGAAGAGCAGAGAGCGATTTATAAGCAGTAATGTCAAGGAGTGGGAGAGAGATAACATTTATTTTCCCTAGGATGCCTTAAAGGATTCAATCACCCAAAAATGACATCATTTAATGTCATCATTTAATGTAATTCCAAACCTGTATGACTTTCATGTTCAGTGGAATACAAAAAAGGAGATATTTTGCAAAATGTCCAAACTGCTCTTTTACAAGTAAATAGAAATTACTGTAGAACTGTCAAGCCCCCCAAAACAACATACAATAAAAGTACAAATGATTCCACTTTCATATAAATTATTTTTCCACCACATTCTTTTAACTGAACCAATAGAGGTTTGGACATAAGCATTTAAATCACTCCCTGAACTATATTTTTGCTCTGACAACACAAAACATTGCTGCTTCGATGCAGTTTTTAACATAACATAACATAACATTAAAGGAGTTAATTAGTCAACTGGCATGCTTAGCAAAATATTCCACACCATTGCACGTCTATTCACACACAGACGCACCTACACTTCAAACTACCACATAATAGTTTTAATCCCTGATCTAGCAGGATTTACTGTAGGTCTGTGGCTTATTAACCTCACACCTTTGAGTATAGTCAAATATACAAACAAATATTGTACTAAAATCATCAGATCTCTAGCTGGCCCAGAATGAATGGCCAAATGAATGGCCAGATCTTTAAAATGGCTCTCTAAAAGCACCCAAGGCTTTTTATGTGAAGATCTCCTCTCTCTCAAAGATGAAATCCTGCTGTGCTGTTTTTCCCAGAGGCTTTAGCTTTGGTTCGAGTCAGCAAAAACAGTCCCACAGTCCTCTGCTCCCCACTGGCTCTCTAATAAGCTTGTTCATTAAACAGAACAGCCAATGCAAATTGACCCAGCCCTTGTCGACATGACCAGCTCATGTAAATTCAATGGGAGAAACAGCAGGGATAAAAGACTGGGTGATGGATGATGTGTCAAAGTGCTTTGTTGGGCACAAATGAACACACTCACACACATGCATGTCCATAATGATGACAGACAAGCATTGATGCATGAGCAACGCAGAGATCTGCTACCCTCGGCATTCATTAAGACTAGATAAAGCACCTCACACACACCTGCCTTCTGCTCATTAACCCGTGTGTATGTGCCCGTTTCACTGACAATATTAAAGATGGATGAGGATTAAGACGGTACTGATACTTCCAGAGAGAAATGCACTAATTGGTTTTGACTACAATAGAGATTGATAACTAGAGAGAATATTGATCACAAAGCTACTGGTCAAAAAGGGCTTGAAAGTTGAAGACCTTAGACTGATGTGTACGTACCGAAACAACTCTACTTGCCATAACTGAAGCCCTTACACTAGCCTTGAATGTCCTTGATTAACTTTGTATTGATTTTTCTGGATGTGTCTGCAGTAATTTACAGTGTTATCTACAACCTGTTGATCTCAAAGCTGATTTAGCGCATTTAGGATTGTATTTTCTTGGGTTAACAGGGCTTCCAAAGTTACTTTGAAAGACCCACTCTGTTATCCGCGCTCCCAAACTACTGGTGTCCCACAAGTTTCGGTAATTAGTCCCTTAAACTTCTCCATTTAGACCAGATCACTCTGTACCAGTATCCAGTTGTATGGCTTCTCTAATCACTGCTTCTCTGACCACACTTGACAGTTCATCTCTCATCCCCATTTTGGTCTTATAATTTGGTCTGAATATGTCTAATAAACCTCAATGATAATCATCTTGAATTCAAGACTAGGTCACTCTTCTTCCCAAGAGCTTTTCCATGGTCTTTATCTCTGATGACCATCTCAGTGTTGTCCCCTATAGGTACAAAAAAAAAAACAAAAAAACTTTGATATTGTCCAAGACAACCAGCTCTTCCAAGCTTTAGGTTCCATTACAAGTACAAAGGGGCCTTTTTTTTGCCAACTTAGCCAACAATCCACACTCTAGTCCAGTGTTTGTCAACTCCAGTCCACCTCCCAGAATGTTTTAAATGTCTCACTAATGAAAAACACCTGGTTTAACTCATCGTTTTGTTGGTGTGTTAAATAGGGAGACATCAAAAACATTCTGGGATGTGGGTCTCAAGGACTGGAGTTAACAAACGTTATGTTATTTACGGAAATTCTATCATGTTCTGCCTCTATCTAAGTCAATCTAATTTAAGAATGACTATCCCAAGAGGTCCCTGGGCACGTCTATGGAGGTGACCTGGGGTTAAGCTTGCACTGTATTTGGGGACCTGGTGTTCAGGTCAGACTGCACTCTCCGAGGGGCCCTCATCACAGTATGCACCAAGGGGCCCACATATCCCACTTGTATTATATGCCCTAGTGGTCAGCTAACACTGTATGTGCAGAGGGTCCGGGGGCCCTTATGATCTCCTCACACTGTATTTGCTGAGGGCTCTGATGTCTCAGACAGTCTCAGACAGTGTGGCCTGAGGTTTAGTAGGCCCCTGGAAGTAATGTCATTCATTTAACACAGCATTTACCCCATGGACCAGCTACTTCTAGTGTCCTAGCTCAGTATTTCCCAACATTGGTCCTGGAGTACCCTCCCCACTGCACATTTTAGATGTCTTCCTAACCAAACACCAAACCTAGAATCTTGAGACACACCTTTTCTGGTTTCATCTCTTAAACTTCTTAGGTTCACACTCAAGATGTTTTAAATATACATTAAAAACAAAACAAAACAACAACTTCCTACTAGCATACTTAACATTCCTTTTTTCTCATTATACACCCATCCATCGGCACTGCAATTTGTTGACTCATTTGAAGACACAAGATTATTCATCTTTAGACACCTGAGCATAGCTATATATACACAACTGTTGTAGCATTTACAGGTTTTGATAATCAAGGCTCTTGTGGCATAACCTTATAACTTGACCCATATCCTCAGCCTCCTGTTCTGGTAATTGCCAATTGCATGCGTACTTTCATCTTAGTCATTTTGAAAGGGTTATGAACATAAATGAAGCATTACAGTCTATAGTACCCTTTAGCCTTGTTTTGAAAGGAAAAGCAAATAAGAATATGAGTAATCTTCAGCAGGTTTTACTTAACTTCTCTATGCACAGAACCACAACAAACATGCAAGGTACCTCAGAGTTACCACATTAAACTATACAGTAAATGCTGCAGATCACCAGCAACCCTTCAGATATACAGTACAGAAATCTAGTTCTCCCAAATTCACAAAACACACCTTTTCATCAAAGACTTACCTGTACATAGGTACCTAGTCTTGTCCATCAATGGTTCAGAAGCTAATTTCTAAGATACAAAAACCCTTTACTGATATGACAAACAAGGGCTTGCATTGCCAAAAGAGTTTCATGGTTAATGCAGTAATTTCCAAGAAATCCAAATAACTGGCTTCTGTGTAATTATTAGGTTTGACATGGCATGTTCAGCATGTGGATGACTCTCATAGATTTATGCAACAGCTCTCATCACTCATCAACAAATTATATATTTCTTCATAATTAACAAATAAAATGGCTTTGCCCACACTTTATGGACATAATCTTACATGTATAGTTGGTATTGCTGCTGTATAGCCTAAATGACATATAGGAGTGTAAAAGAATTGAGAAATATTAATCTATCAAGGTAGAAATTATTTTATTTACAAATATCATTCATTATTAATATTAATTCATAAATTCATAAATGTCACTGTTTTGGGGAGTCGCACCACATGATATTTGGCTACCTGAACTAACTTTGTCTTGCCGTAAAAACATCACAATCGTGGGGTCTACAGGAGTCCTCTCTATGACATCATTAGGTCAAACTTCCTAATAAAACGTTATTTTCAAGAATACGTTTTTTTTTTTTTTCTCAATTTAAAAAAAAAAAAAAAAATGAAACCAAATAAATTAATAATAAAAATTTGCATCATGTTATCACAAGCATCTCCATCATTTACTGATAAACGGATGCTCCACTATAGAGACGTTTGTGTCTGTGCAATCAACTTCAAACCATTAGCTCAGAAGGTTGTGACTTGTAAAAATCATGCTCAACAGAATGAAGAAGTTTTAAGGCAAGTTTACACATACTGGAGCTTTACCTGGCAGGTATGGAAGAATGTGTTCTCTGACACGGTGTAAACAATTACAACATACAGTAAATACTCTTATCAGTTGGACCCACAGCTTTGTGTGTGTTTGGGCAGCAGGAAATGTCCAACAAAAAAGTGAAAGCTTTTGTTACAACCCACGCTGTCCCATCTAAAGGGATGCTTGGCTTCTGTAAGCCCCTAAAACTGCTGACAGACATCAAAGTATGCTGGGTAAGTGTTTATGCTTTGGGAATATGCCCACTGTCACTATGTATGCAGTGCTGATTGGACATTTTGAATATCTAGGGTTTCTGAGGTCAAACATAAGATAAAAAGATGGGGTTCCCCTCATCTTTTCATGTCTTGTTGTCATATTCCTTTCTTGGACAACTGAAAGCACATGTTTTTGGTCATTAAGTCAGGCTTTTGACCACTCTCTCTCCCTCTTAGCTGTGTCATGGCATCTTATTGCATGTGATTCTTTTAAGGCCACATTAACTTTCTGTTCCAACACTTTTAAATTTTTTTTAGTTTTTTCTTAAGTTTTAAGATGCCAAAAAATTGTAATAGTATTAACACACTCCTGTCAGCCCAACAGACATGTCCAAAATGAGGACCACTGTAGAGCAAACACCCGATGTGTGTATGTGTGTGTAAATACATATAGCAGCTGACCAACATCAGTTAAAGGAGCAGCAGAAATCTGAGCTAATCCCAACAGAGTCCGTCTCTCAGGGTTTAACACTGCTGACTACACACACACACACACACACACACACACACACACACACACTTGGCACAAGGTTTTTCATTTTATAATCCATCCACAACACCCTGTTAATCAATTGGAAAACCTGAGATTATCAAAAACACTACTCCAGCTATTGAACCATAAAATCAAGCTGCTGAAGTTACCGTGTAACCTCGCATCTCACAATAAAATGTAGATTTTAAGCCATATAATACATTAAATAACAATTAAAGTATACTTTAAATGTAAATACATTTTTAGCATTTTTAAAATAAAAACAATATAAAATAAAATAAAAAAAGTCATGCTTTACATAAAATACCTTTATGTATCATATCTTACAACACTCCAGGGTATTTTCAGGCAAATTTAACTGCTTAAAAAGGTCAAAGAACAAATGATCAACTGCATTCAAGAACATAAATATCCATTCTCAAGCTGGTTAATGAGCAAATATGAGTCTAGTGGAGTCAGATGGTCAATGAGGAGTTTCTTTACCCCACCCCCCACATCGATCCTTACCCAAGATACACTAACAATCAAACTATTAGTGTAGTATTATACCACAAAACAAGCTTGTACTTATTATAATATTATACTTACATTATGCTTTGGCATTAGTATATTTTCAAGCAGTGAGTTTTTCAATTGTTACTGACTTAATGAAGCCTTAATGTGTGACTTTGTGTGCGTGTAATTACTGTAACTTCTCATTTAACAACTCCTTCTTATAACATCCAACTCATCCAGTCTTTCCTGTTTAACACAAACTAAAAGTCAGTTTCGCACCTAATCCATAAAACCTCAGCCGTTAGTTATTTAAAAAAGATATTTCAGCAAGACTGGATAATGCAGCTCACATTCTGTCTGTACACATATAGGTAAATATAGACAGACTGCTGGGTAAATATGACTTTCCATGTTACACTGACATTTATTTGACCACACAAAAAGCCAGAAGAGGAAACAAGACACTTCAAAAACTTCACATCTATATGTGCGAAACACACAGGATGTGACCAAACCAACAGTTACTGGTTTAACAGTATGGGTTTTAATTGGATGATACTGATACTGATAAACAAAGTTGGATGGCCAAATAAATGCCAATGTCAGATCTAAACAAAATGTCTGAAATGCTTATTTTACACAAAATTCATAAAATGCTTATTATTCATAGACAAGATTGTCTGTAAATCTCAAAATGGCAGATTAATCTGTCTAGCCAATAGATGTCATATTATATACTAAAATCTGTCTAAATATGACATTTAAATGTTTTAGTGAGTTCTCTCTGTGCTTTTTGAGATCAGGCATATCCATTAAGCATTTAATCTTGACAAATCCACATAATATTTTGTGTTATTATACTAATTTGCACAAGATCCATAAGAGATGGATGGAAAATTAACCTTGAGGTGACAGAAAAGCAGAAGGTCATATAACTCACCACGACTCCCTAACCACTTACTCACAGCCTGAAAATCCAGCATTTTACTCAGAGAAGACTGTTAAACAGTTTTGAATATTAATGAGTCTCAACAGAAAGCCAAAGGTCACATCAAGCATATCATTTTTAATAACAAAGCCCAAAAAAGTCAATATCTCTCATGGAAGATCTTAGAATCCCAGGCTCAAATAAAACGACTGCAAAATAACTGAATAAAAATGACCAATAATAAGCTAATTGTACACTTGCAGGATGGACCACGAATGACTATGAATGAAAACAAAGCGCCCCACATCACGCAGCTATCCGGCACGCGATGGTGTCCGTAACAAACGCACCCAAAAGCGGAGCTCACTTCAGCCGAAGCCTCTTTATCACAGCCCGCGTGCGAGAACTCACCTTAACATGGAAGAAAAGCGTATTTCCCACGTATTTAGTGCTGAAGTAAATCCATCGCGTTTTCTCAGGAGGCAGCGCAGCGATCGAGAGCGCTGAGTGAGCCGCAGTGGAGTGAGTGAAGGCGGCGCTTAGAGACTCGCAGCAGCAGCACCTGCTCCACTGATCCGCCCCGGAGGCAGAGCCACAGTCAAGGGTGACGGACCTCCTACTGACGGAGGTCATGCCACACTGAGGGAAATCTCACTGTGTCTCTCTCTCTGTGTGTGTGTTTGTGTTTATGTTTATGTTTATCTCGAAGGAATGCTATATGTAGCATTAAAATTTTGTAAGTTCAAAAACATGAAAATCAGTGTCTAGGCTCCTAAAATCCAGCAAAAAAGGTTTTGCCAGTTAGATTTATTTTATTCACTATAGTGTTTGGTAAAAAAAACATATTACAAACAAAATAATCATAACCAGTCTTGGGTAGATTACTTACAAATTGTAATCAGTTATTGATTCCATGTTACATGACAAAAAAAAGAAAAGAAAAAAAAAATTGTAGTTATTAACGTAATCCATTACATTACACATTTAAAGTAATATAATCTGACTACTTTTTGATTATTTTTTAGATTACCTTTGACCTAACTCGTTAATCAAATTGATTTACATAGGATAATCTTGTACCATATAGATATAAAAATACAAAGAGAAAGAAAATATATTCCATTCTTTCTTATCAACAACATGCATTAAATATTACATTACATCAGGGTTTCACAAAGTGCAGGGTGATTGTGAGTTCATTGAAAAGCTATTAAGTAATTGAAAAACAATTAAATTAAAATAAATTATTGTAAAATAAAAACAATCAAAATAAAACACTTTCTAAAATAGATTTGAAAAATATTTTATCTGTTTACCTGCAAGTTGTGACCATTAACCAACATCGGAGAACCGTGAAATTAATTTATTATTATTATTATTAATATAAATGTATAACTATTTAAAATATAATTAATATAAATATAAATAATTAAACATAATTAATTAAAAACTTTATAATTTAAAAATATATAATTTATGTATATATATATATATATATATATATATATATATATATATGCATTACGGATATATAAGATCATAAGTGATATATAAATTATATAACTACATAATTTTATTTAGTTTTTTAAATAACTTCAAGAATTTTTAAGAAATACCTAATTTAATTAAATAATAATTTAAATAATGAAACATATAATTTAATTAAAAATATAACTTTATAATTAAAAAATCTGTAATATGTTATATATAAATATAACATAAATTCTATATTACATAAATTACATCATATATATATATATATATATATATATATATATATATATATATATAATGCCGAATGAATTATAGTTTGCTTACAAGATTTGCTGCCACAATCATTTCTATACCAATGCAAACGACACATCCAATATCTTGTCTGCATTTAGAAAAAATATATTACATCTACTTTAAATCACAGTAATAATTCTAAAAAAGGACATTCAAGGATTTAGTTTTAGATTCATGCTTCATAAACAATAGAATCACATATGAAAAAAACAAGCTCACTCTAAATTATGCAGAGTTATTTATTCAAAATAAATGAAGATGTAAAAATGATGTAAGTCTGTATTCTCCTAAGATTTTACCATAGTCTCTCTCTCAGAAAGACAAGACAAGGAAGTGTTTAAAACCTGGCACATATATAAGCCTCCATTTCCAACTGATTCTGGGCACACACACACACTACACCTGCAGGGCATCCTTGAGTTAGTATGCATGTGTGTGTGTCTAATGCGTGATCAAATGACACACACTGTGCTAATGGTGAGGAGAGAAGGATGCTTTTATGTGTGTGGTATAAACGGTACCTGCAGTCTAATCTGTGTCTGTTTTTGTGTCTCCCTGCACGTGTGTGTGTGTGTGTGCGTGTGCATGACAGTTAACTGATTACCGAGGCACCTGCAGCTGTGAAACACACACACAGTGGAGGAAGACGAAGAGAGACTACAGGAAGGAATGATGGTGTGGCGGCACATGTGCTCCTGGTGCTTTTAAGAGTGTGTGTGGAACTGACATGATTTATCTCTACTCAGCGGGAACACAATCTCCCAGCATCCCACAATGCATTTATGCACCTCGCTGCTCTGACCTTGGTGCTCACCAAAAAGCTCTGATCACACACATACTTACACACACAGTATTGAACAAATTCACTACTACAATATCTTTGCCGTACACCATCTGTTTATAATACATCACTACGGTATATTGTGGTTGTCATATACTGTATATGGGTGTTTCTTCAACTATGTGCACTTTTGACCCAATGGAGAAAGTAAACACTTTTCACAGTTTCACTAGTTTTAATTTAATTTATCTGATAATATTCTGTATTGTTTCTTATACCACTAAAAGAAGTATTATCTATAAAGCTGCTTTGAAACAATGTGTGTTGTGAAAAGCATACAAATAAAATTGAATTGAACTGTACCAAATGTAATGTAAAGTCATGAAAGTCATGAACATTTTCAATCATTTTGCAGTGGAAATAATTTTTAAATTATATATATATATATATATAAAAAAATTGGAATAAAATGGCAGACTCCATTGTCTTACTAATGCCAATTAAGTTGGCTTACTGAAATGCTATTTAAACTTATTATTAAAACTTATTATTATTCTTCCGAGACTAACTTTTTGACTATAACTTCTAGAGCTTTAAATCTACAACCACCAAACTTGGGTCAGACCTTCAGACTGTTCCGACTTAGTGTGCTATATCTTTTCTAACTGATCTGACTTACGGTTTTCCAAAAAACGAAGATTAAATATAATAAAAATCCCATAGACTTATATTGACAGAATATTCAAATGAGCCAAGACTGTTCAAACTCCAACTCCAACTCCAACATCAAACTTCACCATTTTAAACTCTATCTGCCTGTCTGTCTGTCTGTCAATCTATCTGGTGGTCTGACAAGGTCTAATTTTAATCATCTCAGTCTGTCTGTCTATTAAACCCTTAATGCTGACTATATGCCTACTGTTATAAAAACATTTGACTTCATGCTTTCAAAACTATTTTAAACTTTCAGGCAAGTCTTTGTCAAGCAACATCAAAGTTCTTCCTGTTTTAGTTCATATTTATAATATCAAAACATTCCAAATTTATCCACCATCTTTAAATCTCCTTGATATACAGTGTCACTGCAACATTTCATGTAGTTTTTTTTTTACATTGTTTTGAGCCTAAATAAATGTGAGTATCTTATTTCAGCTTCATTATACTTAATTTGACATTCATTGATATTGATTTTGGATATATTGATGCTGTTTAAAAAAAAAAAAAAAAATTTGTTTACAGCCGTTTTAGGGCCGTTTTCGGGCCGTTTTCTCTTCAGCACTTAAAACATCCAGTTCAAAAAACTATCTTTTAAAGGGTTAGTTCACCAAAAATGAAAATATCCTTGTCACTTCATAAAATTGCAGTCAGGTCAACTGTTTTAACAATGTCTTTCTGGACCTTGAGCGTGGTGGTTATATTGCTGTCTATGGACGAGTCATATACCTCTCGGATTTCATCACAAATATCTTAATTTGTGTTCCGAAGATGACTGAAGGTCTTATGGGTGTGGAACAACATGAGGGTGAGTACTTACAGTTTTTCTCAGTCGCTTTGGCACATTTCTCAGATCAGAACTGAAATTCTCAAAACTACTTGTTCAACCACCACATCACCTAGGGAGGCAAAACAGAGGAAGAGGTAAATAAGGCAAAGGGCGTAGGCACCTTTCTAGTGAAATAAGGACCACTGTTGTAAACAATGTTCATGTTCATGACCTTACAATGGCTTATGTGGGTCTAAAGGTGCAGCTGAACGTTTGGAGAAAAACCTTTTCCTCAATCATTCAAGCATTTCATAGACATAATAGGTATGTATTTCAGCAATGTGCACTGCAATCTAATATGGTATGCATGCTATAATCTTAATATTACAGTAGCATTTTTACACTTACAGTAGCATATTACACTTGCTTTACACTATACACATGAATACATATATACATTGTATGTATAGGTAATCCAATATGTTATGCTGTTTGTACGAATTGTTTCGAGAAATGAACATACTGTTTTGCAAATTTTAATTTTTTTTTTTGGGAGAACCAACCATTTAATTTCTGACAATATATGCAGTTGTATTTTTGAACATCATGTTTGCATATATAATTCACCTCATGTCTTAATTGGTCTTCTGACAATTGGTTTCCTGTTCAAATTTACAAACCAGCCCGCGGCATTTTGCTTCATTGTAAGTTTTGGCATAATCAGGCCTGATGAAATGAACGTCCTAAAATCTGCTAATATGCCTTCTTTGGGTATTGCATGTAAATATGTACAACAAGCTGGGCTTGAAAGCTATGGATGAATGTGAAAGCCACGCCCCCGCGTTATGATATATTATCATTAAATATTTTTATATGATGAAGAAAAAAATGAGGTAAATGTTAAATATATATATAAAAGTGCAAATGAATTAAGAAAAACATATGTGAAAATTAAAAAGGATTAACCCTATATCTTTTATTTATGTTAAATAACTAAGTGTCAAATATTTAAATATTTATTTTTAATTTAGCAGGTTTGGTCCTCCATAACGATCTAGAGACATAATGTCATAAACATCTCTGATAACATTATGCAGAAAAATACATTGCTCCTGCACCTGTCCACAATGTGTTTAATATGATTCAACATGATGCATACACACATTAATATATCAAGACACACATGGTCATTTCCATTTCCTCTCCTCCCATCATTTCTCTTCTTTCCATTCATATCTCTCTTTTAATCATCTATTCTGTGTAAATGGTTCATGGCCCGCAGTGCCTTCCTTCTCATCCTCTCCTCTGCCTTTTTCCCCTCCTTTCTCCAGCCCTCCACTCACCTCCTCTCCCTTGTTGAGTAATTATTGAGAAAGTAGCATGTGTCTGACACGGTCGCTGTGGCAACGGTGGTCAGGAACCCGGTCGTGAGCCCATTCAGTGCGTGAATGAGAGTGAGAGAGGGGGGAATAGAGATAACAGCAGGACGTCAGGATATCCACTGCGCCCTGAGAGAAGATCTCACACACACACACACACACACACACACACACACACACACACACACACACACATACACACACACACATACACACGCACTGGCAAACATAAAGACATATTTCCCAGTCCTCTCTCTCACACATAAACACTCTCACAAACACATGCAAAAATGCATGCAGCTGCAACAAACACATGCAAAATTTATGATTACATTCTTCTGTTGAATGACTTGTGACATCATTGTATGGCTTGTGCATAATTTATTGGTGAATAAACAAGCTATGCTGCAAAAAATTGCTGTTAGAATATGACAAAAAATTTGAATATTATTGTTATAAAAATAAATGTTATTTATAATTAAATGAATTAATTTACTTTTTGTTTTGTTTACAGTTTTTTACGATTGCTTACACACTAAAATTAAACTTTTCCCACAATTAGCAAAACCTTACACTCATGGAGCAAAACACAAGGCTAGATTTGCACAACTGTACGCACATTGTCATTGTCACACTATTTGCAAAACATTACACACAGTGATTTGCAAAACACTAAACACACTTGTATACATCAGACACAGAAGTATATCATGATGTCACTTCCTTGCAGTTCCAAAGCACTGACTGTCAAATTACCACACCTATGAGCCAATCTGTTAAACGTAGCCATCAGGTGCACAAACACATGATTGCTAAATTGTAGACACACCAATCAGGTATGGTATGTATAGTATGTATGTATAGTATGTATAGTATGTTTACTGTAGTATTTTCTGTACAATATTGTCAGTTGTTTCAAATGATTTTTATGTTAGTTGTTGTTGTTGTTGTTATTTACTGTAATTGTAACCTGTACTGGATACAGTATTTTACGTTTGTCTGTTGTTTGCTGAGCTAACAGTGTTATGCACACTACTGTAGTAGCATGACAACTGGGACATGTTTTGTTGTGATTCTCCATGTTGACTGATTTGGGTATATGGAGAGAAATCAATGATATTTTCCTCAGTCTGCAGCATTGGTCTTATGTTTGGTGAACTATTGTATAGTTGCACTTTCTCTGTGTACTTCATTTACAATACTCTAATCACTGAGAATTAGACTTGCTAAAAGTGTTTTAGGTTAGCAACAGCAGTGTGTAACTGGTTCAAAATGATTAAAGTCATATGAAATGTGTGTGTTTCGTATGGTAACAAAATATTGTTTTTATAAAGTTGTGTATAGTTTTGACAAAAGTGTTCCATTTTGCAAATGATCTGAAGTGTTGTGCTACTTTTGTGTAGGGTTATGTTAATTGTGTGTAGTGTTTTGACAAACCAGGCCCTGTTTTCAAAATTGTGCTTAAGCGATCGTAAAAAACTGTAAACTGTTAACTGTCACCTCAGGTTGGTCTCTAAAGGGTTAGTTCACCCAAAAATGTCTGTCATTAATTACTCACCCTCATGTTGTTTCACACCCGTAACACCTTCGTTCATCTTCAGAACACAAATTAAGATATTTGTGATGAAATCCGAGAGGTATATGACTCATCCATAGAAAACTATATAATCAACACTTTCAAGGTCCAGAAAGGTACTAAAGACATCGTTTAAACAGTCAACACGACTGCAGTGGTTCAACCTTAATTTTATAAAGCGAAAAGGATACTTTTGGTGCGCAAAAACAATGACTTTATTCAACAATCTTCCCTGTCATTATCCTAATGCAGGTGACGCAGTAAGCACAGTGAAGGCTTCCGTGTTTCCGAATGCTGGCTAAAGCTGTACACATGAGCAGCACGACGCATGAGTGTTAAGCTGACGCAGGAGCCAGCCAATACTGAGCCACTGTTCGGACGTAGAACCTGGAAGCGCTGGACATAAACAAGGTATGAGAATGACACAGAAGAGAAGAGATTGTTGAATAAAGTCGTTATTTTTGTTTTGTTGGGTGAGTAATTAATGACAGAGTTTTCATTTTTGGGTGAACTCACCCTTTAATTTTTTTTTATACAAAATATGTGTTTTACAAAATAATTTGCACGCTAAAACTGAAAGAAAATCAAAGCCATTTGTCCAACACAATCTTATGGCAATTTGTAACTATTTTACGTTTTGGCGAATTGGTGGCTAATTCTTAGGATATCATTTGTTTGTTTTGCAATTATGGTAATTCCAACATGGTGTGAACACACCTTTATTCTCATTTCTGTAGAGCAACATGGGGAAGCCCCGGCCATAGTGAAATCTCATTGGTCTAAAATCCTGCCACTCTTAACTGTTCATTAAACATCAAATATCTTCTGATTGGCTGTGATTGCATCATGTGGCAGAGATATTCCATGGTTCTTCAAAAACATCAGGATTGTGTATTTATATAAACAATTTTAGCTAAAATCTAAAGGACTAAAACTGCAGCAAAGTACTACCATTTGAATCATTTATAGCAATGTATTATTTAATAGTTGCTGGTTGAAGTTTTTGATACAAAGTGAGGCATTGTCAGAAGGAAAATGATGAAATAGTTTATGAATATGTGTTTTTGTATTAGCATCACTAATGGTGCATTGTGTGGTGATAGCATGATGGTTGAATATCTGGGCCACCAACACAAAAAGCAAAGAATTGCTAAGGGTCTTGGCACTGACATATCAAAAATTGTGCCATCAAGCAAGGCATTTAACCTCAGATTGCTCCAAGGCAACTGTCTGAATGAAGAATGGATGTCTATATCGCAAACACAAGACAAAAGAGGAGAGAGTGTCTACATAACCTGTGGTAAAATACCTCTCTGACTCTAAAGACTGATGGATTTAATGCTCAGAAGCAAGACAGAGCCTAAAATGAAGATTTTATTTGATGTATAATTTATATTTTTGACATAAATAATAAACTATTTAATACAGGGTCAACTTAATTATGCTGCCTCCTAAGAAACCTTGTTGTAGCCAAATTCCATGTATCATTCACAGAGAAGGGAACCTCACAGGTGCTGAGCTCAGTGGAAAAATAGAGAATCTTATAAGACAAGTGTCAGTAAATAAATTTAAAGGGTTAGTTCACCCATAAATGGAAATTGAGAGGTTTCTGAGAGATATATGACTTGTCCATAGACAGCAATATAACCACCACTTTCAAGGTCCAGAAAGGTACTAAAGACATTGTTAAAACAGTCAACGTGACTGCAGTGGTTCAACCTTAATTTTATAAAGTAACAAGAATACTTTTTGTGTGCAAAAACAAAACAAAAATAACGACTTTATTCAACACTATCTTCTCTTCTGTGTCATTCTCATACATAGTTTACGTCCAGCGCTTCCCGGTTCTACGTCAGAATGCCGATTCATTATTGGACATTCATTATCCTGCGTCAGCATCAAAGTGGTGGTTATATTGCTGTCTATGGACAAGTCATAGGCTATTCCTCTTGGATTTCAGCAAAAATATCTTCATTTGTGTTCCGAAGATGAACAAAGGCATTATATTACATGAGGGTAGAGACATTGAGTAATTAATGACAGACTTTTCATTTTTGGGTAAACTAACCCTTTAAATACATACACATTTCATCAATTAAATACTGAAAATATTATACTGTTATATCCAATATTTGAGTGTGCTACATATTTTTTATGCTTATTGTAGCATCAGCTTAGCAACATGCTCTTGAAATCAATCGTGAGTTGATTCTCATGTTGAGTGCTGTTTGTAGCCCCGCCCCTTTTCAGCGCTGCTTGTGTTCTGTCTTCCGGTTGTATTTCCACACAGCAGGAAGGTAAGATCTTATAGATTTGTTATAACATCTGCTTCAAAGTTAACATTACAATGCTCATGATGACTTTTGTTAACTCTACAAAAAGTAAATCCACTTCACCAGCTGATTACTCTTCAACATGCATAGAAATATACAGAGCTACCACAAAAACGGAAGTTCAAAGACAAAATTCTAAAGATGGCTGTGCACTTGTTTCTCTGGCGCATAAGGTGTAGGCTATATAGGCCTAGTGTTCCCGATCAGTCAGGAGGTTGTTTAGCTCATCCTAAACCTAGTGAGCTTCAGCAACTCCACACATAACAAAAATAGCGCTACTTGTGTGAAACAAAAGAGAGATTAACACTTGCTAACACAGTTGAATTGAGTTGAGTTTCATGTTAGCTACACTTTCATGACTGTTTTTAGCACATTTTTTAAAAAGAGCACTTTGTAATAACATCAAATTAAAAGTTTAAAGGTCATTTTCAATCATTATGATCTAGGAATATACTTATTTTGATGTGTTAACTAACATACTAAAGCACATGTAAGTACCTGATTATAATTTTAACTGTAATGTGTTATTTAATAATAAATATTTTTAAATGCGCTAAATTGCAACTTCATCATTACAAATATGTAATTACAAATATGTAAATACCTGACACAGAAGTTTTAATAGAAATTACATTTAAAGTATATTTTAGTTTACCATAAATGATTGTCAGTACATTCAAACAGAACCATATTTCAAATTTTATTATGAAATTACATATAAATATGTACTTGAAGGGTTAGAGGGTTAGATTTCCAAAAAGGAAATTTCTGTCATTAATTACTCACCCTCATGTTGCTCCAATACTGAGCCAGCGTTTGGACGTAGAACCTGGAAGCGCTGCAACATAAATAACGTAGCAGAATGACAGGGGAGAAACAAATTTGTTTAATAAAGTCATTATTTTTGTTTTGTTTTTGTGCACAAAAAGTATTTTCGTAGCGTCATAAGAGTAAGGTTGAACCACCGTAGTCATGTTGACTGTTTTAACGATGCTTTTACTACTTTTCTGGACCTTGAATGATGGTAATTTCGTTGCTTACAATGGAGGATAAAAACACATCTCGGACTTCATCAAAATATAATTTGTGTTCCGAAGATGAACGAAGGTCTTACGGGTGTGGAATGACATGAAGGTGAGTAATTAATGACAGAATTTTCATTTTTGGGTGAACTAAGCCTTTAAGTAGGTTAAAAAAGCAATGCAGGCCTGGTTTCACTGACAGGGCTTAGATTAAAACATGATTAGGCCTTAGTTCAATTACAGTGGTGGTCAGAATTATTGGGACACTTTGTAAATATTATCAAAGATGACTGTAAAAATAAATCTGCATTGTTTATCTTTTTGATCTTTAATTCATAAAATTAGCAAAACTCTAACCTTTCATTGAAGGAAAAGAATTGAAAGTGGGGGGAAATCACATTATAAAATAAATGTTTTTCTCCAAAACACAGATTATTGGCACCCCTAGAATTTTTTATGAGAAAAATATCTCTGAAGTTTATTCCCATTCATATTGACATTTTTTAGCACACCAGGGTGATCATGAACATGAAATGGTCCAGCCATGACTTCCTGTTCTACAGGAGTATATACATGAGGAAACACAAAGGCCAAATTCCTGTAATCATTCATCACAATGGGTAAAACCAAAGAATATAGTTCTGATGTGTAGCAAAAGATTGTTGAGCTTCACAAAATAGAAAGTGGCTGTAAGAAAATAGCTAAAGCATTGAAAATCCCCATTTCCACCATCAGGGCAATAATTAAGAAGTTCCAATTAACTAAAGATGTTACAAATCTGCCTGGAAGAGGACGTGTGTCTAAATCGTCCTAATGCGTGGTGAGGAGGAGAGTTTGAATGGACAAAGACTCTCCAAGGATCACAGCTGGAGAATTGCAGAGATTAGTTGAGTCTTGAGTCTCAGAAAGCCTTTAAAAAATGATCAAACAGCACCTACATCACCACAAGTTGTTCCGGAGGGTTTCAAGAAAAATCCTCCTCGCTTATCTAGAAATAAACTCCAGCATATTCTATTGTCAGATGAAACTAAAAAAAGAGCTTTTTGGCAGCAAACCCACCAGATGGGTTTGGTGCACACATGGATAAAACGTACCCCATGCCCACGGTTAAATATAACACTGGATTTTTAATGTTGTGGGCCTATTTTTCTGCTGGAGGTCCTGGACATCTTGTTCAGATACATGGTATGATGGATTCTATCAAATAATAACAGATAATAACAAATAATAACCTGACTGCTTCTGCTAGAAATTCAATAATGGGCTGTGGTTGGATCCTGCATCAGGACAATGATCCAAAACAAACATCAAAACCAACACAAAATTGTGTCTCTGAGCACAAAATGAAGCTTCTGCCATGGCCATCCCAGTCCCCTGACCTGAACCCTAAAGAAAATGAGTGAGGTGAACTGAAGAGAAGAAGCACCAGCATGGAACTGGGAATCTGAAGGATCTGTAGAGATTCTGCATGATGGTCTCTGATCTCTTGTCAGGTGTTCTCCAAACTCATCAGGCATTATAGGTGAAGACTCAGAGCTGTTATCTTGGCAAAAGGAGGTTGAAGAAAAAAAAAAAAAAAAAAAAAAAAAGCCAATAATTGTGGCCAACATGTTTTGGAGAAAAAAATTGATTTAATAATGTGATTTCCCCCCCCATTTTCAATTAAAGATCAAAAGGATAAACAATGCAGAATTATTTTTACAGTCATCTTTGATCATATTTACCAAGAGTGCCAATAATTCTGACCACCACTGTAAGACATTTAAGTAGCTTAAACATTACTGGTGTGCATCTTGAGGCAAAACAATGGCAGTGATATATTTTAAGATATGTCAGTGCAAGTTGCTTTCAGTGAAAACAGCTCAAATATGCATTTTAGTCTGGGACTAGGCTTAACCCTTGTCTGTGAAACCAGGGGATATGTTCAGCTAATTACATTTAATTTAAACTAAAACACATTTTAATGTAATTGAAAATAACATTCAGTTAAGTGTCCAAAAACATTACATTCAGTTTTCTCTGCAGGCATTATTTCAAAGTGTATTATTTCCAAAATAAGTAGGCCTACTCTTTTTAAATTTATGCTGATGTGTACCAGTACTTCCTTTTCACAAGGGTGGATCCATTTTATTAAATAGAATTACATTAAAAATATTTAATGTTTATGGTATTGTTACAGTTCGGTTGCGGCAAAGAGGATGCAGAATCGGACTTCAGCAAACAATGGGTTTCTTTAACAAAGAAACGGAACAACCAAACATAAGGCAAACATAGCAAACAAGGAGTGCAGGGAAGTGAGTCCAATATAAAGGGAGTGCTAATGACGAAGTCCAGGTGCAAGTAATCTGTGATGATGGGGCGATAACGAGGAAGTGAGTGCAGGTGTGGAACAGGGAGGATCATGGGAGATGGAGTCCAGGGGGGACGAGAACTGTAACAGGTATTTAAAATTAAAATTTAAAACACATTACAGTCTCTCAATTTCAGTTTCTATAATGACCTTAATGTGACATTTTTGGATTATTTCATCATAACTGATATATGTGAAACTAAAGTATTATGACAATGTCTACTTTCTAGAGCAGCCTTCAGTGAAAGTGATCACTTTTGATCCCTTAAATTTTATCAAGGTTGGGAGCTCACTCAGTTTTGGAAGAGATTTTATTTCTCTTTCTCTTTAAGGGGTTTGTTGAGGCATGAAATGTGTGGCAGGTGAAAGTAACCGCACACTTCCTTTACTGTCACATCCTATTACAGAACAACACTGAGCCTTTACCTCGTAAATAAAGCAATTAATGAGTCTGTACCATGAGTCACTTGAGCGTAGAGGAAAAGACTCTAACCTTGTCTAATGTCATTACAGGAGGTAATGTGAATTACGGACATTTTTTGTATACATTTTAATAACTAGGTATATCGTTCATGTACATCTCAGACTCTGAATGAAGTTCATTTATACCAGGTGCATCTGAAAGACAGAGTCAAGGTGTCCTCTGGGTAACGTATAGCTCTGACAAGCCTTTAAGAATGTCCTCTATCCATCTGATGGGACCCTGTTAACGTGACATTACTCCAAATGAACCTACTGTATAGCATGTTTTCATCCTCCTGGGACTGGAGGCAAAATGATCTCCATCATGATCACATTTAGATGCTTTAGCTCTCTCTTTTTTCTCTAAATAGATCTCAATAAACCATAACCTATAATAATATTATGATTATACTTTATAGGGATCAAGGTTCTGCTTTGTGTACTCCAATACTCTATCAAATGTAAAGAAAATAAAAAGGAGATATAGAAAACAAGGGGCAAAAACATTTGCTGTAATTTTATTATGCTCAGCCCCAAAACTGACCAACAAATGCTTCAGGACGTCTTCAAAAAAAAAAAAAAAAAAATGAAATAAGTATGAAATAAGATCCTGCCATAAAAACTTGCCAAACAACTGAATAAAGATATAGGTATAGATTAATGGAACAAGACAAGACTTGTTTCTGGCATAATGTCAGATATTTATATTAAAAAAGGAGAAATAAACAGAAAAAAAGTTGCCTTGATTAAAAAAACATTCATTTGTCAAATGTCTGGTTTTGCCATAAGCAAACTGGCCATCATGGATTTCCACAGACTTCTTGAATGTGAATCTGTTCATAAAAGTTTAATTGTATCTGACCCTGAAACAAGACAATGACCCGCAACCCTCCAGCAAATCTACAGAACAATAAAAATTAAGAGTTGACCAAGGACAAGCAAAAGCTCAGAAATTAACCCACTGGAAAATGAACCCATGTCTAGAACTTGAAGTAGGCACTACATGGAGGACTGCTCTTTTTCACAGTTTTCTGAAAGGAGGAATTGGCAAATTGTCCACCAAGGTCATCTAGAAGCCTGACAGGAAACATATCTGCCAAGAAGTGATTTCTCCTAAAGGAAGGCACACCAGCTATTGAAGATCAAGACATAGTTATTTTCCCCACATTTATTTTCCCATTATTATTATTATTATTTTTTTATTGGTGTGGATAAGTTTAACAAGGAATAACAGACATTTATTTGATAGATTAGATCACTGTTTGTTTATGTTATCGTTGAAATGAAGATTTCTTCAAGAGTTGGTCAAGCCGGCAAGTATCTTGTACAAAAAATGGGGAGAATACATAGTCTAGACAATACAAAAATAAATAAATAACCAAGAAAAGGACAAAGGAGTCTGACAACCTCAGACATCTCTACTCTCAGGACTAACTCATCATTTCCACCAATTCTGACAGCTAAGATGTTTGCTGGGGGGATACCAGCAACTTGTCAAGAAAAAAGATGTGGCAAGAACAAAACAAGACAGTGCCCAGAGATAAAAACATTGTGAGGTTGAGGTGTGTGTACCGTAAATGTAGGGGTTCGTTATGACCTTTGTGGGTTCATGGGAGACAGATGGGTTCACAGATGGGGTAGAGGTGTGTTGGCCTATGGGTGGCCTAGTTTAGTCCAGTGCTGAGAGGAACTGGGACACAGGAATCGCCTTTGTAGCCAGAGGTAAAGTCGAGAGGTAACTGTAAAATTCGGAGAGTTCATTCAGAAGTCACTGGAATAGTGGAAGGTGCTGTCGAGTCGATCCTCCGAGTGCATCCAAAAAAGGTACCGGGCTGCTATGATGAGCCAATGTAAGGAACTGAAAGATTGGTATCTCCTTTGTAGCCCTAGGTAGAGTCAAGAGGTAACTCTGGGATTTCATGTAGAAGTATCTGGAATAGTGGAAGGTGCTGTCAAGTCGATCTTTTGAGTACAGTGAAATGTGAAAAATCTGCATAGCAAATATTGGAAATGAGTTGCACACTTGTAAACACCACCTAAGAAATGTGTCTAATTGGGGTCAGGCGAAGTTATAAGTAGCCTAATTAAACTGGACTTTGATATACCTGCTTTTGAACATCTCAAAACAACGTTGTGATCACAAGGTACTGAGCTTCTACAATGAGTGCTTATGAAGAACAGATTGAGATTGAGAGATTGGTGTCTCTGTTGTAGCCTTAGGTGGAGTCAACAGGTAACTGTGAAGCTCTGAGAATTCATTCAGAAAGTCTCTGGAATACTAGAAGGTCTTCATAATCCAAATGTGAAAGTTCTGCACAGCAAATAACTGTACACTGGTGGTACACTTGTAAACACCCTGAAGAAATTAGTCCAGTCAGGGTCAAGTGAACCTGAATCCAGCCCAATTATACAGGACCTCCTTAAAACCAATTTCACACATCCATAGAAATAAAATTGTCTTTAACATCCAGCCCTAGGCAGAGGTAACTGTGAAACCTTGAGAATTCATTCAGAAATCCCTGAAATAGTGTTTCCCAGTCCTGTTCCTAGAGGCACACCAATGGTACACATTTTCAAACTCTTCCTAATCAAACAGACCTGATTCAACTCATTGGCTGATTAGTAGCTTGTTACTCCAAGACCTGAACTGGATGGGCCAGATAAGAGAACAGGAAAAGGGTTGGGAAACACTGGTCTAGTATTTGATCTTTCAAGTACATCCATGTGTAAAAAATCTGCACAGGAAACAGGTCCATTGTCTCTTCTCACAGTTGTCAGCACAGGTGGCATGAAGAATTAATAGGATTGAAGTGCTTCTTCATTTTAGATTCAATGAGTGGTTCTGCTGAATGTTCCAACCCTCTCAAAACATCGACTTGATCTGAGAGTTTTGTTGGAAATGGTACCATCATGAAGATGAGCGATGTCTTTCTAGGGTATTTGAGGGGTTTGTCATGGTATCTGTGGACTTGTGGCAGACACAGGTGTGCATATATGGCTGTGAGTTTCCGGGTGGCCTACTTAAGCCTGTGTCTTTGTGGAGGATGGGCAAGAAAAGTGAACTATTATGAATAACTTACTGTACAAAAAATGTCCCTGTTGTTTACTAGCTGGTGCATTTTGGTCTAAGCCTCACGTTACACCTATGGACTGTTCACGGTGGATGTGTAATGATAATTTATGAAGAGTTTTTCTTGTACATTTAGTTTTACATTTTTTTAGCAGCAGTGCTTAGCTGTTAGACCGTTTGCACTGTAAAACAGTTTGGAAAAGTTGCATCTTTAAATGTATCCCCTTTAATGCTGCCTTTACTTGCTTTATAACTACTACTAGTTGGAAATTGAACATGAACAACCTATGTCATGAACAAGACATATTTATAAATGGGAAAATTTTGATACCAGAGTTTCTGAAATGGTTGGGCCATAAACTTTACAGAGCTATTCCTGTAGTGACTGTTACATTATATTCATTTCACCCACCACATCTATATTTCATTCTTTTGCTGTGACAATCATGCATATTTACTAGGGCTGTCAAGTGATTAAATTTTTTATCTAATTGATTAAATGATGTGGGGATTAATTAATCTAATTAATCACAATTTAATCGCACATCAATTTTGGCTGAGAAATTACCTCCAAAAGATCATTTGAAACCATTATTGTGTAAAATGCCAAATAGATATTACAAAAAAGTAGCTTCAGAAAGAAATATTTAATTTGATTTAACATAGAATTTATTACACATGAACTTTTAGACCTTTTTAGGTTACTAAACTTTTAGGTTAAGTAAAGGATGAAAACGTGTATTCAGAAATGAAACTGCTGTTTATTGCGCAGAGATGAACAGTCTGCTTTGTCTTTATATTTTCATTGGCAAAATTGAACAAAACACAGTATTGTGTCTAAAATAACAAAATATTAACTTCTTATTTACTGAACTGTTGTATAAAATCAGTAGGCCATCAATATTCATCATCAATCAACTGTATGAAATGTCAGTATCCTACATAGGTTTGGGCCGGGTCAAGTGCGTTAAATGCTTTAAAAAATTTAATGCGTTATTTTTTACTATAATTAATTAATTAATGAGTTAAATCGACAGCCCTAATATTTACGTATACTTTTTTACATAAAATAACCATATATACTTGTTATATGTGTCACATTTATTTTAGGGTACGTTTACACGTCAACGATGTACTAAAAACGGAAATGTTTTCCTTTGCGTTTTCCCCGTACAGACAATGTCGTCAAAACGATCTCCATTCACACGGATCCCCAAAAATGATTAAAAACACTGTATTATTCATGCCAGGCCAGTAGTTGGCAATGTCACTACGTGCCTATAGACAGAAGACGTAATACACATGTGCATGACGTCACCGTTTTCACAAATTCATGTTTTTGTAGTTTACACCGTTCTCATGTAAATGCTGCTGTCATGTAAATGAACAGCCAAAACGCATAAAAAGTTTTTAGTTGAAAGCAGTGTCGTTTAAACATTGTAAGAGGGGATTTCCCAGTCCTAGAAAGCTGAGTAATGTCAACTGGGATATCTATTATATAAGCTTCGATGGAGTCAGTGGCGGGTCTCTCTCTTTGTTAGATCCTCATGGCGGGATCGCCGATCGCCTCTCTCCTCTCGTGATCCAGCTTTGATTATAGTTTCATTTGGATTTTGGTGTTTTCATTGATCCTACTGAGTAATATTACAACTAGGCCTAATGTTCTTTATTTTCATCTCTTAGTAATAACAGTAGGTGGACTTATTTTTTAGTTCATGTTTTGGTTATTTAGTAAGTTCTGCAAGGGAAGCAATGGCCAGGAAGACTCACCTGTTTATTTTCTCCATCGGAAGTTAGGCAAGATCTGTCCACAAAACTTCAATGTATACATTCAAGAGTGGTGAATGTATACAATATCACTCACAAAGTTTATATGTTTGTCAACGAATGAGATGATAAATTTGATTCAAAATCCATCAGATTTAAATATTTTCAATACATTTCGGCATTAATAAGATTTACCAAAGAATTAGGCAAAAATTAACCTGATTTCCTCCATTATTCCTATTCTTTCTTGAGCACATACAGTATATAGGGCATTGAAAACATGGAACATGGTCTCTGTACACTTTACACAGACATCTTTAACTGCTTCATTACCGTTTATAATTCTGACTGATATGAGCTGATAAGTTATAAGTGATAAGGGATAAGCCATGTTATGGCTGATGACCAATACAGAAAAACATTATTTATTCATCGTTCATGGAATGTTTTTTGTCTTTTTTCTTTTTTTCTTTTCTGAAATGTTTTAACTGGACGTTCTTCTGACCTTTTCAAATGTTACTGCTTTTTTCAGAACATTCAGAGAACATTCAAAAGTAACATTCCCATAATGTTTGAAGAAGGATAAAATCACATTACCATGAAGAAAAAAAAAAACCCCAAAAAAACAAAACAAAAAAACATTAAAAAAAAACTGGACATTTTTTATAACTCAGAAAACATTTCATAACTTAATAGGAATGTTAGCAAATTATTCTTAGAACACATTTTTTGTTAGCTGGGTTACACTGTCAGTCAGACAGTCTGTCTTCCTGTCTAAGTAGCTCTTTAGTAAAGTAATGCTGCAAGGTGGACCAAACTATATGTCAACTAGATCTGCAAGAAACAGCCAATCTACATTAAAGTGCTGAGTGATTAATACAATCCACTGCTGAGGATATTGTCAGCCAGTGCATTTGTATCAACACATCACTCATCTCCTTTCCTCCCATCTTTTGTAATTTTTCTGCTTATCTCTCACTGCAATGTACCACTAATTTCCTCCTTTTTGACTTTTTTCTGCTTTATCTTCCTTTTCTCGTACTTCTACTGGAAGTGTTTATGTGACAAGAAGCAGAGGCCTAGCCACAGAAGGCTATCTTTGCCCTGTCACACTTTATAACAGTTAAGAGATAACCACAGTCTGGCTTCAGGCCAGTTAGCCATAGCGCAAAGAGGGCAAACTGCTATTCTCGCTAACCGCTAGCTAACAGCCAAGGAAGTGTCAAACCACAGGAAGTGACTCAATAAGTAAAAACTCATTAAAAACACTGTATTTTTCAACACTGGTTAGCAGAAATTACTAATGCACACTTGAAACAAAGGATTTCTAGAATGAAACCCCAGCTAGTTGGATGCATAAATACTTTCTCATCTTGTCATATATTTCACTTTATCTGACAGGCTTGATGGCTTAAATACATCACTGTGGGCTAATATAAATTGCATCTTTCACTCTCATCCTGTAAATAACAGATGGTGTGAGATTTTAGCAATTTTAACCTCCATGGTTTGTACTTTGTGCTTTCGGCTTATGTTCTATCACTTTCTAGTTTATTTTATAGCAGTTTTATTGTTTGGCTGCATAGTTAGCATGGCCCTGTTAGCGCCTGCTGGTAGAAGTCAGAACTATTTTTTGCAAACAAATATTTAATTGCATTTTCATTTCAGATATCAAACTTCTTATATGTTGGATATTTTGGATGGTGGTCCTATTATGCTTTTTTACATTTTAAGCTTTCTTTAGTGTGTAATGTTGCTGTTTGAGCGTGAAAAAGGTCGGCAGAGTTACAAAGTCACTCCAAAGGGAGTTATTCTCTATATCAGTAAGAACTGTTTCTCCCTGAAATGCCTCGACTGCAGTCTGGAGTTTTCATATGGGAATGAACATGTCACAATATTCCTCATTTAAATAAATTTTCGCCCAAAGCATACGCAAAATAAAGCCACAAGGCCTGGGCGAATTAGTCAGTAGTGTTTTGAAACTTGCGTGTGGTAAGGGGTGTGACATTTCCCAAACACGCTCAAAGCGGTTGGCCAATCACAACACACTAATCCAGCCGACCAATCAGAGCGCACTGCTTTTTTCAGAAGGAGGGACTTCATAGAGACAGGAACTAAACAGGGGTGCGTTTCCTAAAAGCATCGTTAGCCAACTAACATCGCAAGTTCCGTCGTTACTAACATAGTTCAACGATTTGGTGTTTCCTGAAACCATAGTTCAAACAAACATTCACAAACTGCATCGCAAACTTGTGTGGTTGGAACGACAGCTCTCGAGCTGTGGTTAGAAGCATAGTTTCTTGTTTTTATGACATGTGAACTTAATAAATTGTTATCTTGAGCAAAATAAGCAAGCTGACATTAAGTACAATGTAAATCTTTTATTTCGAATATATACAAATGTCATTTACATATTTTAGTTTGTCAAGAGACCATTTTTGAAGAGTGCACATGTGCGTACGTGCTCTGGTACGTAAGACCAAGCCTATGATTGAATCTGGAAATGAAGCAAAATAACAGAGAAAGATAAGAATTAGTTCTCAGATGCCATGTCTGTAATTTATAGCAAAAAAAAATCTAGCATTAATTTGATCTCCAATGGATTCATTTAAAGAAGTTATAACTCCACCACCTGCGTGACATCATTCACCAACGTGGTTGAATATATATATATGGTTTTGGGAAACAGTTGTGACTAGCTAGTTGATTTGTTCAACGTTGCATCGTACTATGGTAGTTAAGAGTTGTCGTTGTACGGGAAACGCACCCCAGAGCGATACTGACAGACTGGGAAGAGAGGTGCTGCAGCACCTGTGCTGTGTTTTTTGAACATTCACGCATTAAAACCTATTCTAGTAGACCCCAAAAACAAAATCAAGACGTTGAAAAAGGCATAAGAGGTTCCCTTTAAATTACTAAATTAATTTGTTGACCAGTGCACAAATGCATGTGTACTCAGCCTTAGACAGGTATAGCAATAGTTAGTTTACAAAAAACAACCTGTCTTTTCATTATAAGTCTGGTATACGGCTGTCAAGCTCTTTGCTCTGTCTATGAAAGGCTTGTGATCATTAATAACAGTACATTCATTAAAAGACCAAAGATAAAAAGAACATCTTCATATCACTGATAAAAGACACACAAAAGCATACAAATGAAGAAACTAAAAAAGAAAAAAAAAGGATTCTGGGTCGCCAGATAGAAGGATGACTGGACAAACAGACAGACAGACAGGCGGACAACTAGACATGAACAGATAGATGGATGGATGGTCTGTTACATCTTCTCTACATTGCCTCCCAACACAGCAGTGCTTTTTCCTTTATTTAAAACAGGAAGAGGAGAGACGCGACCCCATTTGTACAGGCAGATAAATCAATCACAGACATCTACAAAGCACAGAGGGATTATTGATGTCTGATTTTCAAATGTCAAATGCTTAGTCATGAACACCACTGATATCACTCCATTAGACAGAGATTGCTCTCTCAAACACTTGCATCTTTCTTCCTGTCTCTCTCTCACTTTCACTCTCTCTCTTAGTGGTGTTGGAAGACATGCGTAGCTGAGCAGAGAACTTTAAAGACAAAATTCAGGAAGATGTTATCTAGCTACCCAGACATTCAATTACAAGTGGGGATTTTACGGCTTTAAATACAAGGCTGACTATTAGAAATGGGAGACGTGTGGAATTTAATGATTCCAATTCCAATTTAAATTCTGATTCCTCTTAATGATTTTGGTTTCTTAACGGTTTCATTAATGATTATTTTAGTACTTTGGAAGAAGAAATGTTTCAAAAAATAAATGAAACCTAGTTTAGAAAGGTTTGGGTATCGGACTAGACCACACTGTTTACTGGTCTACACAGACCATGATGTATGTTTTTGATGTTTTTGAACCATCTCTTAAGAGTTATTCATTTAGGAATCAGACTATATTAGTTTTACTGTATGTTTTTGATTTACTGAAAAGAACCTGCTCATAAGAGTCATTCATTCAAAACTGGACAATACTAGTTTTGCTTTATGTTTCTGATTTACTAAAAAGAACAGGCTATAAGAGTCATTTATTCAGGAATCAAATTATTCAAGTCTTGCTGTATGTTTTTGATTCACTGAAAAGAACTGACTCATAAAAGTAATTTCAGTCAGTGCCACCTAAGTCAAAAAATTACCAGAGACAAACTTTTTAGTCAATTTTTTATTGGCATATTTTGCTGAAGTTACATTTGGCGGTATGGCTCTGTTCTAAATTCCCCGTCCTTTTCATGAGCTCCATGAAAGCTAAGACCGGGAACAGCAGCAGCTTCTGGGGACAACCTCCCATTTTTTTAACTGGGAGAGCAGCACAAAATCCCCCTTTTGAGAACAGAGCATACATCAATGACAACAGAATGACACTGATGAAGTTAAACAAGTTTAAGGAGGAGCTGGGGGAGGAGGTGGGTTGCAAGCAGCGTGCAGTGGAAGCAGCCAAGCAAGCAGAGCAATGGAAGCTGTGTTTAAGTAGTGCGCCTTATTTGAGAGTTGCCAACTGAGTCCATAGAAATCAGATCAGCTGAAATGGGTGGGGTTGGAATTTGTGAATCAGCTGATAGCAGAGCTTGACTACGAGGCCTGCCTGAACTAACGCAGAATGCTTGATTCATTCAGGAATCAGACTATATTAGTCTCTGTGTATGTTCTTGATTTACTAAAAGGTGCAAGAATGACCGTGCATGAAGTGTTGATGTAACAAACATCATTCGGTTCTGGTATTTTTGAAGTCATGGAACCGGTCTCATTCCAGACTCCCTCCCATCTTGTTCGCCACATTGTCACAGGAAGTCCATTAAACTACAGCACAACAGCGACTACAGCACACCAGCTGGTCTGTTCCCAACAATGAACTGCCCTGACCCCTGCTTCACCACTTTCTCATAGGTGGGTGGTCAAAAGTCAGTGACCCCCGTGTAACTCCTGCAGTAAAGAGAGGTCAAAGGTCGTGCCCAGGCCAGTTAACAGCTAGAGAAGAGTTGTAATGCTCAGAAGAAATGGGAGCTAACATCACAAAACAAATATCTGCGCACCGGTTGGACAACTCAATCCACAGAAGATTGAAAGGTATGGGTGAAAAGAAAAGAAACACCACCTATTTTACTTGCTCACTGGCAATCCTTAGATGATGGAGAACTTTTGGGCAATAAGAAATTGTCACCATCCATAATGAAGTACATACATTTGGATGTAAATCGTGATGCTTGATGAAGGCTTTATAATCGATCATTACCTGCCATTGTCCTGTTTGTTATTGTTCTGATACGGCCCCAGTGCTCCGGGGGTCATGAACTCAAATAGTGCAGCCTATTCTCCAGAGGCTTCACTCTTTGAAAAGCCATTCAACCACAATCACACAAGTGACTATAAGGGAAAGGCAGTGAAAACAATGTGTCGCCAGCAAAAAAATAAGTTGATGGTCCTTGTGGAGTCAGATATCTGAACTGGGGCCATTAGCACATAAACCCAAGAGAAGGAAATGAAATGAAAGGTAATTATTTTGTTTGAAGGCACATGTGTTGTTATGTAAGTGAGGGAGAACACAGCATTCTGATTGTAAATGATAAAAGTATCAGTATGAAAGAATGACATTAAATTAGAATTAAAAAGTGTTGCTAGCAAAAACAACATTAATAGCAAAAATCAGCAAATCAGCAAATAAAAGCATCACCAAAATCTCCATGCTACTGTGCTATTGGCTGGTGAAACTATGGAAGCTTGTTTCTTCCATGGAATAAAAAATAATAATAATAAAAAAAATGTAATTGAGACTTTTCTCGCAATTGCGAGTTTATATCTAACAATTTGAACTGCGAGCAATAAAGTCTGAATTGTGAGAAAATTCTCAGAACTACAACTTTATATCGTGCAGTTCAGACCTTATAACTCGTCATTGCAAGTTTATATATCACAGCTGTGAGAAAAAAATCAGAATTGTGAGATAAAAGTCTTAGTTATCTTATTTGTTTATTCAGTGGAGGAAACAAGCTTACGTAAAACATATATATTTTGAAGCAGTATATACACTTTTTAATCTAATTAATCACACATAAATTTGGCTGAAAAAATTACCCCCAAATGATAATTTAAAGTCCTTACTGAGAAAAGTATAAAATAGACACTATAGCGTAACACTTACGGGTGCACTAATATACATTAATTTATGCTTAACTAATGCAGATAATCATGTGTTAATGTATGACTCATGAATAACTAAACCATTAATTAATAATTACTGCATCAGCAACTAACAAAGAGTCTATATGATTAATAGATTAAGTAATATATTAATTGTTATTAATTAAATGTGTCATACTGTATTAATTTCTTAATAACATTTAATCAAATGAAAAGTGTAAATTAATGTGTTAATTACCACAATGGCTTGAAGCCATGCACTTCAACTTCCAGTTGTCTGTTTTAATTAATCATTATCTAATGATTTGAAAATGTATCATTATGTAATGACTTTACTTGTTGAGGCACATGACTATTAACTAATTGTTAAGTAATATGTCATTTATGGGTTTTGAAAGTTGAGTGACTGTAATGTCAGAGAATGTGTTTGAAGGATGGTTAAGTTGGGCTGCACACAACTATCAGCACACCAGAATCTGAACTACTGACCACTGTTACACTGTGTTTAAACTGGACGCAACCATTATCGAGTAATGTGACAGACCATTGCAAGCCAATTTGTCCTTCATAACAGAAGAAGCATTTTGTTGTGTCATGTAGTGTCGTCCCGCATCCAGTGTAGCTGTTACTAATTATAATGGGTTCTATTGTCTTTGTCCGGTCTCGACACAGTTACGAAATAGCAGTGCCCGGCTGCATGTTCTCAGTGTTTGGGAGCCTGAAACCGCTATTTTTTGAATCCTTAACCTCAAACTTAACCTGACATATTCCTGTGCCATGAACAAAAAGGTTCTGGATGCAGCAGTTCATCTGGTACAGTGGAATCACAGTCGTAGATGGCTGGAAATTGAAATCCATGGCTTAGTGTGGATGTCAAAACCGTAATGACATATTACTTAACAATTAGTTAATAGTCATGTGCCTCAATAAGTAAAGTCATAAAGTAATGATACATTTGCAAATCATTAGCTAATGATTAATTAAAGCAGACAATTTGAAGTTGAAGTACATGGCTTCAAACCACTGTGGTAATTAACACATTAACTTTGACTATTAGTTAATAAAATATGTTACTAAGGAATTATTTCATTATGACACATTTAATTAATAACAATTAATATATTACTTAATCTATTAATCATATAGACTCTTTATTAGTTGCTGATGCAGTAATCATTAATTAATGGTTTAGTTTTTCATGAGTCATACATTAACACATGATTATCTGTGCATTAGTTAAGCATGAATTAATGCATATTAGTGCACCTGTATTGTAAAGTGTTACCAAAGTAGCTTTAGAAAAAAATATTTTATTTGATTCAACATAGTACTTATTACACATAAACATTTCAACGGCCATGATTTTTTTTTTTTTTTTTTTCAGAAGCTGCATCTGAATTTGTATTTAGATATATTTACAGATGAAAACAGTTTGATTCCCAAGATTCTTTGAAAATATATTTTATGTTCCGCAAAAGAAAGAAAGGCATACAGGTTTGAAACATCATGAGGATGAATGGCTGAACTATCCCCAAAATATTTTTTTATTTTTTTTTATGAAGTGATACTTTAAATAAGAAACTAAAACTGCCATTAGGTGGCAGTAACTGTCCAAATGAGTAATTAATTGAGTCATTAATTTCTGATTCGTTTAAACAGCTGATTCATTCCGGAAATAAGAGCCCGTCCACACGGAGACGAGTTTAGATGCATAAGTAAAAATTTTGTATCGCATCAGCATTTCGTCCAGACGGATCTGCCGTTTTGGGAGCCTGAAACCGCTATTTTATGAAACCGGGTCCCAGAGTGGATAAATCTGAAAACGACACCCTTGCGTTTTTGTGTGTACAGCCAATCCGTTTATTTTGTGAAACGATAATGTCATCACCCCATGTCTCAGACACCACACGTAACAGCAGCAACAACAACAATAGCGGACTAATGCTTGTGTTCATGCCACAGAAGCAAGTGAGCATATTAGCTTTACTAAAGTACTATTACTACTATTACTAAACTTTATTACTAAAGCTTTACAGCACGCAAGGTTTATGCGCATGCTCCAAGTCTTATTCTCTACATTTTAGTGTATCTCTGTGGCAGAATTACAGCACCACATATTGATTTGGCATGTATACTACATCGTTTTGAGTTGGTTTCAGTGGTTTTGTGTGTACACATATTTCTTGAGACAAGTAAAAAAAAGATCGGATAGGGAAAGCTCTGGCTTTGTGTGGATATGGCCTAAGTAAATGTCTCTCTTTATGAATGGGCCATTGAATCTTTGGCCCTGTTTACACCTGGTATTAAGATGCATTTTGGTCGAATGGATCACAAGTAGACAACGATAAATACAAATGTAAACAGGGTCTAAAACATTTTGAGCTGGTCCACTTTCGACCACATCCAGAGGTAGTCGAAACCGGATTGCTTTCGTAGTGTAAATGCTCATGTGGTCGAATGTGTTCGAACAGCCACAAAAGACTGCCTACTCTCTGCCTACTGACTAATGCGTAAACATTATGGGAAGTGCGCTAGCCAGTCGGGATTGAAACTTTGTTGGCTGAAGACCCAAGTTTGGTTTGAAATTCATTCAGAAACGAAACACCACTGTGTGTTGCTCAGAGAGGTTCTGCTCTGGGTTTACAGGTAATATTTTCTTTGGCAAAACTGAGCAAAAGCAGACAATATTGTGTCTAAAATATAACACAATATTAACTTATTATTTATTGAACTGTTGTAAATCAATATCACATTTGCACTATTCGGAATAAAAACAGCACTTGTGTGATATTGCCTAACTATATCATGATATAAACAAAAACTTATACAGAGGCATTTTTGCCCTGATATGTTGAATTTTAGAGCCGTTCTAACTGCATTCTATAGGCTTCATCACACAGTGAGTTGTTGCCCTGCTTCAAGTTCGTCACCAAGCAACTGTATGAAATGTAAGATGACCTACGTTGGTCTGGGGTTCACGGTCAAAAATGACCTGCCAGAATCAGTCAGTTTCAAAAATAAATACAAAACCTGTCTTAACAAGTTGACAGAAACATTGAATCCAATATTTGGTTATAAAATATTTATAAACTAGTTTTTTTGTAGACCGGTCATTTTTGATGGGGAAGTCCACAAAAAGTACAAAAATTATCCCCCCAAAAATTTGGGAAGTAGTTCAATCCTGTGTGAGCTAAGTCAGTAAGTTTTAGTCCAATACAATTGGACATTAACAAACATTTTCGGGATATGATTCATATAATCCCTCTGAGTATTCTTTAAGGTCATTCAATGAAGGATTGTATAGATTATAGTTGTTCTATAACACCAGAGTGACTGTAGGCAATTATGCTTTATATATTATATTATATTATATTATATTATATAGGCCCATATTCTTGAAGCTGATACAACATTTCCTGATACAAAATGGTCTTCATAGCCATCCCAAGATATTCTATACTTCCAAACTAAATCACCCACTTTCCCCTGTTGCTTGCTGATTTCACTACCCACAAAACCCTGCTCTTAGCCAGACTCATTTCTCATTCAACCATCATCAGACCAAACGCCAAGCTTTGAAGATGGTGTCTGTTTACCTGAAGCACCTGGCAGGAGAGATAAGGTGAAATTTACTGTAACTCATTCAAAGCTCCAAAGCCTTTGGGTGGCAGAGCCTGAGTGGAGCGCAAACGCTGCTCTTCATGCAGTTCTTCTCTCTTCCTTCAACAGACTGATGAAACTGATGCCTGTAGCTCAATTACTGTAGGGGGAATACACACTTTGTTGTAATGGTTTGTGTGTGGAATTTCATGGCACATGTCACCAGTGTTAACTACAATGAAAACAAAGTCTGGATTTGAATGAAACAGCAGAGGACAGACGAGCAGAGAGTGAGGGATTGAAATAAGTGCAGTAAAGTACCCTTGTTATACCCTTATTATGTTAATTATTATGCAAGTTGATTTTCTGATCATATTTTTTTCCAGGAACATTTTACCAATTCCAAACCACATCAATCTTAATAACTACTATTAATTTTGTATTTAACGATTTATAAGTGATATATAATTGTTTATGAAGGCTGGAAATGAAAAACACCTTATACTGAGGTGTGCATAATTTCACTGTCCATTGGTCATGCCTTACCTTTGCAATTTCTAGTATTTTATTAGTATTGCATACTTCTTATGGGCATTTAATCATTTTTGACTTTTCAGTCTGAGTTAAATCTCTTTTTGGCTCATTTTATCTGTAAAAGAAAACCTAGCTAATAATTATACACACCTCGACATAAGGCATTTTACATTTCCAGCCTTGATGAACAATTATATATCACTTATAAATGATTAAATACAAAATTAATAGTAGTTATTATGATTTATGTGGTTTGGAATTGGTAAAATGTGCCTGGGAAAAAAAAATGATCAGAAAATCAACTTGCATAATAATTATGCACGCAATGTATATTAGTGCTGGTTTACAGAGAGAAAGCTGTATCTGAAAAGCCACGGTGGTCTATTCACAAAGACAAAGTAATTTTCTGTTTTAAAAGACCACAAATGCAGAAAATATGTGGGAAAAATACAGCAGCGAAAACATCCAGTTTAAGGGTCAGTAAGAGGATAGAAAAAGGTCATGTAAAACTATATTATGATTAAATGATTTTTGGTACAACAGTACAGTGAAATCATATGAAATAAGAGTTTGGTGAACTATGAACCATATTGTAACTTTCAAAAAAACATCTGATCCAAAACTACATTTATTGAAGTATTATGTTATTGAAGGCATTCTGAAGGATGTCTTAAGGTATACCTTAATGTCTTAGAAATCACCATGAAATCAAAATGGACAATTCTTGTTATTTATGGAATATTGCAGTATTTAATGATTTATCCGTGCACAAATATACGTCTTTTTTTTTTTTATTCATGTGCCCTCATAATCTTTAATAAAAACAACCTGCCTCTTGCAGCGTCATCTTTTCTCTGCAGTGTTACCAACTGCTTTTAATTAAAAGTAGCTAAAACTTGTAGCTAAATGTCACTAGATGACATCATAAGGGCAAATTCATTGATCTATATAAATATGAATATAGATCAGTGGGCAAAATAAGAATCTAGATAAGGTTTGTCTAAGAAGTTGCTAGATTTGTCCCCAAACTTTTGAAAAAAGGCTAAAAATGTACGGGAAAGTCACTAAATCTAGTGACAAAATTACTAAATTGGCAACACTGCTTCTCTGTGTTTACTGACTCGGGGGCGGGATCAACCTGTCACTTACATGAGATCAACCAATAGCAAACCACAACCAATCAAATCAATTCCTCATGGACAAAATTAAGTCTCGCCCTACATTTCTTCTTGTTCCAGAAGCTGTTTTACTCAGATATTTCACAATAGGGAAGAAAAGACCATTGCAACTTCCGTTTTATGCCAACTTTAAAGGCACTTTACAAAAGTGTGGAAAATGGTCATGAGAAACTACATTATGTTTTGATTATAAGTGGACCACAGGAGAAAAAAGAAAAACATAAAAAAAATGTACAATATGACCCCTCTAAGGGAAAAAATGACTATACTACAAAAGCAGCTCTGAGGCCTTTATATGTGCACTGCTGCAGAACGCTCACAGCGCGACTCCTAGAACACTGTCATTAGTCTATCTGCTAGAACAAGCCGCCAGGGCAATTTCTCTCCGCTCAGAACCCAATTAAAGCTCTCTGTATGTTTCTCACTCCCAGAGGCCTGTTTGGCAGATGGTACAACCCATCAATGGGCACAGCTGCAGCCCAGACCCTAACAAGCCTGGCATTAGTGCTGGTATTACTGAGATCAGGGTGCTAGAGACCCTCATCTCCACCTCATTCTGGCCTGTCAGCCATGATTAGCATTTGAGCATAGATTTGTAACTAAGGTCTATGTGCACGTAAACACATTCAGATGTGTTTGTATGGACACATATATAGAAAAAGGGTGTACTGTCTAACAGCAGATTCAGGCCTTGGCAACCTGTCCAGGGGATTAGAAGCTCCATCCAGCACGCTTCCCTCAGATCACGCATGGCCGGGCTGATCCGTCTGCTGCCCCTCTGTCCATCCTGATCAAGACCCTTCCATATACGCTCTTCCTTTCACCTCAGACATAAGCGGCCACAGTCTTTAAGTCTTTTGATCGCCTGTTCATGAAGACAGGTTTATTAATAAAGTCAGCCATGTTGTTAATAAAGCAAGTGTTAATGAAGCAAAAAATCACTTGAGGCTGTGCATTACAATGATTTTTCCACAATCCACCAATTATTACACAGCTCTCTGGAATACTTGATTCTGATTGGTCAGTCATGGCATTCTGCTGTCACATATTTTTGTATGATAACATTAAATTCCAAAATTGAACTGTAGGTGGCTAAGTGCTCTATTTAAGCAACGTAAACACAAATTAATAATAGAATTAAAAGAAATATCTGATCATCCTCCAAATCATCAGTTTTGTATTACATTCCAAAGAGCTCCATTATCAGCCCCACAGTGGAAAATGAAACCGTAACCGTACCAGCTGGCCCGGATCGGCATGAAATGGAATGGTTACGCAATGAGAACCGTTTGGACCGATGGTGGAAAATCGGCTATACTCACAGGGCTAAACAAGACAACAAAAGAGCTAAACAAGGAACAGGTGAATCAAATCAATCAATCAATGAATTGCCATGACAACAAAAGAGAAACATTCTAGAAACTATGGAGACAAAAAGGAAGCACGAGAAACACTGATCTGAAAACTAAAAGTCCAGGAAAATGAAACAGAAATCAAACCAAACGTTCCACCACTCTCTGTATTCTGTAATTTCACTTAGTGAAGGATTTTTCAGACTGATTCAAAAGTTCTTGAGTCTTTTTAAATACTTCAATAAAATAACTGTCTCTTTAACAACAGAGAAAGACAGCAATTTTAAAAAGTGCATTAATTTAAAATTAACCTATATTATAAACAAACATTGTGAATCTAATTAGAGAGACTTTCCCATTGCAATAAAAGTTTTCGAATTTGGTCTAATTGTAAATGTCAGCTGTTCTCAGGGTGGGCTGGTTCAGGAACTGCTACATGGAAAGGGGCTTTAGCAACAATATCCATCTCCCATTCCCTCCAGCCATCTGTGCCTGCATCTGAGCCCGGGCTGACAGGCTTCACACTTACCGAGTGTGAAATTAGCATGTGTGTGTACTGTGTGTATGTGTGTGTATGTGAAAGAAAGGGTGGGGGGAGTTCGATTAAAATCGGTGTGGTACGTGTGTGTTCTCGGAGGTGTAAAGGTGTCGTGACTGTATGAGTGTGTGTTGGGTCCCTGTGGAAGGCACAGGTGTTCAGGTCGACTCTCAGTGGCCTGGAAAGCGTTCGACGGGAATCCGATCTGTGATGGTCCTCCCCTGAATTATGCTAATTAACCTTCGCCCCCGGAACATCATTCTCCAGTATCAGGGTGAGTTGTTCACGTCAACAAATGTCTGTAATTGACTATTGAACTTCGCTCAGCAGTTTGTGGAACCTGACCCGTTAGCTGTGACCTCTGGTTTTGTGACCACGCTGACATCTGCCTTCAGTTGGGAATTAATCACGGGTTACCTTTAGAATGGAATCCTAGCGTACCGCTTACTATGGCATATAGGCTACACTGTACACACTTGTTTGTTTTTTTAAGTATGTAAATGTAATGTTAAATTGTTATTTGAAGTACTAAAATAACTGAAACAGAAATAAAAATGAATTAAAGCTAAAAATATTTTTAAAAAGTAATAAAATGAAAAACAATTGCTAAAACATTAGGCTAAAATTAAAGTAAATACTAACACTAATACACACACACACAGACACACACACACACACACACACATATATATATATATATAAACAACACTGGTCTGTGTGTACAGATACAAAACTATTATAGAGCTAAATTCTACTGTTCTAAACTAAAGCAACTGAACAATCAAAAAATATTGCATATCAAGCTCATATCTGGCAATAACCATTAAACTCTAGATATAGCATGCTATTTTTATTCATTTCTTAGCACTGTCATCTCCAAGAATGGAGATTGATAACATGATAATGATAACATTAATCTTATTTCAGTAACATTTTAAAGGGTGTATTTTATGAGCGACAATGGGATTCTTCCTTTTCCCTGACTAAAGCCTTTGCCTATTTTTATTTATTTATTTTCATTTTTAAAATGGGTGATTTGTTAAAAAAAAAAAATACTGACATAATCTAATATGCTTAATTTATTATTGAATATTTTGTAAGCCACTTGATTCAAGTACATACAGAAATGGACTATCCCCTCAAAAATACTGATGACCTTTAAAATAAATTTGATGTTAGGCTTGAGCTATCCAGGAAAATGAAAAATTATGAAATAGTAGTTTAGTTTTTTTAACTACTACCTGTAATGCTAATTGGTAGATCCACTAGGTGGCAACACTCACAGTTGGGCTGCTGCTTTTAAGATGTATTTAAATGGTTAGTTCACCCCAATATGAAAATTCTGTCATTATTTACTCACCCTCATGTCGTTACAAACTCGTAAGACTTTTGTTCATCTTCGGAACACAAATGAAGATGTTTTTGATGAAATCTGAGAGATGTCTGTTCCTCCACTGACTTTGCAACTGACACTTTGATGCTTTAAAAAGTTCATAAAGAGATCGTAAAACTAATCCATATGAATCGAGCCGTTTAGTCCAGATTTTCTGAAGAGACGCTGCATAACCAATGAGGTTCATTCTTGTGGGTTACACGATACATTTGAGCTTCCGGACGAGGTTTGTTCTTGTAGCGTGTTCTTAAGAAGCTAATTCACCTCATTGACTATCATAAAGCTGATTGGTTTGGAAGTGTCCTCTATTTATGCATTGCTAAACTATTGATAATAGACAATGGATGTTCATTGCCTAAAACAATTCCCTAAATTTTGCTAATGTTTGCTAATAGGCAGTTTGATAATTTTTTAATTGTATGAAATAAGTACATCCATGAGTTAATGAATTAAATGCAGATTAAATGCACTGTAAAACCTAATAGTCAGATTTACTAAATGAAATAGGTTTATTTCACTCAAATATTCCTGAAAATTCATTTTACTTAACAGAAAAAAAGTTATGTGAACTTAACTAATTATATTAAGCAGAACTCAAACAGAATTAACAGAACAGAAGTTACAGCAGATTTCTAATTCCCAATATGCTTTGCTTCTGAATGTTAAAATTAAGTTATATTTTATGTGTTTTTGCTGTGTACAATTCAGCACAGTGATAGTCTATTTGCTAATTACTATAGTACATGCAAGTGTGCTTGTGCTATTGCTAATTAGCAGTTAACAGTAAAGATTTAGATTTTATTGGTTTAATGCAATTTAATTAAGTTTCAGTTACACAAAGTATTTAAGTAGAATTATAGTTTAATATTATGTGGACTCAAATGGAATAAGTTCACAGTACTCATAAATAGTAGTTCTCTTTCGAGGGAACTCAACATTGCATCAGTTGCTGATGCTATGGGGAAGTGTCCTCGCTGAACCCGGTGTCTGAGGCACGTGTAAATTAATGCCAATGCTACTGGCCGACACAGTGCGTTGACGTCACACGGAGCACCTGAGCGTCAAAGACCTGGACAGGGCAAGGGTCTATTTCCCATAGGCCTGGCCCTCTGCGCCACTAAGCAGGCGGCTCGTTCCTTTGGATCAATCTATAGCAGCAATGATGGTGACCAAGAGGCACCTGTGGCTTAATCTATTGGGTAATAAGGAGAGTGAAAAGACCGTCCACCTTGATGCCCCACTCTCGCTTTATGGGTTTTTCGACACTGCCACTCCCTCTCTCAAGTTCTTGGAGAGAACAGCAAAAGGTAAGTGTGGCTGCCCAAGCCCCTCCGAGGAGAAGTAGGGGCAAGAGGCGCCATGCTGGGAGAAAGCCGGAATCAGACCTAAGGGCCATGATTTTGGCGAGAAGGAAGGGAAAGACAAAAAACAAAAAACAAAAACAAAAGAGAAGTAGAAGGTAAAGAGCTGGCTAACTGCATAAGTGTTTTACCCACTCTCTCAGGTAATATATTTGTGGCCTAAACAGGGCTATACCTTATGCACAGAAGGAGCTTACTATGTGATGAGTATTAAGTGGACTAGTTTGTAAATGCACCCAGCTCTCTCATCGGCTGCCTTGCCCAATCCTTCCGATTTGGGTTTCTAAGAAGGGCTATTCTCCTCACAGATAACTTTCGGGTGGAGCTTTACACTTAAGCAGAGATGTTCACAAGTCTTTTATCTGGAGTACGAGTCAAGTCTGAAGTCTTTATCACTGGAGTCTAAGTCAAGGTGGAGTCTTTTGTCACGAGTCCGAGTCGAGTCTCGAGTCATTGAAAAAAAAAAATTCTCATAATCAAATCCTATTTTTATCCTAGTTGTATTATATAGACAAAATAATATGATCTTTCTATCTGTTTTATTTGAAATTAAGGTCCTATGATGTAAGGGATAATGTACATCCAGCTTGTTACTTTATAATCCATTACAATGTACAAAACAATCGTCCTGGCAACATGAGTAGTCATTTTCAATACAGTTGCTAAGCGAACGCAAGATGGTGCCAATGAGTCACGGTTTGTTATACAGCTTCGTTGTTATTTAATTATCAGAAAATATCAAACCTCGGAATGTTTAAGAATGTCAATTGAAAACTCTACACATGCTGATTGTGATACATTAAAATATGAGCTTTAAGTAATAAATGGATTAACATCTCTTTCTATCTCTCTCTTATGGACACACATTAAGAAAGAGAAAAGCTGCATATAATACGAAAATATTGATAAAACGTTGTGCTAGGTTTAAAGGCTAGATTTTTTTTTGTTCATATTTTAACAGACTGGCAATCCAAATGAGCCATGCAGCTACACCACAGTATAATAGCTAGCTGTGTGAGTTAATGTGTCTAACATTTGTGGAAGCGATGTCTCATCAAATTTGATGATGTCGTTCCTGTGTCTTTAATTGTTTTCCCGCATTCTGTGCATCTAGCCGATCTGACATGATAAAAAACCCAAACAAAAGAACATATGGCACGGTGGCTCCCGTCATATTTCATGGGACTCTTATGACATTTCAGAGTTAACGCGCAATACACGGACATATGTAATCAAATTCTATGACAAGAGATTGATCTACCACGACAGATAGGGAAATATATGTGACGCAGATATTATAAAACCATTCAAATACAACAAAAATTCTTATATCAGTAGTTAAGGGTAAAAGACTTGAGTCGTTTTTAAAATATTCGTATATCGTGTGTATCATGTATTGTGTGAGATTTAGGTATGGTTGTGCTCTCCGATGGGTATCCAGTGAGGTGGAACTAACAGGTGAATATATACATATTGCCTTCCCCATCCTTTCTGGTGGGGTATTTAAGCAAGGCTATCCACCTTAGGTTGAGCTTGACAGATAAAATCTGTCACCCTCCCTAGTTCATTGACTGGGAGTTGAAGTAGGGTGGCGCTCCCTGGCAGGGGCTGGCATGAGTAGAGCTTGACAGTTGTGATCACGTAGGGGAATTCCCACCCTCTAACTTAGTAGGATTATGCTCTTTGTGTTTGGGTTGGCCCCGTCTTGACATCCTACTCGAAGGTTGGAGCAGGGCTATGACAGTTTGAATGGTTTGTTTCACAGTCAGCGACTCATTCTCTGTTGCCTCCCCAGTTCATTAGTCTGGAAGTTGGGGATCTTCCCTTTGCATGCTCCCTTCGGTACGCTGCTCCCTTACGCTTGTTCTCAGGTCTGGGATTATATGGGAAGTTGCTGCAAGCGACTCCGTATTATCTATCATCTGGTTTGGCTGATGGATGTAGTTCTATGGACTTAGCTGAGGCTATGACTATACTTTCCCCTGTTAACTCTGCTCTTAGGGGCACTGGGCTGTCCTGTAGCTGTGGCTCAGACTGGTCTAATGCAGGAATCCCCATTTCAAAAACGGTTGAGCATGGGAGCTTTGGGCTCTTTCCTAACCCTAGTAGCACTAAATTTGTTGGGAGCAGCAAAAAGTGATGTCACGGTGTAGGGAACAGCACATTCCAGGGCCTAGTTTATGGCCGGGCCCCTCTTTGTCCATAACAGCGGACAAAGGTTTGCTACATTTTGAATGGATCTTAGTGGATTAATACAAACAAACTATCTATCCATCGCCATTAGATAAAGATGTTAGGACAAAATCCAGACACCTCTTAGAGGGCAAGAATAAGACCTCTGGTACCAAGCCTGGGAAGGACAGGACTTCTCATTGGTCCACATGCAGTTTCTGCTCTTCACCCATCTAGAGACTAATTCCTAAGGTTGGCCAGTGACCGCCATAAAAATCCCTCGGGACCTCAGCAGCAATGGGTGAAACAAAGAGAGATCACAAAGATCCATCCAAATCCATCCATATGCTATGTTTGAAAACCTTAGAACTGATGCAAACTACACACATCCATTTCATACTTATTCACAGAAATAAGTATTCTCAGTGGCAGCTATTTGTAGTGCAACATCTGACACAAATTCAGCTGTTAATGCACAATTGAATGAATGCATGACAGTTAAATCTTTTTCCATCATGTTTAGTCTCTATTTGTTTAGAATATTGCCAAAAGTATTCTGGTGATGCTTTGGAAAGTGAGAAATGCATTGGTAAACTTTAAAGACACTGTAAAGACATCCAACTTTGTGCTTTATACAAATGAGTTCCACAGGGGAAAGAAGGGTGGGCCACACTGTGTGTGTCCCCTCTGATGCCAGCAGCCAATGCACAGCACTCGAATGGAGAAGCGCCAAATTGCAATCTCCTCCTCATCGGAAAGGGATAAAGGTACCTTTTCAACAGACACTCCTTGTTCTGAGTCTGCCCTTCAAAAGACATAACAGATATACAATTTGAGTTCCAGCTTGAGAAGCTGAGACACAACCTGAGTCTGTCCTGTAAGGGGATAGACACCAACAGATAAACACCATTCTGAGCCTCTGGTTCGTCCAAAGAGACAACAACAGATCCCATGATCTGAGTCTACAGCTTGTGAGGCAGCAACAGAGATGACCATGTTCTGAGCCTCCAGCCTGTGAGGAAAGAGACATTAACAAACTCTACATTTAGAGTTTCCGTCCAGCGAGACAGTGATGACATTTGTTAAGCTCAGGAGAGCAAACCTTCACTTCAAGGTACCTTTGTCTGCGTGTTAAGGACCTTCTGCACCTACGCTAGGGCCTCATCTGCGTGTTCCAGATTTTAGGACTCTTTGGTGCTCCAGGAGATCAGCATCCCACAGAACTTCGTGTTCAAGCCTGTTGTCACCTGCCTTGAACTAGGAAAAGGGGGGAAGTGGTCATCTGATGTACTCATAAATGCACCTTAAGAGATGTGTGATCCAAAAATCACAGCATCAGATGATGTGAGTACCAATCCCTAATTTACTTAGCATCCTTGGATGGGCGAAAGTAAAATCACTACATCGGATGTGCCCACTTAGTTGCTGGTGCATTAGGCTGCTCAGGGTCAGGGCCATTGAGCCCTTCAATGCCTAGTCCTGACAGGGCTGTGTTTTTCAGCACACAGGCAGGCATTGGTCTGCATGGCATAGTGGGTAACGTCCCCATAGCATCAGCAACTGATGCAGCATCCCTCGATCGAGAAGGTCTTGGGTTACATATGTAACCCCAGTTCCCTGAGAAGGGAACGAGCCGCTATGTCATGTTGCCATGCTTCAGTCATAGCTGCACATCTTCCTTCAGACAATTTGAATCTGATGACGTGTTTACAAGCTCCGTGTGATGTCATTGCACTGCACCAGCCAGTTAAAACGTTAAAAAAGACCATTTGAATGTTTCCAGAGTGCTCAGGAATAACATTTACATTATTTAATGAGACTGTTTAGAACAAGTTCTTGGAACATAAAATTGGCAGGTCAGGAGGAGTATCAGAAAGCAATTGTAGTGTGTATGTGTCAAACACATTCATGCAGGCTCATGATAAATGTAGCACACTTTGAAAGGCTAGAACACTTGACTGTCCTCAAGATGTAAAAGCTGGTGGGAAAAAAACCCAAAGCTTTACAGTAAGGCATCTGATTCGGCAAAAGCTGAGAACTCTCTAAATATCTATATAGGGTGTAAAAATGTATTGGATTTATGAGATGTTATCATTTATAAGTTTAAGAATGTTACAAAAGCTTTATATTTGTGGTTAAGATAAAAAAAATGGGCTTAACATCCCATCATGAGATCACGGCCCACAGGTCTCGTAAGCAAACAGCTCAGCTAACAGCTCATCCGTCAGCATCTCCAGCTGATTTCTATTAGGAGTAACCATTAGCCCCTTCAGTTCAGCCTTTTACTGCAGGAGTAAGTGAGTGCCAGTGAGAAGTCATGTCAAAACCAATCTCACAACAGCCTCCAGAAATACTTTGTTGTTAGCTTGTGTTAGCATTATGCTCTAGAATACAGAAGATATGAGAGCACCTCTTTAAAAGAGACAACAACTGAATCCACATTTTCCAGGCCACTTTTTTAAATTCATGGTCTCCAGTTCTGTTAAACACTGAGGTCAATTCCTTTTACAGGATTCATAAAACCCAAATGGGGGAACCCAAGCATTATTTTACACTAAAACACAGTGTGTGAGGTATTTAATTTTGCATATATTTGATCTATGAAATAAAATGTGTAACAATGTTTGCTGTTGTTGTTGTTGTTGAACTATAAACCTAAAGTACAGTATATAAAATTCAAACTTTAGTTTAAACTTTAAATTAAAAGTAATATCCCTGCTGAAAAATCCAGCATTGTTGGTCACTAGCATGAGGTATGCTTTGCATGCTGGGAGCAGTATGGGATGCTGGTTACTGGTTTGCTCGTCTCCAGCATGTGAAGCAGAAAATGCTGGTCTAGCTACACCAGCTCAATTTGCTTGAGAACAGCATGGCTATGCTGGTCCACCAGATAGACCAGCACTATACCAGCTCTAACCAGCATTAACCAGCCTGGGCCAACATGAAATTCATGCTGGTTTGTACTGAATTTTTCAGCATGGATCTGTGTAAACTAGTGGTAGGAAAATGACCGTTTTCCATAAAGTTTTACAGACATTTATTTCAACCCTAAAAACACTACAAAGCATAATTTAAAATACAGGTAAAACACCTGTTAAAAAAAAAAAAAAATCTTCATATTGACAAAGTACATTGGGTTAATTTTTACAGACTTTTCTTAGAGAGTAATATTAAAATAAAGTATAAAATTGTCCATGTCACACATCCTTTTTGTTGCACCTAAGTTGCTTACAGGGTATTTGTGCTCTGGATCCATATTCTGACACATATCCGCCTCTGATAATTATGTCCAGTCTTCAGTCACAAGTCACACATCTGTGTTTCCTGTTCTAATTGGCTCTAGTGGCCTCAGGTTTGTACTCTTGTCCAGGTGTGATAGTGTACAGCAGTGAAGTTGGGCTGAATTTGAGGCTAATTGGTGTTAATTCACCATCTGCTGAACAACGAAGCAGAAGCTCTCTGGCCTGAGGCAACATCAACATCATGGTTCAAGAGGTCAGGAACAATGGAAAAAAAAAAAAAAAAAAAATTATATATATATGTGTGTGTGTGTGTGTGTGTGTGTGTGTGTAAAACATCACTGAATCAACCTAAATACCTTCATTTTTATACTTTTTTAAAAAAAAAATTATTTGACATGGAATAACTCAGGAAGTGTTCTTTTTTTTTATTCTTTTTTGGTGATGCTCTCCTACATGTGAGCTGCATCTGGTACAAATTTTGTGGTGATAGCATAAAGTATAGTTGAATAAAGTGTTATTAATTTTTTCGCAGCTAGATGGCGCCCATGGGCGGTAAACTCCGGTTTAGAGGCACTTCTCAGCACTTATTAGGAGTTTTTCAAAATGGTTAGATGCATTAAGGGTGCTTTCACATTAGCACACTTTTTTCACACTTTTGGTGCTCACCCGGGTTCGTTTGACGTCAGAGTTCGGTACGTTTGGATTATGTGAACACTGTCTTCTGAACTCGGGTGCGCACTCGCGAACCCGCACCCGAGCCTGCTTAAAAAGGGTGGTCTGTGGTGCGGTTCAAGTGAACTCCGGTACGGTTCGCTGCTTATATGAACGCAAACGTACCAAATTGCGGAAGTGAACCGCTATTAATGCCGTATTATTGGATAAAAAATTATGTTTGTGTGTGTTTTACTCACTTTCTCATTTCTGCTCGCCTTCAGCGTTCTACATTCGCGGCAGATAGACGCAAGTGCCGTTATGGACAAAACCAACGGTTCAAAAACAAAAATATAAAAGTGAGGGGAGCAACGTTGTGCATTTTGCCGCCTTCTCCTGCGCCGTCGTTACTAAGCAACGGAGTAAACAGCTGCTGGTTTGATGACGCAAACGAACCGCGGGTCGGACCCAAATAATATAATATGAACCCAGTCCACTGGGGACAGGGGGAGGGGGAAGCAATCGAACTTATTAGTTAAATCATTCCGTGAGTAATATCTTGTGATCAACGCAATATATTATGAATTCATTTTAATCGCGAGAATCTGCTTTAAATAATGATGTGCCATTTTTTATGATCTGTGCATTCTTTCATGAAGTTATGAGCACGTGAAATCTACATATTTGTATTCAGTTAGCGGCCGTGCTGTCTTTGTTGTAAACTCATATTACTCAGACTCATTAGAGGGTGAAAACAACGCAACAGAAGCTGGAGGCTTGATCTGAACGTGTAAAGTCTCTGGTTTTGTATGCAAAAAGAATTTTTGTGCTACCTATATGGGTTCAATTTTTATTGGCTCTTAAAGAGAGACACGCAAATTGGAGCGCGGTCGCTCCATTCGGTTTTAAAGAGTTAAGGTAATGTAACAATCTTATTTGTTTCAGATAATGTTAATTCGCCTCCTTTGTGTCTTTAAGCCTTAAGTTCTCACAGTTCTTTGTTCTGTGTTGTTTGCATTTATGTTGATGTGGAATGTGTATTCCTGCGTTTCTGAGTTTGTATCTCCAAGGATCTATATTAAAGACTTATTTTAGTATTTTCCTGTTCGTGCGATTCACTACAACCAAGGCACCTAACAGAACACCAAACCTCTAAAATAAGATCATTTTTGAAAGAAAGATTGACTTACTGGCGGTCTGCCTTCTCTGCCTAGAGCTAGAGCATCGTCCACTCGAGGATCACACAAGAGATTTTTTAGAACTGGCATGCCTAACACACTTCCCTGATCGCTCTCTCTCTCTCTGTTTTTTCATGCTAGTCTCAATGAACAAACTAAGGCATGCCTGCTCGGTGATGGTCCTCGAGGGGCATCTACAGTTTGTGGAGTGGGTGCTGGTTACCTGTGAGTCATCACTTACTATCTGCCTCTCAGATGAGGCCCATACCAGCCACACTCTGATACCACCCTGCTGAAAAATCCAGCTAAAACCAGCCTGATCAGCTTAGGCTGGTTTTAGGTCTCCCAGCCTGGTCATAGCTGGTTTTAGAGGGGGTTTGGTTAGCTAGGAGACTGGGAGGCTGGGAGACCATCTTAAACCAGCTTGACCAGCCAACCAGCTTAGGCTGGTTTTAGCTGGATTTTTCAGCAGGGTGCAGCCAGACCTTAGCCATGCCCCCCAAGGACCAAGAACCAAGAACCTGAGCCCACCGCAGACACAGAGCCTGAGCCCGAGCCTGTAGCGACATCAGTAATAAGTAGTGAACACACACACACACACTGCAAACTATAGACCAGGGGTGGGGAACGTTAATCGTGGAGGGCTATTGTCCTGCAGACTTTAGCTCCAACCCTGAAAAAAACACTCACCTGCCTGTAACTTTATACTGTGTCTCAATTTATTTAATTTCGAAGGCTGCATCCTCCAGAGGACGCATCCTGTGAAGGATGCGGTATACGGAGTGTCCTTAACCAGAATTAAACAAGATGTACTTCGTAGGACACACAGGCAGGAAAGGAAACCGGAAGTATCACGTTGCTATGCCTACGCGTTCACTGCACTTCGTTGCGCTCTCAGCAAATGAATGAAAATTATTTATAAATTTGTAAAGTAGGCTAATTTGAAAAGAAAATGTATTTACTTGTTTTATTTTGGTTAATGCTTGAGGAGCTGGCATATGTACAACAGATGTCTGTTACAGAGACAAAGGAGGAGGATATTAAGAAGAACAAGGTTTAAAACAAAAACAAGCTTGAAACTACTTACATTTAAACACATCTTTGCCTGTATGTTCATCTGCCGACATTGGCATTTTTAAAAAAAAAATTTTTATTTCAAATAAATGACGGTTAACAGCGATGCAAAGAATTGTGGGCTATCTGCAGCAGTGAAGGATACACCTCATGCATCTTCTGAATTCCTGTGAAAGAAGGGCACATTCAAAGGTCGCATTCAGAGTGTCCTACTTACTTTTCTGAAATGATACAGCCTCAATGACGTAAGCAACCTTTCTTTGAATGCGACCTCCAGAGGACGCAGCCTTCGAAATGAGACACAGCTTTAGTAATCCTGAAGACCTTCAGCTTCAGGTGTGTTTAATTAGTTAAATATGACCTGTATATATTCTTGACAGGTTTTGTGATATTCAAAACAGAACAAAGAACACAATGATACAACAACATAGCATGAGACAGGACATGTTGTGCGACATGAAATATTCAGAACAATATTCAACATGACACAGTAAACACAAGTCATTATAAGATTCAACCTGATACACAATGTGTATACGCCTACACAAAGTACACACATCACAATATGACAGTGCATAAAGTGTGCAAAGGACTTTTTCTTTTACAGGTCCATATGGTCCATGACTGTCTTGTAAACAGTTCTGAGCACACAGTGACCATTAGTCTGAGGTGGTGGGAGTAAACATGACAGCCGCTAGACAGTCCCTGCGAATATAAACATGACAGCTGTCACACAGTGCTGGAGTATGAGCTGGTAAATCTACAGTGGGTGTAATAAAGTGATTAGTGTGATGGCCACTGTAATGATAAAACTACAGGTCAAATCCAGTTTCAGATGGTGACTATGATCTCTGGGAGAGGTCTTGAATCGTTCGGATAACCTTGTGGATTGTGTATTTGTTTTAGATGTGTTGTGGGAGAGGAAGGAGGTTCTGAGACTTTATAAGATATACAGTATGGACAAATTTTTACACATAATTGAAAATAATAATAATAATAATAATAATGATTATCAAAGCCATTAAGAATTTGCATAATGTGAAATTATTTTCACAACAATAAAAAGTATTACTTTTTCAGTTTTCTTTGTAATTCCCTATTATTCTTGTCAGATTAGCTTGTGTTTTTAATGTTTATTATTATTATTAATATTCATCATTAATAATGAATAATGAATAATAAAATCAGTCAAAATACTTAATACTAATATATAGTAATATATAACGATTTATAATAATATAATATTTATTATTATTACCGATTGTATTATTTTTAATATAATAATAATAATAATAATAAATGCTTAACAGTTCAGATAATATATCACTTTTATTTAGCATAAATGATGAGTTTGTTCTGTGTATTATGCCAATGAGAAAATTATTGATTTAAATGGGTAGATTTAGAAAGCTCATTAATTAATTAATTTTAATTTATTTTCAGAATTATGTAAAACCTTATTTTATTTAATTTTTTTAATAAATCAGTACAAATACACTTTCAAATTATTTTTTCATTATACAATAATGAATTATATATTTGTTGCACAATATTCATTGGAGCTACAACCTTGCAGTGTTATTTTAGTATTATTTATATACTTTTACAGTTTTTATTAATATTTTGAATTCACTTTTATTATATTTTCAGTTTTCATTTTAATTCTAGTTTAAAGTTTAGTAATTTAGTTGTTTTTCTATAATTTTTATTTGTTTTTCTTTCTTTTTTTAAACAATTCTAAATAGTTCTAATTTATTTTTATTTCAGTTAGTCATTTTAGTACTTTTTTTAAAAACTAATTTTAGTTATTTTCCAAGGCAAAATTTCAGTTTATTTTACTTTATTTTCAGTTAAGGTGGTAGAAATCAAAGTAGAGGATGCAGGATCTAAGTGCAGCAGTACATTTATTAAATAAACTCCAAAACAGACTTAAGAAACAGGCAAGAACAGAACAAAAACAACAATATACAGGAAACAGAGAACTGACAACTGAACTGAACAAACACAGTGCTTAAATACACAGAACTGAGGAGGAGCTAATTAACAAGACACAGCTGAACTAAAACAATAATCAAATCAGAAACCATGGATACAAACAAGTGGTGGGAAACTGAGAACAAAGAAGAACATGTGAGCAATGAAAACAAACTCTATACATGAACAACTAAACAGAACAAAACTCAAATGTTACAGTATACTGCTACTTTGACAGGTTTCATGAGATTGTTGATGCAATGTTTGTTCCTCTCAGTAATAAATGGCATCATAAATATGTTTTCAGAGGGTCACTTCTATAACCTGTGTGACTTCTGTGTAACTAGCGAAAAACGTTTGAGCCTGAATCCAGACACTTACAATTTATTGCAACACTCTCATTAAAACTTTTTTAATTTTTTATTTTTTTTTTAATTCTAAACATTCTAGAACTGGCTCCATTGAACCACATAATATGATTACAGTATATGAAGACAGTGGCACCCAGATGACGTGAGATTCCTGTGAGTGTTTAATCCTGTAAGAGCAGGTTCAGATAAGCAGGTCTCGAGTGTCCTGCACTGCAGCGTATCACCTGTTCTCATAACAGCTGTCAGATTAGCAGGTAAAGCACTAAAGTCATCACAGAGCTGCTGGAGAATCCTACACCTGTCACCAGAAGGGTCAAGGGTCATATTGCTGCTATTCTTAAAATGATTCATGTTGTTTTATCCATTTGAATACTGAAAATACTTTTTTATATTTTCTGTTAAGTTTTTGCCTGACTTTGGACAATATTGTAAGTCAGATCACTAAGTAAATTAACTGCACTTTATTATCATTCAATTAAGTCCAAGCCACGTCTTCTCAAAGCTCTCCTCTCTCACTGAAACTAGCATTTGACCACACTATTGTTCTCACTAACACCAGATACATATAGAATCACAGGGCCGCAAGCACATTACTTTTTATTTTGAAGTGCTGAATGATATATGTAACATAAGTGCACAAACACCTTCATGTGCATAAACAGACAAGGCTTTCTCTCTAATATGCTGTTATTAGCCCAATCATTAATCCTCTGCTTAATTATCTTGCACGCACACACTCCTTCACGGGGCTGTGCACAGGGGCTGGTCTCAGAACATGCGATCCGTGCCCACCTGCTGGCTTTCTGCCCCGTGCTGAGAGTGCCAATTGGCAGCGCTGGGCATGTAAAACAGACAGCAGATGGAAGCCGAACAGAGGTCAGTCAAGTCAGGCCAGCAGTGATCGGCAGAGTCGCTCTCACTGACTCCATCCTCTAAGCAAACATGCGTCAGGTAAGCTAGAAGAGCTCAGAGTTTAACACTGTTTCCAGTAGAACAGGATGCAAAATAGGGCCTGAAACTCTTAAAAAAATAACCAAAAGTTATTAAAACACAGTAAATTAATTATTAATAATAATAATGATGATCATGATAAAAAATGCTTTTTAATTATTATTATTATTAATGTTATTATTTTATTATAAATAATAGTACTTAAATAATTAATTAAATAGCATTATTGATGTAATTATTAGTTGTATTTGTAATAATAATAAATTATCTATAACAACAATTTTTTTGTTACAAAAATGGAAAGATTTTCTACAATTTATATAATAATAATAACAATTATTATTATTATTACAAAAAATAGAAGGATTTTCTACAACTAATATCCTAGTATATACATTGTTGGATGCTGCTGAAAAGGACAAAACACAAGACCACTATTAAACTTCATACCTCATTTTTATTTTTTGTTTGACATGAACATGGTATTTGTGGCCTTATTTATTTACTTATTCATTCAGTCGGTCATTGGATGCCAATTTGTAGGCCACCCTATTCATGGAAAGTGCCTTTTATAGATTTACTGGGGTAAAGACCCGTAGAACTGCAACCATAAAAAAGCTTAAGGCAGAAAGGAAAGGAAATTATTGTGTTAAAGAGTAATTAGAGCACAAACGTTCTGGCTATATTGTTCCTTTCAAAAGACAACGCTGACCCTCAGGCAAAAACACACAATGAAACACAAAACAACACAACAGGCAAATCAGCTGGATGTAATGGAGCTCAAACATATGAACCAGCCAAACCTGTAAATCCACCACTCAAATTTGATAACCATTTTTATCCAGCATATATTTCTATTAAATGTGCTTTCTATTTCTATGGTGTGATTTAGAAGATGTGAATATACACCTAATTACATTAGTACTACTACAGTAAGAGAACAATAAACCAGAGCGCCTCTGTCACAGCCGATTATACCAGCCATTCATCAGAGAAGCAAATGAGCAGAAATACAGAGCCTCTGCTTGAACTACTGCCATCTGGTGGAAATAATATGAACTATATTTAGATATAACAACAACAACAATAATAATATAATTTTATATCTGGTGGAAATTATATGAACTACATTTGGATACAATAATAATAATTTAATAGTAATTATTATCTATTAATATAATACTTTAATAAAATAATTAATTTATATAGTATAATTATAATAATTGTATGAAATATAATTTATATATATTATAATTGATAGTAATTAAATACCAGTTTCCATTATTAGTAGTATATAAAATTATATATATATATATATATATATATCTCAGCCCCATAGCAAAACTGTCAAGAGGCCATAGAAACTTTACATACGAAAGTTTACATTTAAAAGACCTTAAACACCCATACTCCATAATAAAGACAACAATTCACTTATTAATTCATGACTTTACATGCAGTCAATCACAATGCACAATCAAATGTTATAATTTAAAAAGAAAATTGGATTATTTCAAATGGTACATTCACTAGACAAAATGTTATACTTGTTTAGGACAATGTACAAACAAATTTACATTTTAACTAATATAATTTAGTGAGTATGTCATCTATTCAGATGGGCTCTGGATGACGATGAACAGGAATTCTTTATCTGGAGAAAAATGGGAAAAAGGTAAGAGCTATATAAGCATTTAACAGCCTGACAATAGAGATGGGCTTATAATGCGCTGACCCACCTGGCGCCACCATGATCTCGTGTTTCTTGGATCTGATGCGCAGAAATGTCAGGTCATTCTGGGGGTCGATGTCTCTGACAGTACTCCTGGCTTTCATAGTCAGCTGATGCAGTAGTCCTACATACTGCACCGTCGTCGAGTTGTCTAGTGTTGTTCTGATGGGAATGCCTGAAAATGACCAGGTTAAGATCAGTGGAACTACGGCTAAAAGAGACTAGAAGTTTCAGACTTTTAGCATTTATCATAATAAACAGCAGCCAAACCTATTTAGAAGCTGCTTAATCCTAATAAATCCTAATGCAAAATCAGTTTCTTCATCACTATTGCTGATTATTTAGTATAACTCTACCATATTATATTATATTATATTATATTATATTATATTATATTATCCATTCTCGATACCAACTTTTTCCTATGTAGAGTTTTGTGAAAAAATCATATATTATATAATATTATATGTAACAGTTAATGTTACTGCAGTACAACCATGGTAAATTGTGATCAGGCCTACCTTCTCCGTTAACGACTATTGTGCCAATAACACCACTATAGCCGTGAATCCTCTTCAAAGTGTCTTCGACTTCAGCCTGGACAAAATAGCATGAGCAGAATAGCAGAGATGAACAAAAGTTTTTATTACATGTTTCTAAGATATAAATATAATCTGTTCGAATAACTGAACAAAAATATAGCTCAAATAAAGTAGTTTACCATATTGCAGCACAGGTACGTCTTTCGTTTGTTCCTCGTTGCTATAGAAACAGAAGAAAATTAAGTTGAAATATGATCAACATGACGAACTACAACACGTCTTCAAGATCAAACTTTTTTTATTTTGTTATTATATTGTTTTATATTATATTTGTTAGTGTTACTGACTCACTCGACAGGTAGAAAGCAGCAGACTGTTAAAACGTGTGTATAGCCTACTGTAGTGTTACGTTTCTCAGCGCTGAGCACGATAGACTAATTACAGTCGTTTTGTTGCAGGATATTGTTGTTGCATTGTGCAGTAATCACTTCAATCGATTATTTAAATGTTTTTTTTTAATTATACCAAACATATTTTGATAGACAAACTTATCAAGTGAAACAAAAAAAAAAAAAAAAAAAAAAAAATTAGACTTTTAAGCCGACTACAGGATAATAATTTTTGACCGAATAACAAGCAAAAGCAATGGCCAGGAAGTGCAAAACAACATTACAAAGTGTGAAACACTTTTACGAAGCTCGAGACAAATTTACATTTTGGAAAACATTTTTACCTATCATAAAACACAATTACATGGGAAAACACTTTTACCAAGGACGGAACAAATTTACATTTTAGAAAAAAAATTAACAAGACGCAAAACACTTTTACCAGTCCCGAAACAAATTTACAATAACAGATTCTTCACGGAAAGGGAATGTACCACACACCGGAAGTGACGCGGTGAAAGGTGTTGTTGTTGTTGGTGAGCGCGGTAAATTCGTGTTGTGGTTGTGGAGTAAATAGCGTAAATAAAGTTTATGGTGACCGAACATGGACTGCGGCCGAGGGATGTTTTGCCTGTTTTGTGGCAAACACATGAGCAGCGTAACGCGGTTTTGCTTTACGTGTGGTCGGTGTTTGGAGTTTCTAAAGGACGCGGACCAGACAGAAACACCAGACATACTGCATCAACGTGTTCAGTATTTTAACGAGGGCCACTCGTACGCCGTAATCGTGGACATGATGTCAAGTCTACATCAGCTTGAGGACTCTTAAAAGTAAACTGAACGAAGCCGGGTTGTACCGCAGAAAGGATTATTCCTCTCCAAACTCCGTGAGTAACGCCATCAGATTGAAACTTCGTGGACCTGGACAACTATTTGGCTACCGCACGACGTGGCAGGTATTTAAGCAAAAGTACAATTTTCAAGTGAAGAGAGATGATGTGATGAATTTGCTTTGGGAGCTTAATCCTCGAGGGTGTGAGAGCAGAACACGCAGAAGGTTTACAAGAAGAACCTACTCAATGGGACCTAACTATATGTGGCACGCAGATGGTTATGATAAACTTAAGCCATTCGGTTTGGCCATATCGGGATGCATAGATGGATTTTCACGTAAAGTACTGTGGCTTGAATGTGGACTAACAAATAATAACCCAACAGTGATTGCTCACTATTTCATGTCATGTGTGCGAAAACCTCGGTGTCATCCCCATGAGACTGAGGACTAATTGCGGCACTGAGAACGGCATAATGGCTGCAATTAAATGTACGCTACGCCACCATCACAGTGACTACTACTCATCTATAAATAACCAGTGTATTGAGTCCTGGTGGTCTATATTTAGAAAAGGAAGGTGAGTGGTCTTCATAAAGGGTCATTGCATCTTTTGGTCATTCGATTTTCTTCTCAGGAACGAGTAATGAAAAACAAAAAAACGAGCACAATAAAGATCAATACAAAATTTAAAACAAATACAGCCCGCCAGGAAAAGTAGTTGTTCCTGAAAAGAAAATCGAATGACCAAAAGATGCAGACCATAAATTTCATTACGACTAACCTTTGATTTTATTATTCAAAAATGTGTATATGCTTAAAAATATAACTACAATTTGTATCAATTTCTATATGTCTCAGTTCTGGATGGAGTTATTTGCAGACCTTAGAGAAGCTGGATACTTCAACAGAAGTCATCAGTGCCTATTGAGATATTGCTTTGATGTTATTCAGAAGGACTTGGATGAGTGTGTGAGACTGTGGAACAGTCACAGGATTCACCCTTCCAGAACAGTAGCATGTCCAGGAGACAATGAACTCTACTACTTACCACACAGGTGATACATTGGTAATAAACAGAAAAAGTATTATTCTAACCTTTTAGCTTAAATGAAAAAAAAATGCTTATGTTTTCTATTTAACATAAGTTTTAGCTCCAGAGCCTGAGGATTTCAAATTGAACAGGCTGAACTGGATGCCCTTCCTGAGGCTAGCCTGTCAATGACTCCTTGTGGGGACCCAAACATGCAGGAGTACTTGGACTTTGATTGTGTTCCATGGCAATCAGTTACAGAATCCAGAGAACTGGGAGTCTGCATCAGAACTGTACATGAAACCAAAAGAAATGGCTCAGCTATGAAATGATCAAAAAGGGAGGGTTTTTTGTAGTGGTGGAATACTGCTGTCTGTTTGAACACAATGTTTATGAATCTGTCACCCACAGCTTAATTGTTTTTAAGTGTGAAGTAAATTAATCAAATAGTAATAGTATAGAAAACAAAACTTCTTGAACTACTTGTTTCTTTATCTAAAACAGTGATCCCAGTTTGAGAGTCATTTTCAAAAATGTTAACGGTGAGGGAAAAAAAACATGCTCACATACGGTTACATTATAAAAACAATTTTGGCAACTGCATTTTAAAGTGAACCTTTAACAACAACAATGTTTTCAGAGTCTTAACTCTAGGGGTCATCCATCATTTAGCTTAAAAACAGCCAAATCCTGGACTATTTTGAATTCCAAAGTCCATTTGTGACTTAAACAAAGTGTATGAGTCTAGGAGTGGTAATTTCAAGGAGTTTGTACATGTATTTGCCATTGGGAACGCAGAGTCATCCAGGAACTATTTGTGGCAGTGGTTCCAAGCCAGATGGGAGAAGTGAAGACAGCCCAGTAGCAAACATCAAAACATCTTCTGGCCTTCTGCAAAGCAAAACAATTCAGATACATAATTAGGGGTTCAAGCTCGAAGAGCTGAAACCCTATTGTAATTCAGATTTTTATTATTAGGGGTTTTCTTTATTATTATATGTTTTACGGCTCTGTAATTACGTGATGCATATCATTTGATAGATATCCTCATACTGAACAACTTTGCCTCAAGAACTACTGCTGTCAATCAAACTGTTCATCAAAAATTCGCTATCATTTTAAAAACCTACTTGCGTGAACTAGTCCTAGATTTTTCGCCCAATCACAACCAAACCAGTGCAGTACAATTCTCTGGACTCTCTAGATCAATAATTATCTAAAAAAAGTTTAACTTTACCATTTGGGTAGCCATAACAGGGTCATTTAGAAAATGGGCATGGCAAAACACTCAAAATCCTATAAATCCTAAACGAAAATTCAGAACTTCACAAAAATTGGTGAGCATGAGAGACAAAACATTCTAAAGAAGCATGCAAAATTTCATGGAGATCGACCATAGGTGGCACTATAACTTTCAAAAAGCTTTGAAAACTATATAATTCCTATGGTAAATTGCCTGTAATGGTCTTTTCCTTCTGTGATTTAGGTGGTTACATAATTGCTAAATAAAACATAATGCCTTTTGATGCTTATGTGCTTAAAGGCCGGAAATGCTTGAACCCCGATAAATGCTGCTTGCAGCTTTAATTGCCATGTGTTTTCTTAACTAGTTATAAAAAAACAAATAAATATAATATAACAAACCTTCACAATCAAGGAGATAGTCTGCCCAGTAGCCCATGGTTTGACTTTTTTTAAGTCTTCGATTACTCCCCGAAGGACTGAGGTCAGGTTTGAAGAGTATCTCAAGGTCAAAAGCAGCGAGTTGCTTTTCAGAGTGGCAAAGGGCAGGGGCCAGCAAAGTAGGGTGTTGCTGTAGTGCAGTCAAAAACTCCAGGGTTGAAAGACCCTCCCTGAATCTACAGAGTGAACACAAACATTGTTTCACTGCTGTGTAGTGGCAATTGAATTAAAGAAAACTATTAAATATTCTTTTCTCTACAATTACTATCCACCTTAACAAACGTACATTTGGGGGGGAAAATGGTTGTTTGAAAATTGATTTAAAGAACCCTATTTTCACATTGCACATTAAAAGTTAATTGTTACAAACTAAGTATTACACACAGAAACAGAAGACTGGAATGACACAGACGGCTGGGTGGCTTGAGCACTTACAAAGTCTACACGCCCCATGCACTTTTTCAAAACTTTGTTGTGTTATAGATTCAATTTAAAAATTAATATTAGTCTTTTTCCTCATCAGTATACACACAATACGTCAATGACAAAGCAAAAACAGTTTTTTAGAAATTGTATCTGTTTTTATATTATATTATAACCTATATAACCCTTTAATTCAATTCAGTTCTATTCTATTTATAGTATCAAATCATAAGAGTCATCTCAAGACACTTTACAGATAGAGTAGGTCTAAACCACACTCTATAATATACAAAGACCCAACAATTCTAGTAATTCCCACCACACCAATCAGGGCAGGAATATATTCAGATGTAAATGACACTGGCACAGCATGGAGCAGGTGGTTAGATAAACAGCAGCAAGTCATCAAGGGTTTGATGGACCAAGTGAGTCCCAAACCATCACTCTGCTGCCAGATGTGCAGTAGAGGTGAATGGATCACTTTAAGGGGTAACTGGACTGATTTTCCTCTTGAACTCTATGGAGGAGTTAGTCAGGAGGAAAAACCTGAGATCTAATTTCTGTTTTTGCTTTGTCATTATGATGTATTGTGTGTAGATTGATGAGGAAAAAGATTAATATCTATTTTAAATTGAATCTATAAGTGTGTAGACTGTTGTCTGACAAGGCACAGAATGAAGCGACATCACATATCAATTGAAATACACTAAGTTACAAATTCTGTCACAGTGACAAATTAGTAACAGATATACATGCTTGCATAAACCAAAGATGGGGACCCAGAGGTATTTCAAACTAAAAAATTCTTATATAAATACATAAAAAAGAAGAAAATCTCATCACTACAAATATCATCTTACCTGTCAATTACAGATGAGTTGCGGTCAATAATATACCATTGGAGGTAGTCTGAAACAATTTCTCTCTTTTCTTCCACAGTAGCCACATGTCTCAGACAACCTGCTGTCTGTAACATTGTGCTGTCTCTCATCATACATTCGTGCAGAGCATCCAATGAAGCAGCATTCTCAATCTGAAACACATGAAAAGGGGCATAAACACCCCAGTCAATAACTGTAAGCACTGTATCTCTTTGCCTATTTTTTTAATGAGATACATACGCAGCATAGTGTGATCTTACACCATCAAAAACTAATAAATTAATGAAACAAATTCTGTACTGGATATAGGAAGTAAACACTGTCTCAAAACACTGCAGGAACTATGTAAAACTCTGCCCTACCATACCGTAGCCTTATGCTATTCTCACCTCTTGCAAAGCTTTCCCTATTTCTTCATCAGTTATTAAATTAATTGGTGCTTTGAATGAAGGCTGCCTGCAAGATAATGTACAAGATCTTTCGACAGGAAATGGGGTCCTGGACCTCAATGCACAACTGACACCGCAATCATCTTTCCTGCCAGGTAGTATTCATCCTCCCTAACAGCTGTGAATGAATTCATATTGCAAAATTAAAACAAACAATGCATTATATACTGTAATATACAAGCATTTGTCATGTGATATATATGGTCAATGATCATTAACCAACTATTAGTAGCCTATAGTACACATCTAACCCATATGCATACCATTTGCATTGTAGACCAAGAATCGATGTCCTTCTGGTCCATCAAAAATGGGCCGGTCTTTTAGGTGTTTCATTAGTAGAGTTAAAAACTCTCGTCTTGGACCACCATTGTCAATTCCCTCTTCCAGAACACCAGTATCATCAGTAAATTTGACCAGCATGTCACAGGTTTCAGAATATGTTGTACGCTTGAAACCTCTGACTGCCCCATCCCAAACATTAGCCCTTGAGATGTTCAACCGGCTGACTCTTATGACCAATAGGAAGTGACAGGTTTGCTATGATGTCTGGTAATGTAATGTCCGTCTCCTCCCTGTAATGACAAAATGTAACAATTTGTGGATATTCCAGATATACCAGAACTATTGTACAGTGAAAAAACAGGAGTGCTATAGTCAAAAGCTGTCATATTACATTGCTGTGTGTTGGAAATTCTTCACATTGACAGCAACCGGCTCTTCGTCCTCTTGTTCAACATTTGGTGAATACAGGTCTGTGTATTTACTGTTGGGAAATTATCATTTTCATGTTAAAACATCTTACAAACAAAAATGTCCTCCCCATGTAATCAGTTAAATAAATTTAAATTATGTCAGTCATTATGATTTTTTTAATTTACCTGTAGCAAGAAGTTTTTTCTGGATTTTTTTCAGGTGGATCCAGATCCTCAGCATCAGATATTACTATCTGAAAAAAATATTAAAATGTCTGAAACAACAACACTGAAAGCAGGAAATGTCATGGTGCCAGTCTGCCTTACTACCTGTCCTGACTGAATTGTTGATGAATGTCCTGGTGCATCTCTGAAACATGATAAAACGAAAATTATTAGCTCTGTGATAAAGGCTATAATGTAGTTTTGAGTAAAAAGTAGTAGTAGAGGGAACAGAAAGATTTATAAAAAAAAGATTTTGTTATAAATCACATTACACGTATGGTATTTTCTGTTTCAAGTTCATCAGAGCAAATTCTCTGATCACATCAACAACTTAAAGATAGATTATTTAAAAGTACTCTCATGCAATTTGGCATCTAGCCTTCGTCAGCAAGTCAAACGGATGAAATGAGAGACAATGGGTCTTTTCTAGGTGTTCTGGGCTAGAGTGGGTGTTTTAGACATGCAGGTGAATTAAGTAAAGCTCACACAAGCAGCTGTGGGTCCTTTAGGTAGGGAGCGAGGGGGCAACTCAGTCAGTTACAGAAACAGCCGAAAGCATGTAGCAACGTTGAGCTTATGTGCGGTCTTGCTGCATTTCCAGGTGAACAAAAGTGGTAAAACATCTCCAAAAACAGCAATATAAATGTATAATGTGTATGTGAATAAGTAGTGAATATCTGCTAGTAGTTCTATCACAATTTTGTGAGTTAAATGAAAAAACAAAATGTTAAATTGCCCTTTACCTGGTAGTGAAAGCACTGTAGCCCAATAAGATATGAGTTATTATTATTATTTCCAGTCAAGAAGTAAAGAAATAATTTCAACCCATGCACGCCTGAAAGTTCCTTTGTGTACAAATGTGCAACACCTACCTTTCATCTTCCAGTTTGAGTTTGGGAGTACTTCGATTTTGTGGTTCAAAAACCTGAGAGGAAACGGATAAAATTATCAACAATTTTCAACAGCTTCCATTATTGTTCTATTACCACATACAGCATATATCAATGCTGAATGGTTTCCTGTGTTACTGTATAATAGTTACTGCAAAATAATCAAAACAAACCTTCTTCCACTAGATTATTGACCAGGACAAAGATTTTATGTGTAAAATCCAATGCACATCTAATAAATAAATACAAACATACATAAATATAAAAAAAAAAAAAATAGAAATAACTGATGTACCAAAGTGTCAGCTCGACTGAATTCAGCTGTGCTCCTTGTTGTAATGACAATTTCAGAATCAGAGTCTGAGGTATCATCCACTGAAAAAAATAAATCAAACAAACACTATCTATCCTCCAGCAGAGTATCAAAATATGTAAAAATATTAAATCATGAGATCCACTAACCTCTTTTATAGTGTTTTTCTAGGCAAATGAAAAAAGTGATCCTGGAATATGCCTTTTTTATTTCCTTTTTATATTCTGCCAATTTGAATGGCCTTTCTGACCCAGGCACATGGACCACCACTGAGCAGTCTGGATACAAAAGGACGTAAGGTTCTTCGTGCATGTCCTTGTTTCAGTAGATCAGGTGCTGCTACCTCCGGGTCTGTAAATAACGGGAGTGTTTTCCCTCTTAGAGGTTTTAAATCTGTTCCATCAGTTTCATGTGGCGCCATCAAACCTACATTTATCTAGTAAAATAACAAAAATATATAATTAATGTATACATAGGTAAAATAAATATACACATACACACAAATACATATAGAGCATTGCAAAACTGTATAAGATGGTCAGTACAACTTACCTGGACGTGTTTTCTTTCTTTATGTTTAAATCTTCCTTTTGGCCCATAGTTAAAAGACTGCCGTTCTTTTGACTTCGAGCTTCTGTACTCCATGAACTGTTTGTATGATGGGCATGGTTGTTCTGCTGAAATGGACAGAGTTCCGTTTCAAAACAGAAAGTTATAAGCCGCTCAAACAATCATTATTAGCATTACTGATTTTTATTCACATGGCCTCAGATAGCTAGCGTTTTGCTACACTAAAAAATAACAAATAACAACTTACTTTGCTTAGCACTGTCCGGCTGTCGAGACGGCCCTTGTTTCTGTCTGGTCCGCGTCCTTTAGAAACTCCAAACACCGACCACACGTAAAGCAAAACCGCGTTAAGCTGCTCATGTGTTTGCCACAAAACAGGCAAAACATCCCTCGGCCGCAGTCCATGTTCGGTCACCATATTGGTTTACGCTATTTACTCCACAACCACAACACGAATTTACCGCGCTCACCAACAACAACAACACCTTTCACCGCGTCACTTCCGGTGTGTGGTACATTCCCTTTCCGTGAAGAATCTGTTATTGTAAATTTGTTTCAGGACTGGTAAAAGTGTTTTGCGTCTTGTTAATTTGTTTTCTAACATGTAAATTTGTTTCGTCCTTGGTAAAAGTGTTTTTCCCATGTAATTGTGTTTTATGATAAAAATGTTTTCCAAAATGTAAATTTGTCTCGAGCTTCGTAAAAGTGTTTCACACTTTGTAATGTTGTTTTGCACTTCCCGACCACCGTAACTAGCCATTTAAAACTGATATCTACTACATTGTTAAAACCTATTTATTCATTTTGTGTTTGTGTATATTTTGTTGTTGTTGTTGTTGTTGTTGTTGTTGTTGTTTTTAACTTAGATGAAATCCAATCGTCTATTGTTTCAGTCAGGTATTTTATTGAAGAATTTTACTGAATAAAAGACTTTCAGTTAATAGGCCCATTAAGGAGTAATAGCAACCAAGGGACCCTTTATTCTAAGCACTCTTAATCCTATCGTATATTTGATGAATGTAGGTGAATCTTACATTTATTTATTTATTTCAGTTGTAGGTTACGTATACAAATTTATTTTGGACCCAAATTTCATTGTTTAATTTTGATGTTTTTACAGGTTTGTTACAAAAACAGATGATACTGGTTTATTGAAGATGGACAATATAATTATTTGGGAATACACATAGCAAAATACATGTCAAATGTAAGCTGTTTTCCATTGACTCAAAGGTCTTTTATGACTCTACTGTGAATTCAGTTAAAAACAATAGTATAATATAAGGTGTGCGTAGACAAGAAAATGGAACAAACTGATTTCCTAAACTAAAATACTTAGCAACTCTTCAGTTTAACAGCACTCAGTTTAACGACCCTTTTTGTCTTTTAACAACAATAAATAGGCATTAAACAAACAAGAAAACAAACAAATAAACAAACAACCACATACATACATACATACATACAAACAAATCAACACCAATTGGTAAATCCATTGATTTCCCTATTCTTCCCTTACATTTCTGCTAGTCACAGATGCGCATATTTGACCAGCGGATGTCGCTAGCGTGCGGTATTTCAAAACAAAATATCACGAGAAAAATATTATTTCTTTTTATATATTTTTGTTGTTGCTTTTTAACCTATCTTAGAATATTTCAACTACATTTTCTGTACAAATTTAAATATTCTTGCTAACCTTCTGTTGCTAAACTTCCAATGACGTAAAAAGTGCGGCGTGCGGAGCGACGGCGTCACGTGAAGACGCCTAGGCACGTAAAGCGCAGCGAGCGTACGCACGCACGCAGCAGAGGAGCACTGCAGGTGACAGCAGTTGTTGTGCGGTGATGATGTAATGTTGCTACGGATGGCGGTGTGTGCCAGGCTCTGTGGAGTGGGTCAGTCGCGGCGGTGCAGGAGGCGGCAGAGGCACAGCCAGGCGGATCAGGACAGCGACTCCGAGATGGACATGGATGAGGAGGAGGAAGAGGAGAGGGTCGTGGGCAAAATGAAAGACGAGCCCGATGGCAGCAACAGCAGCAGCAGCTGTCATAACAGCCGCGGTGCGGGGCCTAGCGGGGCTGGTGGACTAGGTTCTGTGGACTCTGCAGGGCCACCACACCCGCAGTCACTGCTGGATCTGCCGCCGGAGCTTCTAGTGGAGATCTTCTCTTCTCTACCCGGCACTGCGCTGCCTAACCTGGCGCTAGTGTGCAAGAAATTCAGGCAGATTCTGAACACGGAAACAATCTGGAGGAGGAGATGCACCGAGGGTAATTATGTGTAACACCATAAAACCATAAAACAGAGATTATATTTTTTGAACCACGTGACTGAAACGTCATTTTGTTTTAGATATTTTCACATAATGATTGAGTTGTGTACACTCACACGTAATCATTTAAAGACTCATTTAAAGCTTTTGTAGAAAATCTTATGTTTTTTTGTTTTTTTTTATGTATGACACCAACATTAACACAAGTAGTACATTTCTATTTATTGGCTATTGTTTTAAACTTGATTTTTCCTTTTTAATAATCTTACTGGTCCTTGATCCTTATATACACATGGATACAGTATGGATACAAAGCAGATTCATGCAACATAAAATCAGGGACTGTGACAGTAATTCTGGGCATCATAGCATTTATAATTGTCTAAAAGGCTGTCTATATAGACTTCTTTTTGAGTTATTTCAGATGCATACATAGAAAAAATTCAAATTTTAGTTAATATGTCTGGCTGTCAGTGTGTTGCTATGGAATGAAATACATTTGGGCAACTTGTGTTAAATTGTGCTATATAAATACATTAAAAACAACAACAACATTATATACATACTGGACTGGTGCATAAGGATTGGCCAAAATTGTTGGTGGGAAACTCCTTATAACATATTCAGATGTGTTAATAACATTTAAGTGACCCTGTGAGGGTGTCACATGTCTATATCTCAGTTCTTACAGTTATTACATAACAATCTGTTTAACAGCCCCTAACACTATTGCAATAATAGAAAAAAGCAGAGTAGAATAGAGTATAGAATACTGTAAACCTGTCTATTATGTTGATCGTCATCTTAAAAGTTTGCACAGGAACTATTTGCATTCAGTTTTGTTCTGAAATGAAAGATACTATATAGACCAGTAAATTAGTTTAAATGTTTTCAGTTCAGAGGATTTTTTTTATTGTGCTGGTGCAATTTGTTATGAGTGTTTCCCCTTCTTTTAGAATTTGGCATGAGAGATGACCTGCGGAAGATGGAAATTGTGGGCATGTCGAGCCGAGATCTGTATGTGAAACGTAAGTAAATCTGTAACTACAAAAGCCACCTATTTTGTCAGTCCCTATGACTTATAAGTATTTAAAATACACAAGTTTGTGGTTTGTATGATTTTTTTTTTTTTTTTGAAAAAAGTAAATGCTTTTAAGTGACAGTAAAAACATTATAATGTAACAAAAGATTTCTCTTTCAAATAAATAATCATGATCTTTTGAACTTTCTATTCATCAAATGATCCTGAAAAATCACTTTTCCACAAAAAATATTAAGCAGCACAACTGTTTTAAAAAATAATAGCAATATTTTGAATTAGATTTTATTTTTATATTTTCTGTTTATTTATAATTATAGTTTAAGTTTTAGTCATTTTATGTGCTTTTGTCATTTTTATTAGTTTGTTTTGTTTTTTAAATGCGTCTATATAGCTTTACTTTATTCTTATTTCAGTTTGTTTTACTAATTTTAGTACTTCAATTTCCAACTTATTTGATTTCAGTTTGTTGCCAAAGCAACATTTCTAAATTTTGTTAAAGTTTTTCATGTAATAATTATATTTAATATTATTTCTGCTTTATTTTAATTAACAATTTTTAATAGTTTTAGTTTTAGTAAACACTGGAACCTCCTGTGTGCCATTGGTAGGCCAAACAGGTAATCGATTATAATCAACCTACTAATCTGCAAAAATCCTGACAAATACTGCAGCATCAAGAGCATAATGCCTTTCTACATGTCATTTAGACTTCTTAGTTCAAATAACAGATCTGTTTGTTAATGTAATGTTGTTGCTCCACCTCATTCCATGTCATTTGTCATGTCATTTTTTTCTCAAATACATTTTATATTTACTTTAGCTCACAAAAGACAGATTAATGGTCAGTTAAACCCACTTTGTTTGTCTGGCTTGTTTAATGTTTAATGTTGGTTTAAACCAAAACTGTTTCAACAGGTGAAAACATGCATGCTTGGTGCTTATATAGAAAGATTCCTCAGAAGTCAGTGTGGCGTTTGTACATAATTCAGTTGATTTAAAAGTGAGAATATGCCAGGTGTAATAACATAAATGTTATCCTCCAAGGCAGCATACGAAGATACAAAAGAAACACATCACTCTCCCGGCCGTGTAAACGTTAATTTTCACTCGCATATGTGAGTGACATTCTCACACTGCCTTGTGTGTCAGCTATTGTCCTCCTTTGCCTCTCCTTTCTTCCTGTGGCGCACTCACCTGCGTACCTCTCCAGGTGTGAACCCGCAGGTGAAGTCAGGACGCTTTATGAAGCTCCTCCCCGATTATGAGCATATGGACTATCGGGACGTATACGCACACCGTATGTACTGGCCGTGTGAGAAGGCTTTGTGGTGGGGGATCCAAATCACTGCCTGTGAAATCACTGCCTGTGAAGATGCTCTTTGCTAATGATGTTTTGTTCCAGGTTCATTGCAAGTTAAACTGTCAAACATGATATCCATCAACAAAATATAATAATATTAAATTGCCCCATAATGCTATTTTAAAGGTTCCTAATTTTGTTTTAGAGGTCTTCTACAATAGGTTTACATGCATCCAAGGTCAAAAAATGCTTTAAAGTGGACCTATAATGCAAAATGCACTTTTATAAGGTGTTTGAACACAGATGTTTGTCCACAATATGTGTAAACACTAAACAGCAAGCTTATAATGGTAAAAATCCACCAAATCCTTTTTTATAATCCCCATAAATCATAAACAGTCTCTCCAAACGAGCAGTTCCAGATTTCCCCCTACTCTTACGTAAACCCTGCCCATTACAGGTGACAGAAACTGCCCTATTAGCATAGACCCCACCCTAAATGAGCTGTACACAGTCACCATGTTTATCTTCTTGCCAGAGCATTTAACAGCAGCATTCAATTACATAATGTATTCTTATTAAAGCTACTAAAGTTATTCATTCAAGAGCAGTGAGGTATTTTCTGTTTTTCTTTTGTTGTCTGATTTATATTAACAGCATATACAGCAGTAGGGACTGTATATTACGCTGCTATCACTTTAATACACAGATCTTTCCCTGCTGTTTAGGTTCACAGACATAACCAACATTGTGTGTTTTTGACATAACCTTATCCCCCAGTTTCACAGACAAGGCTTAAGCTAGTCCTAGACTAAAATGCATCTTTGAGCTGTTTTAACAGAAAGCAATCAGATGTTTGCGCTCAGAAAACCAAATGTCAGAAGTTTAAACTATTATGGCTTTAAAACGCTTGCAAATAATAACTTTCATGATGACGGAGCAGCAGGTCATTAGCATTTAAAGACACATGCACGAAAACAGCATGCATTTTGAGCTAAAACAGTTTAGACCAGCTCACGTTGCTATCTGTGTTTAAACTAAACTCATTTAAGCCATGTCAATTTAAACAATTTCAAAGAGAACTTGTGGAAAGCTGCCTCTCAGACAGCGAACAAATATTGAGTTGAAATTTTGTCATCATGCCTGTCATCATGCCTATCTTGGCAAGTATCTTAGCAAACATAGTCAGTTATGTTTTAAGTGAACGTAAACAGTCGAAAAAGACGATGCATGTGTATCAGTATGTTGGATCCGTGCATTATGTCTTAAAGTAACAGCAGCCTAATATTCCTGCTGTCTACGTTTTTAATGTTAATCAAACAAGAAAAGACAAAGGAAATCACTCACTGCTCATGACTGAATAGCTTAACTTTAATAATGATTCATGTTTATTTAATTTATACAGTGAAGATTATATGCAATGATATTTTACATTTGATTACTTTATTCAAATTCTGTACCTGAAAACTACCGTTAGATACCTAAATAACCTAAAAGGCACTATTTATTTTATTTGTATCTTCGCTCTATTGTATTTATTTATGTTGTTTTTAGATTGATTATTTGTTCTTATTTTCTTTATTTTTATTTGACAGTAGTTCTTTTTTCCCTGAACATAGCACATACCGATCCGTACCGAAACAGTGATTAAAACTGAATCGTGAGTAATTTGAACCGTTACACCCCTAATGAATATCCATTTTCACATTGTACAGTATAATGTTGTAAGGGTAAATTTAAAATAATCATTTTTTTTTTTTTTTTTGCTTTTATTTATATTTAATTTAGAAATTAGAATTTAATAGCAATTTTATCTGTAATCAGCCATAACATGAACATCATTTGTATTTATATACTATTATAGTATTTTTATGTAGTATTTTTATATGTAGTTTTAAGTTTAGTTCAAGTTTTAGTAATGTTATGAGGTTCTGTCAATTTTATTAGTTTTTTTATTTCTATTTATTCTTCATTTATTTTTATTTCCGTTTTAGTGATTTTAGTACTTTAACTTAAACATTTATTTTAGTTAGTTGCCAAGGCAACTTTGTTCTTTGTTTTAGTTGTAGTTTTTCAATAGTTTGTCACAGAATCTTAACTTATTTTGAACATGGAACATTCCTTTAAGGCTGAATCCCAATTTGCATAGTTCTACTAAGCACTAAAAGTGTTTACTTCAGTGTTGATGGGAAAGTACATACTTTTGAGTGTGTAGTAAGACAGCATTCTTAGGACATTCTTATTACCTTCATACATATTGTTGCCTTGTTCCTTTATTCATTCATCTATGTAAAATCATTACATTAAGGTCCATTATTACTTTTTTTAATTTGTATTTAAACAAATTTGGCATCACATTTCCTGCCTCTTTTTTGTTTGTTTGTTTTGTACAACTGGAAATGTTTTCTGTAGCACAAGGATTTGTAGGTAATATTATCTATAACCATATGTTATTATTCCACTGGAAATAATCGTTCCTGTAACTTTGACATATTATTTTCAATGTACTGATTTGGAACGCACTTATGCTGATTTCACATTATTTAGTATGGATAGTATGCATATTGGGACACAGCCTTGTTTGGGACAAATTGGTCTGATAGCAGCACAAGGGCAGCTTCAGCCAAATGCCATGCACGTGTGTCCTGCATGCGTGTGTGATAGACACAGGATGGCCAGGGCTTCTAAAGGTTGCAGCTGCGCTAACATGAGCTGACTGTGTGTGATGCAGATGAATTAAAGGTGACCAAACATGGATAAGTTTTAGCCTTCTAGCTCCTGGAATTTTTATTTGGTTTTCAAGTTGTTGCATGGCAAAAAAGTTGCATATACTCACACACTCAACATGCATTCATGAGTTCATGCACCATGCAGAAATGCCCTTGCGGCGATTTCACCCCATCTAACATTCTTCTGGGTTTGTTCTGTGTGTTGAATGCAGATTTGTGACATTTAAATATCATGTTTTGTATTTGTTTTCCAGTGTTACATCCCTATAGACACATCCTGGGTCTCTGGCAGCCTGATATTGGCCCCTATGGTGGACTGCTGAATGTGGTGGTAAGATCTCAAACAAAAAATATTTAATTACTTCAATTACTTTCCAAACACCCCATTGTGAAAAAGAAGTGCACTTAATTGTACTGTAAGTGCACTTGTAGTCTACTTCAAATTCAGTTTTTTTTTTTTTAAATTGTACTTGCAGATAATGTAATTTTAATTGAATAAATGTCACTTAAAAGGATCGTGCACCCCAAAATGAAAATTTTCCCATAATTTACTCACCCTCAAGCCGTCCTAGGTGTATATGACTTTCTTCTTTCAGACAAACACAATCAGAGTTATATTAAAATACATCCTGGCTCTTTAAAACTTGTTAATAGTAGTGAAGGGGGCGTGAGATTTTGAAGCCCAAAAAAGTGCATCCATCCATCATAAAAGTAATCCATATAGCTCAATGGGGTTAAAGGGTTAGTTCACCCAAAAATGAAGATCTCAGTATTAAAGAATAAGAGTCCACACCACAGCTATAATGATAATGGCACAGAGGAAAAATATCCAGCTGATGAACGATAAAAACATAAAAACAGCCAATCAGAACCCATTGTGCTGTAACAAGCTCAAGCATTTAAAGTGACAGACAAGCACAAGCTTAGAATAAATAGAACAATATCGTCCTCTGGTGTGAACGCTAATATAGTTCTTATAGTTCTTATCGTTCTTGGTGTGAACAGGCCTTAACTCTTGCTTTGATGGTCATTTTAGGTTGATGGGCTATTCATCATAGGCTGGATGTATTTACCACCCCATGATCCCCGTGTGGAGGACCCCATGCGTAGACGGCCCCTTTTCCGTATACATATGTGGGAGAAAAACAAAGCCACAGTAGAATGTATGTACGGACATAAGGGCCCTCATAAAGGAGACATTCAGGTAAATTGTACCATAACACATTACCATAATGGTCCAATTTTGCCACAATTCTACAAGATATTGACCTTTTTTTCAGACTGTGAAGAAAGATGAATTTTCCACCAAATGCAACCAGACCGATCACCATCGGATGCCTGGAGGAAGGCAAGAGGTAGGAAATGGATGCTGGCTGGTTGGTGCTGGTTGGATAGATTTTGAGGTTTATGATGGCAGTTAGGGCTGCACGATTAATCATATTTTAATCGCGATAACGATATCTGCTTCTCTTGATGGATTACAAATAATCGTCACAATACTGGCCTGCTCGTTATTTATCCTGAAAACGTGTTTTTTCTTTGGGATATGCTTGTGGTTGCCAGATGCAAAGAGCTTAAATCCCCCAAATAGAGCTTTTCCCTTAAAAAAAGATAAACTGTCTTCCCGGTTTTACTTAAAGGATTAGTTCACTTTCAAATAAAAATTTTCCTGATAATTTACTCACCCCCATGTCATCCAAGATGTTCATGTCTTTCTTTCTTCAGTCGAAAAGAAATTAAAATTTTTGATGAAAACATTCCAGGATTATTCTCCTTATAAAGGACTTCAGTGGCCTCTAAACGGTTGAAGGTCAAAATTATAGTTTCAGTGCAGCTTCAAAGGGCTTTAAACAAAACCAGACGAAGAATAAGGGTCTCATCTAGCGAAATGATCGGTCATTTTCGGAAAAAAATATAAATATATGCTTTATATAAACAAACGATCGTCTTCCAAGTGCTTCCGCCAAAACCGTACTTTCATATTCTTCAAAAAGCTTACGCTGTATGTCCTACGCCTTCCCTATTCTACTTACGGAAAAAATGTAATTGCCGCTGTGTTTGTTCCGTAAGTAGAATAGGGAATGAAGAAAGAAAGACTTGGGGATGTCTTGGATGACTTGGATGACATGGGGATGAGTAAATGATCAGGAACATTTTATTTGAAAGTGAAGTAATCCTTTAATCTGTGCAATCTGGCAACTCTGTGCATGCGCTCCCTCTAAATGCAGAAGAAGCGCTGATGATCTGAAAACAAACGTGCGCTGGATTTTAGCGATCTACACAGCAAAATTCTGCTTTAATGAAAGTGTCATACAGCCAATCTTTGTTTCTTCACAAGCCACTCGTACTATTTGTGTGACTATATATATATCAAAGAGCATCGTTCTTTGCTTTACGAATCTGCAAGGCAATCTGAATCTGTGGTTTGTCTCATTTGCAAACGTGTGTCGCTTTAAAAATCTAATATGAATACAGATTACAAAGCATTCACCAAAACTATGTGTTTTGTATTGATTTACCATCTAACGAAGTTATCATAGTTGGTTAAATGAAGTCGGTGTGCCACCTACAGGCCTTTTGGGTAAAGTGTAGGTTGGTAAAGAATGTGCAAAATGGCCATAACTACATTACCCTTTTTTGATAGAATAATCGTGATTAATAATCGTGATTATAATTTTAAGCAAAATAATCATGATTATCAGTTTAACCATTATCGTGCAGCCCTAATGGCAATGTAGGTTGTTTGTTTTTTTTGCTTTTTTTTTAAATGGCTGGATATAGTGCTGCAGAAATATCAGAATAAAGTCGATATTGCAATATGGCTTGTATGTATGCGCTACTGGCTTCAGAGGCAATGCTCATCCATCCACACACGTGCAGCCCATGATCCTGAAAGGGTTAGTTAAAAAAATGAAATTTCTGTCATTAATTACTCACCCTCATGTCGTTCCACACCGGTAAGAACTCTTCATCTTTGGGAATACAAATTAATATATTTTTGATTAAATCTGAGACGTATATGACTCGTAAATGACCCCTCTTCCATGTGCTTGTGCAGGAATTCAGAACGTGGTTGGAGGAGGAATGGGGACGAACGTTGGAGGACATTTTCCATGAGCACATGCAGGAGTTGATCCTCATGAAGTTCATTTACACCAGCCAATATGAGTAAGTCAATAGCCTGTTCTCACCCAGAATGCTCTGTTTAGCAACTAACAGTTTCATTTCCCCAGTTAAATGTTCTGGTCAGATGACAGCTGGTACCAGATGTGTTTTGTGTGTTTTAAATATATGTTTCTTGGTTTCAGTAACTGCCTGACATACCGGCGGATTTATCTGCCCCCGTGCCTCCCTTCAGACCTCCTGCAGCCGGGCCTCTTCAAAGGGACGTATGGCAGTCACGGCCTGGAGATTATTATGCTGAGCTTCCATGGCTCCAAGGCCAAAGCCACCAAACTTACTGTGAGTTATAGTTATGAGGTATAGGTATATTCCTGTAGCTCAACTGCGTTCATTTCCCTGGAAACAACACAAACTGATCAAACTATTCAACAAAATAAAGCATTTCTAATACATTTTAAAGGATTAGTTGACTTCTTGATAATTTACTCATCCCCATGTCATCCAAGATGTTTATGCCTTTCTTTCTTCAGTCGAAAAGAAATTGAGGTTTTTGAGGAAAACATTCCAGGATTTTTCTCCATATAATGGACTTCACTGGGGTACAACGGGTTGAAGGTCCAAATTGCAGTTTCAATGCAGCTTCAAAGGGCTCTACACGATTCCAGCTGAGGAAGCTGCATTGAAACTGCAGTTTGGACTGAAGAAAGAAAGACATAAACATCTTGGATGACATGGGGGTAAGTAAATTATCCAGAATTTTAATTTGGAAGTGAACTAATCCTTTAAGAAAAATAAAATGGTAACTTTTGCCAAATCATTTCTTGTTAGGCCTTCTCTCTCTTCTTGTTGCTCTTCGTCTTCAACACTCTGTTTATAATTGAATGTTAATGACAAAATTATATGTGAAATGTTTTCAACTGAAGTATTCAGTGCTTAAATATGTGAAATGAAGGCCCCCAGTACAAGCACTGTATTTTCAATGTTCACTTTAATATTTCCACATACAGAATAATACATAATAAATAACATAAATACCAAATTTTTCCCAAAGTATCCAGATCTAAAACTTTACAAAGGTTCCAACTGACAGCTGAGGTTCAAACAACACCTATATGTCTCATTTTGATTGTTGACTACCTGGCTTGTTTGTTTTCTAGGGGGATCCCAATGTCCCAGCTGGTCAGCTGACGTTAGAAGTAGACCTGAACCGGCCAGTGCGTCTACCAGACCTGGAACACCAGCGGAGCATGGAAGAGCTGTCTCGTCTGGTGCGGGGGGTGCATGAGGAGGCCCAGAGCGGTTCACAGGGCCGGGATGCCCAATCAGAGGCTGCAGAGGTGGCCCCCCCTGAGGGGGTGGAGGGCTCAGATTCAGCGCCCCCTTCTGGAGCGGAGGGTGTCGAGCAGGAAGCTGCTGCCTGCAGTGCCGCACCTGAACCTCAACCTTTTGTGCTGCCTCTGGGAGTCATGGCCCGTAATGAAGTGTACCCTCGCACCTGCAAGATGTGGTGAGTGCCGTATCGTACTGTACATTTTCTAACTTCAACATTTCAACATTAAATATTCTAAACATTATATAACGATTATTAAATCAGTCATACATCAATATATGAATCCATACATTTATTCATTTTATTATATTTATAAACTATAAATAATTATAATATTTTATAAAATAGGCAAATTAAACCATTTAAATCAACTAACAATTTTAATTGTTAAAGGGGACCTATTATGCCCCATTTTACACGATGTAAAATAAGTCTCTGATACCCCACAGATAATTTTTTACAGCATGTTAAAATTACCACTTTTTGGTGGTGAGGAAAAACGTGCCGTTTTAGTGTGTGCCCTTTAAATGCAAATGATCTGCTGCGCTCAGCCTAAGAGGGCATAATGTCAGAAACTGAATATATGCTGCATAGAGATAGAACAGGTATAGTTTATTTTTTTGGTTATAACTTATTGTTTTCTTGTTTTTATCCACTATATTAGTACAAGCCTGTTGTACCGGACCCCGTCCGAATGATGGCCAGAACTTTACCGATGAGTTTTATGATGTTTATTGTACTTCACACACAATATAAAGCATCTGTTTTCACTCTAGAAAATCACTGTAAGAGCTTAATAAAACACAGTGCAAGTGTGCATTAAAATATTATCCATAAAAGCTCTCTCTCTACATTGCATTATCATCAACATACATAGCGAAGCACACAGAAACACTCGTTACAACTAACAGTAAACAAATGTATAAAGACCTTATGCCTTTTCGGGTGGTGCTTAATAAACTGGTAAACTTTATATCCGTAAATCAACTCTGATGAACTGTAATAAAGTGCTTTCACTTTTATTAATGGCGTATCCAGTATCACTCTGGAGCCTGTAAGCTGGATCACGAACCGTTTGTACTGACCCATCCTTGAGTAACAACTTTTTAGCACAACCTCTGTTTTGTATTCTCCCTTTGTATTGACATTTGTTCTATGTTAAAACAGCAATGTCTGAAAAGAAAGTAGTATGCGCACATCCCAAAACAACTTGGAGCAGGCGCTCGATCATCAGAAACACTTAAATGTCAAAAAACAAAAATCGGCACACTGCCACTGCTGCTCTTAAAATTTATTAAAAAGACAATGTTTCGACCACAAAGGTCTTCGTCAGGTCAGACAAACAGTAAATAATCAAAGGATGACAATTTCTTATCATTTTATCAACATAATCAAACACACCTGATACAATTTATTAAACTAATAACCTAATCAACACGAGTAACAAAAAGAATCAAATATATTAAAAAAACTCACAAATCATAAAAATGGTTTTAAATCAGATTCCAAATTTAAATCTTTTGGAGAGAGTATTTAATGTGTAAATATAAAAAGCTTCCCTCTGTAATAAGATTTTATTAATATCACCACCCCTTCTAGGTACTTTTATTTGTTCAATGCCTAAATAGCGAAGAGTCAACAAATTATGTTTGAAAGCGTCAAAATGCGTCTAGTAATCCCTTTTCAGTCCCTGAGGACAATTATAGATGTGAACAATGTGCACAATGTAATTTTACAACAAAATGTCACACTTTTAGTCATCCTCACTCAAGGAAACAGTTTAAGATTAAAGGAGTAATTTCGTGTAACACCAAAAATGTAATCTATATGATCAAATGTCCCTGTGGTTTGGCTTATATAGGCAAAACAAAGCATTGTTTAAAAATGCGTATAGCCGAACACAGAAGTAATAGACAGTTGAAGGACCAAAAAAATCCCATTGCCGTGCATTTTGACGCTTTCAAACATAATTTGTTGACTCTTCGCTATTTAGGCATTGAACAAATCTTCTTATACCTTTAATAAAGATGATATTAATAAAATCTTATTACAGAGGGAAGCTTTTTATATTTACACATTAAATACTCTCTCTCCAAAAGGTTTAAATTTGGAATTTGATTTGAAACCATTTTTATGATTTGTGAGTTTTTTGTATATATTTGATTCTTTTTGTCACTCGTGTTTATTGGGTTATTAGTTTAATGAATTGTATCAGGTGTGTTTGATTATGTTGATAAAATGAATAGTATCAGGTGTGATTGACTATGTTGAAAAAATGATAAGAAATTGTCATCTTTTGATTATTTACTGTTTGTCTGACCTGACGAAGACCTTTGTGGTCAAAACGTTGTTTTTTTTAATAAATTTTGAACAGCAGTGGCAGTGCCGTTTTGTCAAAAAACAAAAATCGGCACAGTGTCTGTCAACATTTGTGGGCGGAGCCTGTGGCTAATGTGATGTCACACTGCCAGGAACCTGCAAACGACTTTTTCTGAGACATTGCTTATGATTTATGGGGATGAAAAAAAAAAATGAGTGGGTTGATTTTTATTACTATAGGGTGGTTGTGTACAGACACTGCCAACACACATTCATATCCAAACACCATGCAAAAGTGAATTCTGCATAATAGGTCCCCTTTAATGGATAATTAGTATATTGCATATAAAATAGAAAAGAAAATAATTTAAAATGTATTAAGTTTAATTACATTAAAATATTATATTAATTCATTTTTAGATAATTATATATAATTTATATTATATAATATTTTATTAGTTAAGTATGTTAAACTGAATAATTTTATATAAAATATTTAAATATTATATGTCAATTATATTATTATATCAAATATTTCTATACAGAAGTAATACCAGTTTAAATGAATTAAACAGTTAAAATTAATGTAATTTTTTGTTGGATAATTATTATATTATATATATATAAAAATAATATAAAATGGAAAAGAAAATTATTTAAAATGTATTGTTTAATTAAATATTAATTAATATATTAATTTATTTTTAGATAATTACTATATAATATAAATTATAATATATATATTTTATTAATTTGGTATTTTATATATTTTTTATTTTGTCTTTACAATATTAAATATTATTTATATGACAATTTATATTATTGTATTATATATTTTTATACAGAAATAAAAAATGAAAATATTATTAATTATTAATTAATTAATTTGTAGATAATTATATATATTAATTAATAATTAATATATTATACAGTGCCCTCCACAATTATTGGTCTTCTAAAATGCCTGATGAGTTTGGAGAACACCTGACAAGACATCAGAGACCATTCCTTCATACAGAATCTCTCCAGATCCTTCAGATTCCCAGCTCCATGTTGGTGGTGCTTCTCTTCAGTTCACTCTAATGTTTGTTTTGGATCAATGTCTCGATAGAAGGTCCAGTCATGGCCCATTATAAGATTTCTAGCAGAAGCAGTCAGGTTTTGATTTTTATCTGTTAGTATTTGATAGAATCCATGATACCATGTATCTGAACAAGATGTCCAGGACCTCCAGCAGAAAAATAGGCCCACAACATTAAAGGTCCAGCAGTATATTTAACCATGGGCATGGGGTACTTTTTCTTAATGTGTGCACCAAACCAATCTGGTGGGTTTGCTGCCAAAAATCTATTTTTTTTAGTTTCATCTGACCATAAAAGCCGGTCCCTTTTGAAGTTCCAGTCTTGTCTGACAACTAAATATGCTGGAGATTGTTTCTAGATGAGAGCAGAGGATTTTTCTTGAAACCCTCTCGAACAACTTGTGGGGATGTCTGTGCTGTTTGATCTTTTTTTTAAATTTTTTTTTAGGCTTTCTGAGATTTAAGACTCCACAAATCTCTGCATTCCCTTTCAGTCGGTCATGTTCGATGTACGTCAGTAGTGACCGACGAATTGGGATATCGCTAGAGAGCCCTATCAGCTTCGAGTGAACTACAACAAGCCAATGGAATTGGCGTGCGATATTTGCATAATGCGCACCACCCCCGCCAGGTGGTATAAATAGGGAAGCAGATGCAATCACACTCTGTCTTTCGCTTCAAAGCCAACCTGTGTGTTCCTGCTATTAGACTGAGAGTGACTTCTCAAGCCTTTAAAGAGCTTTGTTATACAGTGCTGGCATTATGGCAACGTACAGCGAGGCCGCAAGCTTTCCCAGAGTGAGCTTCTCGAGCTGTTATACAGCTCTCAACTGCTGTTTTCACAGCATTATTTGCCCTGTTGGTTTGCGATTTGGGGCGGTTCCTCTGTGTCTGTGACTCAGGGAGTTAAAAGTGTACCTGCAGTCACATCACGGCTGTTCCCTGTGTGCTTCGGCACAAAGAACAAGAGATTCTAAAAGAGCTTCACAGACAGACACTGCGTCTGTGTGTTTCTGGAGGCGGTCGTTTCCTATCCTCACTGACGGCCACAATCACTCACTCTCATGTCTCCTTAGCGTGCTGAGACTTAGCATGCTGTGTTTGTGGGTGGTTCATAATCTCTTGTGAGAGCATGTCCACGTCGGCGCGTTGTTTGTCTTGCCTTTCTCGCAAGGGCTTGAGCGCTCAGCGCGCCGTGTGCCGTCAAGCTGCCAGCGCGCGTTGCCATGGCAACCCAGCGCATTGTTCTGCGCTCTAGATGTGTGGTCGAGACTCGAGCGCCTCAAATGAGGTGGGGTCCCCTCACCTATTCCCCAATCTAGTTTCTTTTCTGAATCAGAAAAGTACTACCTTTTGGTGAATAAGCCAGGGTGACCAGAGGACCACAGTGGGGCAATACCCGCCAAGCCAATCTCCGTGGGCCCCCCACTCCTCTAGTGCATCGCAAACATGTTGTGACTGTGTTTGTGGGTGGTTTATGTTTAGTACAACATGGTCACGTCGGTGCTCAGAGCACCGTGTGTCATCCAGTTAGACGGCCACGTTCACTGTCCCACATGGCTGGTAGCTTCTGGGTGGATTGCTGGTCCTTCTCATGGGGCACCTAGCATCTTAGTCAGGGCTCCAGCTGAGGATCAGATGTCGACTGCTACGTTGGAGAGCGGGTTGTTGGGCTCTGGACATGAAGATGAGGCTGAGCGTCTCACGGTTGTGATGTGCTCGTGCTGAATCAGATTTAGAGTTAACGACCATGCTTTCCCGGGCCCCTGGGGGCGTGCTGCGACACGTTCTCGCCTTGCCCCGCCACCTGTCTTTAGTCATAGCGCAGGCCCCTGGCCAGACAATGTCCACCATGGTGGTCCGGAAGCACCCCTGGCTAGCCTTGCAGAGGTGTGTCGTCGTCAGAGTACACTTTCTTGATGCTCTCATCTCACAAGCTGCCCTAAAACCCAGCCTGCTTAGCCTGCAGCCAAGCCAGTTGGCTAGCGAGAAGCAGTCCTGGAGAAACGGGCGTCCTGGAGCTGAGGTAAACAGTTCTTCGGGAGACGATGCCCGCATCGCCCCCTTCCCGGAGGAGGGCCGGGTGGAGAATTTTGGTCTGTTCCGCCGCTGGCTCTCCGGAGTCCAGCGGTACCCACGAAGTAGAACTGTTTTATAATCCTCCAGGTCCCAAGAGGGCGCTGCTGGCAGTGTGCGAGGCCCTGCCTCACCACTCTCAGCCCCCTCTCACTTCGCCAGCAGGTCCCAGTGTGTTGGTCGAGGCCGCCTTCCCTGTGCCGTCTCCCATACACACTGCCACCTCGCAGAGTCTGATCCCACTTCGGTCCGCTTTGCCGTCCGAGTCGGGTCCCAGCACTCTGCTTCGCTGCCCCACCCCCGGTACGTCTGTGGTGCCTTTGGTCCCGCTGGCTCGGTGTCTGGAAGCCTGGCTAGCACTTCCCAGCCCGTCCCGCTGGCTCATTCGTACCATCAGACTCGGCTATGCGATTCAGTTCACCCGGCGTCCCCCGGTGTTCAGGGGTGTCCATTACACTCATGTGTCCCTGGACAATGCACCTGTTCTCCGGGCGGGGATTGCTGTCCTTCTGGCGAAGGATGCAATCAAGCCGGTCCCTCCAGCCGATATGGAGTCAGGGTTCTCCAGCCCCTACTTCATTGTACCCAAGAAGTGCGGTGGGCTACGGCCAATCCTGGATCTACGTGTCCTAAACTCCGGTCCCTTCACAGGCTGCCGTTCAAGATACTTACGCAGAAGCGCATTTTCGAATGCATCCGTCCCCAGGATTGGTTTGCAGCGATCGACCTGAAGGACGCGTACTTTCATATCTCGATTCTGCCTCGACACAGACCCTTCCTACAGTTTGCGTTCGAGGGTCGGGCTTATCAGTACAAAGTCCTACCCTTCGGGCTGGCCCTGTCACCTCGCGTCTTCACGAAGGTATGGAACTGGACTCGGTCGCCCAGACAGCGCGCCTCACCGAGGAGCACATCCAGTTAGTGTTGAACTGCCTGAGTACGCTCAAGCGCAGGACAGCGGCCCCACTGAAACTCTTTCAGAGGCTCCTGGGGCATATGGCATCCACAGCCGCAGTCACGCCGCTCGGATTGCTTCATATGAGGCCGCTTCAACACTGGCTCCACGGCCGGGTCCCGAGATGGGCGTGGCAGCGCGTCACGCTCCGTGTCCCCGTGACATCGAGCTGCCGTCGCACTCTCACCAAGTGGTCAGACCCTTCATTCCTGCGGGCTGGAGTTCCCCTCGAACAAGTGTCCAGGCATGCTGTGGTACACACAGATGCCTCTGCCACAGGCTGGGGTGCCACGTACAACAGACATGCAGCGTCAGGTCTGTGGACGGGGCCTCAACTGCAGTGGCATATCAATTGCCTCGAGTTGCTAGCAGTACATCTTGCACCGAGCCGCTTCCAGGAGCTGTTGACAGACAAGCACATACTGGTCCGCTCGGACAGCACTGCGGCTGTTGCGTACATCAACCATCAGGGTGGTCTACGCTCCCACCGCATATCGCAACTCGCCCGCCATCTCTTGCTATGGAGTCAGAAGCATCTGAGGTCGCTTCGTGCCATTCATTTCCCAGGCGTGCTCAACCGTGTAGCCGACGAGCTCTCACGGCAGCCTCCACTTCCGGGCGAATGGAGACTCCATCCCCAGGTGGTCCAACTGATTTGGCAGCACTTCGTCGAGGCACAGATAGATCTGTTTGCCTCCCCGGACACTGCCCACCGCCAGTTGTTCTTTTCCCTGACCAGCGGCACGCTCGGCACGGATGCTCTGGCACACAGCTGGCCCCGGGGCCTACGCAAATATGTGTTTTCCCCCAGTGAGCCTTCTCACACAGCTCCTGTGCAAAGTCAGGGAGGACGAGGACCAGGTCTTGCTAGTGGCTTGCTAGTGGCTAGGTGGCCCACTCTGACCTGGTTTTAGTCCATTTGGATCTGACACTCCTCGCGACAGCACCTCCCTGACCCATTCCTGTTAAGGAAGGACCTTCTGACTCCGAGACAGAGCACCCGCGTCCCAACCTTTGGAAACCAGTCAGTTGTAGACACTATCACTTCCGCTAGAGCTCCTTCCACTAGGAGCCTCTATGCGTTGAAGTGGAACCTGTTCATTGAATGGTGTTCCTCTCACCGAGAGGAACCCCCGATCATGCTTGATCAGATCTGTGCTCTCCTTCCTGCAAGAGGGCTTGGAGCGAAGGCTGTCTCCCTCCACCCTCAAAGTGTATGTTGCCGCTATTGCCGCACATCACGACACAGTCGATGGTAAGTCTTTGGGGAAGCACAATCTGATCGTCAGGTTCCTTAGGGGGGCGAGGAGACTAAATCCGCCTCGCCCTCCCTCTGTACCCTCTTGGGATCTCACCCTGGTTCTTACATCTCTCCGGGGTCATCCCTTCAAGCCTTTGCAATCAGTAGAGTTAAAAGCACTGTCTCTAAAGACCGTCCTCCTGGTTGCATTGGCCTCGCTCAAGAGGGTAGGGGACCTGCATGAATTTTCGGTCGATGAATCGTGCCTGGAATTCGGGCCCGGTGACTCACGTTATCCTGAGACCCCAGCCTGGATATGTGCCCAAGGTTCCTACCACTCCCTTCAGAGATCAGGTAGAGAACCTGCAAGCGCTGCCTTCGGAGGAGGCAGACCCAGCCCTAGCTTTGCTCTGTCCCGTCCGCGCTCTGCTCCTGTACGTGGACAGAACGCAAAGTTTCAGGACCTCAGCTCTTTGTCTGTTACGGAGGCCAGCAGAAGGGAAAGGCTGTCTCCAAGCAGAGATGGCCCATTGGATAGTGGATGCCATCGCCCTGGCGTATGAACCCCAGGGCGTGCCTTGCCCGCTCAGGTTGAGAGCCTCTCCCTGGGCGCTGGCGCACGGCGCCTCGCTGACAGATCTGTAGAGCTGCGGGCTGGGCGACACCTAACACGCTCGCTAGATTCTATAGTCTTTGTGTAGAACCGGTATCTTCCCGTGTACTCACTTCCAGCAGCCGGTAGACACGAAGAGCCCGTTCTAGTGTCGGCTTGCAATGCCATTCCCGCCCCCTGGGCCAGATACGTACATCCTTTTACTCCAGTCGAGTTCCCCGCTTGGCGAACCCTCTCGAGTTCCTCTGCCTCCCATTGCGGCTCGGACATTGCGGAGTGTCTGATGCCAGGCCAAACGTCCATCTCCGACGTTGATGTTTAGCTGGGTGCCATATGTTGCGACCCCTTCACGTGAGTGGTCCCATATGTGTATTGTCCACGGTCAACTCCCCACGGTGAGCCCGTGTCTTTCCCTTAGCAGAGCCAGCTCTGCTGTCACCTGTCAGATGAGTCTCCCCCTATGTTTAGGCTGGAGCCATCCCAGGGACTCCATATGCGTACTGCCCACGGTCCATATGTGTATTCTCCACATAAATTCCTCCCCTGCATGGTAGGTAGTGGTCTATGGGTTTGCTTCCCCAGTGTAGTCTAGTTTACTTAGTGGGTATGTCGGAACAGCAGTAGACTCTCTCGGCGTAAGCTCGCCCCCTTCCCCGTCCCATTGGTGTGCCGGGTGGGTAGAGCTTGCGCTGGAAGGGGTTCATAACTGTGGCGCTTTATTTGGGATCCCAATTCGTTGGTCACTACTGACGTACGTCAAACGTGACCAACTGAAAGGGAACGTCTCGGTTACTCAGCGAAAAACCGAGTGCGATTGCATCTGCTTCCCTATTTATACCACCTGGCGGGGGAAAGTCGCTGTAACAATTCCATTGGCTTGTTTTAGTTCACTCGAAGCTGATAGGGCTCTCTAGCGATATCCCAATTCGTCGTCACTACTGACGTACATCTCCGTTTCCTCCTTCAGGGAACAAGGGTTACATACATAACCGAGACGATTCTCCAGCTGTGATCCTTGGAGAGTCTTTGTCCACTCAAACTTTCCTCCTCATTAGGACGATTCAGACATATGTCTTCTTCCAGGCAGATTTGTAACATTTTTAGTTGATTGGAACTTCTTAAATTTTTGCCCTGATGCTGGAAATGGGAATTTTCAATACATTAGCTTTTGTCTTATAGCCATTTTTTATTTTGTGAAGCTCAACAATCTTTTGCTGCACATCAGAACTATATTCTTTGGTTTTTCTTATTGTGATGAATGATTAAGGGATTTTGGCCTTTGTGTTTACACATAGTTGTACTCCTGTGGAACAGGAAGTCATGGCTGGACAATTTCATGTTCCTAGTCACCCTGGTGTGCTAAAAAATGTAAATATGTATGGGAATATACTTCAGAGATATTTTACTCATAAGAATTTCTAGGAGTGCCAATAATTGTGGCCAACATGTATACTTTTAATAGTTTTACTTCGATGAAAGGTTCGAATTTTGTTAATTTTTTGAATGAAAGAGCAAAAGGATAAACAATGCAAATTTATTTTCACAGCCGCCTTTGCTCATATTTACTAAGGGTGCCAATATTTGTGGAGGGCACTGTATATAAAAAATTATATAGACATTAAAAATGTATTTAAAGTATTTTATATTATGTTACATTATACTGTATAAAAAAATGATAGATATGAAAATTTAACTTGTTAGATTTCTTGATTTTATATCAAATATGTTTATATAATGTGTGTGTGTGTGTATATATGTATATATATATATATGTGTGTGTGTGTGTATATATATATATATATATATATATATATATATATATATATATATATATATATATATATATAAAAAATATAATATTTTTAATGTAACACTAATATAAAGTACACTTAAATTATTTAAAATTTTATAAATATAACTATTAAATTCTTCTATTCACTTTGTCGTTTAGTTTTTATGGAACAGGCTTGATCGCTGGCCACGGCTTTACGAGTCCAGAGCGCACGCCGGGTCTGTTCGCCCTGTTCGATGACGACCGCTTTGGCTTCATTTGGCTGGAGCTCAAGTCCTTCAGCCTGTACAGCCGGCTGACCGACCAGCTGTCCCACGCTCAGGCCCCCAGCATGGAGCGCTTTGAGGCCATGCTCCGCAACATGCAGTCATGGACATCCTGATAGCCAACCTCACACTACTGTAGCCATCAGGCACATACTCTGGTATTACGCTCTCCACCAGACACCATCAGGGACCTCCCTGTTGACACACATACACACTCCTGCTTGCATCCGCACAGCTGTATTTACAGCGACATGCCCATATGGTTGTATTATATTAGGCCTTTCTTATCAGCTTTTTAATTAATTTATTTTTGTAACCTGGAAATGGCGACGAAGATGACGACAATGTGAAAATTCACCCGTATACTCTGCTGAGCGTGCCTCTGATACCTTTATTCAAACTCTGAAATCCTGTGGTTTTGTGCTTTAGAAAAATACTTCAAGCGTTTGTCCTCAATGTGGCAACATCTGCGGTTGATTTTAATCGATTTTATCCAGTTTACTACTTTTGTTTTTTCTTTATCCATAAAATTCACCCTGTATTTAAAAATGCTTCCATTTTTTTTCGTAAACTTTCATTGAAAACGAATGACTTCCAGCTGCTTTGTCTCTGCAAACATTGTCAGTTTTATAGCCCCATAATGCGTCCATTAATATGTATAACATTCAAAAAAACAAATTAAATCTCTCATTTAATTTACTGTTAAAGCGAATAGCTAATTGGTTAGCTGCCAAATTTTACGACCACGATGACTGTCTCCTTTTCACATGATAGTGATTCTGTTCATCTAGCTGTGCAGCTCTCTTCCAAGTGCTCTTCCCTACGCAGCGTAGACGTTTATCGGAGGCAGAATTCCTCTAACTATACTTTTGTATTTGACTGCAGCATTACTAGCAACTGAAAATGGAAAAAAAATCACTATAATGTAAAGTGAATATATATATATATATATATATATATATAAATGCATTGAAAATATTTAAACATTTATCAGTATATTTCAGCTTTGTTTTAGGGATGATTGTATATATAATCAATGAACTAATTTACGTATTATCGCCTGTGTTTACAACAAGTTGAGTGATAAATGTTTTAAGTGGAATATTCTCCTAGAATTGGCCATTTACATTGACTGATATCGTACAACTATTGATTTTATTCCAAATAAGATTTTAGCTGTTTGCATCGGCTCATAACTATTTTAATCATATTTCAAAGCATTTGTGCCAGTTCGATCCTATGTACTTCAGTTTCTCAATTCCCAATGTATAACATCAAGTCCCCCCCCCCCTCCTTTTTTTCCCTTGTTCAGTGTCCTGATTCACAAATTGATTTTATTCTACATTTGTAATTTTAGCTGTTTATGTTGGCTGCTAAGTATGCAAATTATATTTCAAAAGAATTTGTGGAAACACATCACAATTAATATATAAAAATGTACCCTATTTATTTGGAGTTTCCCTCCAATTTTAATGACAATATAACAAAGCACTGTGTCCAAAATGGCAATTTATACATTTGTGCTGTTGCATTTATTGATTTTATTCTAAATAATATGTAATTTAAGCTGCTTATTTTGGCTGCTAACTCATATAATACTGATTAATATGTCAAAATGTACCCTATTTACATAAATTTCTCAATTTCCAATGGATAAACCTGATTCACTGATTCACAAATGGGTTGTGAATGCTGTTTCATGCTGACTTCAATTCCGAGTTTCCCTCCATTATTTATATGTAATGATAATTGAGCAAAGCACTGTGCCTAAAACTGTAATTTATACATGTGCTGTTCTTTAATTTCCTTATTTTTAAGTTTGTAATTATATTGAAAGTAAAACGTGTTGTCAATAAGTGTGATCATTTTATGTGTAACAAAACCGCTCCATTAGAGTCAAGCGTCCGGTACGGGTGATGTTAATCTGGTAATATGAAAAAAAAAATAGGCTTGTTTGGAGATACTGTCAATAGTTGGATTATTGTCTATGTAAATTTGCCAGTTACAAAGTCTCGAAGCGCAAATTCATGACTAGTATGCACCCCGTTGCATTCAAATTCAGGGAGGTTTGCAGCTTTAGCCTTCGTTTGTTCTCAATAAAATGGAGGAAAATCCTAAATGTTGTCCAACTTTTATTTTTAAGTGCAAAACAGTGTCAAATGATCAAGTTGTACATTTTTCTTTCAAATTCTAACTTTAAAAATTCAGATATACTCAATGTTTATTTGATCTTCTCAGGTTAAATTCTTAAATCACAGTAATTGTGTTTTTCTTACATTCATGTGCTTTGTGTTAATCTTTAACAAGATAAAGATTAATTTTTTTTTTTTTTTTTTTTTTTTTTTTTTTTTTACAGTTCTAAGTGCTCTCTTTTCTCTCTGCCTTGACGTATTAGATCTGGAAGTGTCTTGGTCATGAACGCGTAATGTTTTCCCTTCAGGTTCTTGCCAGGTTTCTGTTCCAGTCCAATCCCGAGATACTCTGCCTCATCCTCATATTCAGGCCAGTGTGTCAGACCCGGACCATTCGGAGACCTGCCGATCCAAAAATAGACATATTAGAGTGAAGAAACAATATACTACACAGAGGAAAAAGAGGACAGATTTTTTTACCCAGTGTGTGCAAAGTTCCCCCAGTAGGCCATCACAGTCCTGCATAGCTCTTCCTCTTCCTTTGTGAAAGGAGCTAAAGGGATTGAACCATTAAATGATGTTTTACTACTTTTTATTTTAAACCCTTTCAGAAAATGTCAGTGTTGGTAAAGGATGCATTTGTTTTTGTGATCACTTGAAGTCTTACCGGTTGCTTTGAGATGGGCTTTAGCAAAGCAGGTTCCCTGAATAAAGAAAAGTTCATCTGCATGATCAACACCAACAAAGCTGGGTCTGTTCTTCTGGATCATACTAGGAGGATGCTGGAACTCGTACAGGTAAACCGGTGCTCCTGAGGCTAAAATCACAACAGGGTTCTTTGGTTTTACAGGGTTTTTTTTACAAGGTTTTACTCAAAGAATCACTCAGAAATCACTGTGATTTTGGGGAGTTAAAGGATATATATTACTACTTAATGTTAATTTATTTTAATATTTAGTCTAATGGTATAATATATATATATATATATGTAATCTCACCATGACTGCATTTATTTTTTTAAACTACATACATTTTTTTTTCCAACTGCTTAGACACATTTTCAAAACTTTGCCTCTTTTTTTTTTCAAAACTTTACACAAAAATCCAAGAATTGCAGACACAAAATGCAAAATGCCTCGCATCTCTTGCAAAATGAAGCAAAAAGCGGGTGTTGATAGCGAGCACAGGTGAGACCTGAACATCTCACGTTGCTATCCTGTGTTCAAACTAAACTCATTTAAACCTTGCCAATTTAAACATTCATCCGTAAGACGCGAAAGAGAACTCGCACGCTGTGAGGAGATTTGTGTGTACTCATCCGAAGCGCGTACGTACTCTCGCGCAAATTCTCTTTCAAGTCTTGCACCTAAACGGACAAATTCACACAAAAATTATATCAACATGCCCATCTTAGCGAGTATCTTAACAAACATAGTAGGTTATGAAAAACAAGACAGACAACGCATGTGTATCAGTATCAGTGTACTGGATCTTTGAATTATGTCTTAAAGGGACCGCAGAATCATGTTTTCACTGATATACAGTAGGGGGCACTATTACACATCTTCTAAAAGAGTAAAGAAACTTTTGATCAAAACACAGGTGAAGGCAGTAGCTGGCAGCTTTATAAAAAAAACACTGGTGGGGAAAGAGTTAAATGACTCCGCAAATATTATGAAACCCTTTTACTATACACGGTCTCTACACAGTTAATATAGTTCCAGTGTAAAATATAAGTGCATCATCTGGAACTTATTAGTTAATAAATATTAATAAATCAGTAATTCCTTGCTTCTCACCGCTGTGATATTTTGCCAGTTGGAGGGCGGGGATATTAAACATCACATCCCCCATCATCTCTCTATAAGTGTCTCTGATTTGAATGGGGTCGTTTGTGTCGCCCAGATACTCTTTTGCCACTAGGTCAACAATCCATCGATCTCTGGGCTAAAGGGAATTATGTTCAAAGCACAAAAATAATTAAAAAAAAAAAGATTTACAATGTACTTCTCACTGAATTATTAATATTACATTATGTATGTGTGCATTGTATTGAGTCATATCTTACGTCAGGATAACTCAGGGTCAAGGTTTTTGTGATTTGTTCTCGGTCCATCCCATCAATCCATCCAGGACCTGAAAAATACTATGGCAAAATAACATTCAGATTTATACATCCCAAAAAAAAAAAAAAAAAAAAGAGCGTAAATGAGTACACCCTTTGAAAAGTAACATTTTAAACAATATCTCAATGAACACAAAAACAATTTCCAAAATGTTGACAAGACTAAGTTTTATATAACATCTGTTTAACTTATAACATGAAAGTAAGGTTAATAATATAACTTGGAGAACAAAATTTTCAGTTTTACTCAAATTAGGGTGATGCAAGAATGAGTACACCCCACTGAAAGTCGCTGGAGCAAAGCTACATTTTATCAAACACCTATGGGGAATTCTGAAGAGACAAGTTGAGCATCACTCTCCATCCAGCATTCAGTCTCTAAAAGAGGTCATTCTTGAAGAATGGAAGAAGATAGATGTTGCCAAATTCTTCATTCCATGCCTAGAAGACTTGGTGCTGTCATTAAAAATCATGGAGGCCATATAGATGTAGTAGTTTTTGTTGTGGGGTGTGCTCATTTTTGCATCACCCTAATTTGAGTAAAACTGAAAAACGTGTAATCTAAGTTATATTATTTACCTTACTTTCATGTTATAAGTTAAACAGATGTTTTATTAAACTTAGTCTTGTTAACATTTTGGAAATTGTTTTTGTGTTCATTGAGACCAATATGTATTTATAAATGCATCATATGTTTGTATGTGCTTTGACTTAATTTAGTTTTGATGCCTTTTATTTCCAACAAACCTTTTGTTGGAATTTTTTGTCATAGTGTCAGAACAGTACAACAGTAATTTAAAAGCCTGAATTTAAATGAATGAAAGTTGTATTTTTAAAGAGCTCATATTATGCTTTTTCAGATATTGTCTTTCATGAAGTGAAATGAAGATACAGCTGTTTGATTACTGAAACTTTCCAGACCTTTTACATTCACAAAGTGCAGATAAATGATGGCCTCCCAAAAGAAAGAACCGGAGATTCCAGTCTCGCTTCCTGCTTGAAACTACGTAGGTTTGTAACAAATTTGCATAATGCAAGTCTATGGTCTTCATTGGCTGCCCACAAACAACGTCTACTTTGACCCTCAAACACTGTAGTTGTAACTGAGGCCTAGAAGAGTTTGGTTCATGTTGTCGACATGTCGAAGATGCATGCAAAATCCACTTTGCATGCAATTCCAAAGGATGAGATTGATACAGTAAAACCAACGTCATTACCGTTTGTATCACTGTGTATCAATTGTTGAGGAAGATCTGGAGCTTAAAATTCAGATATGGTAATGGGTGTTTCATTTTCAATGCAGCGTAGACCAATCGCAACAGACTGTTCCATCTGACCAATCAGAGCAGAGTATATTACGAGAAAATTAAATTGTTTTTGACTTTGGATGCATGTAAACCTATTGTAGAAGACCTCCAAAATGGAAATAGGAACCTTTAAAATAGCACTTTATTCATTTATAATATGTAATTTTTCCTTAATAAAATAATAATTAATATTTATTCCAACTGATGTAACGTGAACTATCCCTGCTTTTTTTAAATAAACTATTATGTAAAACTACTTAAGAATGTCAGCCTTTGAATAACACTTTTTTTATGTAAAAATAGTTAAATTAAAGTAAATCAAATTAGGTGAATGATACACCTGCATACAAAAAAATACTACTACTATGCATTTTCTGTTGATTTCTTTATTCAAATAATAGCAGTTTGGAGTGTGATATTGAATATATAATATATATAATAATAAACGCAATATTTACTCACTGCGGGCAGTAAAAAGCCAAACTCATCATCAGTAATACCAGTGATGAGAGGAACTTTACTGAACTCTTGTTTCCGAATGATCTCCTCTACAGGCTTGGGAAGGAAATGAGAATCCACAGCAACACTAAAGTGCATCATCTGGAACTATAAACACAGTGCAAACAATCCTCACAGTAAACAGCTGCTAATATGAAATCACACAAAATATATTCTAATAAAATATATATTCTAACCTTTAGTATGCTTTATATTATATGATTACATTATGATGATGATGGATATATGATGTTTAATAATGCATAATATTATCCCTTGTTAAAAAAAAGTGTTGTTGGTAACCAGACAGTTGATGGTAGCCAAAAAAATACTATGGAAGTCAATGGATGCTATCAACTGTCTGATTACCAACATTCTTCAAAATATCTTCTTTCGTGTTCAACAGAAGAAAGAAACCCATACAGGTTTGGAACAACTTCAGGGTGAGTAGATGATGACAAAAATGTTCCTTTTTGGGTGAACTATCCCTTTAAGTTTACTTAAAAAGAGTACTTTCATAAAACACTTAAGTACACTTTTAAAAAGAGCACTTTAAAAAGTGGAATAAAAGTTTTACTTTAAAGTAAAACTACACTAAAATACTAAAGCACATGTAAATAATTTATAATTTTGTGTTATTCGATATTACATTTGAAGTTAATATACTTTAAATGTACTAAATTGTAATTTCATTATTACAAATGTGTAATTACAAATATATGTATGACACAAGTTTCAATAGAAATTACATTAAAGTATATTTCAGTTTATCATAAATGCTTGTCAGTACATTCAGCAGTGCACTTTATCCATATTTCAAAGACAAAAGAAGTAGTTATGAAATTAGATGTAAAAATGTCCTACTTAAGTGGGTCAAAAAGCTAAACAAACTGCATTTAATATAAATTAAAACTATAATACATGTTCATTTAATGGTAAATAACATGCAATTAAGTGTCTGAAAACATAACATTCAGTTCTCATTATTTCCCTAATAAATACTTGTTTTAAAGTATGCTAACGTGTACTTTTTCACAAGGGTGTGAAAAACACAGTGTGCTTTACACAGTATGATTTCAAAAACATATTTCTTAATGGCTTATTTTTATGAAATTTTCATACCTTTTTGGAATATTCCAAAACTTCCTCATCAGACCAGCCCATGATGCAGTCAACAATCTTTGATGAAGTTCTACTGTCACAGTTGCATGATTTGGCTGCATTCTGCAATGACGATCAATATGAGGACTTGAGAAGACTTAAATAACAAAATGATGGCAATATAAGAATATTATGAAAGAAAATGATACCTGGGCTATCAGTAAAGGATTAGCCATCACTATACCCTCCCAAAGGGCAGTCCCACTTTCTGCAATGGCACGATGAAATAGACCAGAAGCCAACGGTGAAAGAATCTTAAAGACATAATGACACAGAAAGTGACTCAATCATTCAATACAAATAATTTTACAGTCATTATGGTTGAATTATGGTTTCTACAGTTATTAAATAAAGATGCATACCAGCGAGGACACACTGAATCCTCCAGCAGACTCTCCAAAAATGGTCACTGATCCAGGATCTCCACCGAAGCTGTGGATGTTCTCCTGGACCCACTGAAGTGCAGCCACCTGGTCCAGAAGACCATAGTTTCCTGGCGCGTATTCATCTCCTGTGCTACAAAACGAAATGGAATATTTGATTTGAATCTGTAATTAAATACAGAAAAATTGATTCACACAATTGAGCTTAAATCATGTACTAGTGATGATGCACCAAAATTAGTTTTTTTAATAAAACACTGAAACCAAAATTAAAGTATTTTAGTCAAAAAACAATATAACAAAATAATGATAAAATTTCGTCAATGATTTCGGCCCTTCGTAACTTTTTCGTGAATTAATTTTGTTTCATAGAGAAATTTTGTCAATGATTTCAGCCCTTCAAAACTATTTCGGATGAATATTTTCAGTTTCAGAAATTTCGGTGCATCACTAATACGTACAAGGCATGAAAACAAAGCAATTTTAATGCCAAGTTACAAGCATTAATTGCAATAATTTAATAACATTGAACATTTAATTCATCTTTAAAATAAACAAATTAACTTTGGTAGCCCTAATTTATTAATTTTTGAATTAATTTGATTTTAATTTGACTTTTCAAAAAAAAAAAAAAAGTATTGAATTTTTTAGTGAATTTTTAATGACACTAACTACAGTACACAAATTATATACAAAAAATATTTAACTACATTATGGCTATTGAAATGGCATTAAAAGAATCAATTTGACAAAGGAAATTTATTTCAGATTTTACTAATTTAATTATCAATTACAAATAGTAATTCTTACACAGAATATGAATTTTACCTACTTGTAGTAAAAATCCATCAAATCAAGATTCCAATCTTCTACTGTGAATTTTTAATACAATTACATTTGCATCTTATTTTTATTGGTTTTTAAATAGTCAGTTAATAAAAAAATCTTTACATCTATAAATCTGATGTAATAACAATATGTAAGTTTTTTGCATAGATCCTTTATGTTTTAACTGCCATAATTAAAATGTTTTAATGAAAATATTATGAATTGTATTATGACCAACTTTCAGATTTCATTATGCACCACATCATTTAAATATTGGCACCTCATAATAATACATCATTATTGGTGATATCTTTCCACTTAAATTAAACATGGTATTTTCCAGGGTAACTGCAGCTGTGAAATAATTTATGGCACCAACCTAAAGAATCCCAGCAGACCCAATCTGTACTGAATCAGCACCACGACCACATCCTGATACGCTGACAGAACGGAGCCATCGTACACTGAAGCTGAACCAAGAGAAAGTCCTCCACCATGAATCCAAACCATAACCTAGGAAACACAAGGACACATTCTCGACCCACTTTCTATGAGGACGTTCTATCACAAAAAGCTGTTGTCGAACTTACTGGTAACTTGGCGTCTTCTTTACCAGGTTTGACTGGAGTGTAGATGTTGAGATACAAGCAGTCCTCTGAGACCTCAGGAACCTCCACATCCATAGCGAGAAACTCCAGCTCAACGAATGTCACTTGCCTGTCCTGAATGCACCTAAAGAAACCACAGTACATTAGATACTGGAAATGTCTGAAGTCATGTCAATTAAAATACGGTTGAGTTGCATCTTACATGGGTGGCTGTTTGGTTGCGTCTCTCACACCTTGCCATTTCTCTGCAGGCTGGGGCCGAGCCAGTCTCAGGGGCCCCACTGGGGGTTTGGCAAACGGTACACCTAGATAGCTATTGACGACAGTTTTCTTCCCCTTCACTGTCAGGAAGGCACCTCTTAGAGATCCTAATTTTGTTTGCACTACAGGTCCTGTCAAGAAATCCAATAATAATATAATATAAAGATTTAATATAGTATGCATAAGGCAATCTAAATTAACTTATACTTAGCAAATAAATTATGGTTTTTATGACATTTTTTTTATTATTCTGAAATTGATAACTTGCCTTCATTCCACTCTTTTATAATCTGTGGAAGTTTTTGTGTCATGAAATTAAAGTGTTGTCCCTTAAAGTTTTTGCTGGGTTTCTGTTTCAGTCCAATGCCCAGATATTCAGCCTCAGCTCCATATTCAGGCCACTTTGTGAGGCCCGGACCATTCGGAGATCTGACGTCAGTGACAAATACAACAAAACAGACGTTCTAATGCAAAACTGTCACTTGCAATAGGATGCATGTTATAATTAATGTTAATTATTTTAGTTTCTCTTAGACCATGGAAAATATGCATTGCAAAATAATCTGTGCAAAAAAACAAAACAAAAAAAAAAAACATTGTAAAACAATGACTTAAGAAATTGATAAAAGTATAGTTAAAATACATTTTTATTAAATAATTTGTATAAAAACAATTGCTCTTTTATAAGTCAGTGGTTTTACTACAATAAAAAAAAAACTAAAAAAAAAAACACAAATGAAAAACACTGAAGATCTCCCTTAGGCTAAAGGTCATTATCGAGACCACTATCGAAACATTTCTACATGCTCCTTTATTTGTAAATGTCCATGAAGAACTCATTTTTAAAGTGACTGTTAATCAAAATTTATTAGAAAATACTGAGAATTAAGTTTTATAAAATCAATAGTAACATTCAGTTACATTTTTTCCCTTAACCTAGAAGGGACTGTTTTATCACTTACCCAGTGCGGGCAAAGTTTCCCCAATAAGACATGGCAGTTTTACAAAGTTCATTTTCTTCCTCTGTGTGATTATCTGAATTATGAAGAAGAAAATTGAAAACACTTAAAAAGTAGCCAATATCTCATTACTTTGACAGTATAGTTCCAGTTAAATCTTAATATAATCTTAATTAATAAAATCTTAATACAACCAATGAGACTACAGTTAGATCTATACATCATTAATACATGAATACTAACAAACTTATTTCTTTATACAAATTAGGCTGTACCTTCCACCTTCATATGCCCATTTCCAAAGCAGTAACCAAAAACAAACAAAAGTTCATCTCCATGGTCAGTTCCAACAAAACTGGGTCTTTTCTTTTGAAATACACTGGGAGCATGCTGGAATTCATAAATGTATACTGGTGCACCAGCATCTATTAAGGGGAAATGACTTAAATGAATGAAATGAAATGAAAATGAATTAAACTGGCATAATTGGTGCACAGTGATGCATAAATAGAGTAAACTCTCACCTCTGTGGTAATTTGCTACTTTGCGAGCAGGGATGTTGAAAAAAAAGTCCCCCATCATTTCTCGAAAACCATCTCGGATTTTGATCCTGTCAGTGGATGTGCCCAGATACTCATTTAAAACAAACTCAGCAATCGCCTGATTCTGAAGCTAAAAAAAGTTATATTTAAATTAATAGAGTATTTTTTACTTCACTTTAACATTTGAAGCAACACAGCACAATTTATATATATGATTTTTTTTTTGTATTTTTTTTTTTTTTTGTAGCCAAAATCAGTATTCTAGTCATGTCCTGAAACTTGTTTCCATTGTGTAACATAACTGATCAGTCTGTTTACAAAGTTTTGATCATTATAAGTAATAGGAATATACAGTGGGGATAAATGTTTGCATAACTGTAATAATTAAAAAAAATTCTTTGTGATTTCATTACCTAAAATTAACACAGAAATAAAACACGAGAGGACCTAGAATAAAACCCTGGGGGATGCCACAAGAAATGGAAAATTTCTTAAATAAATGTAGCAATTATTGATAGAACCAAAACAATATTCCTTTTGTTGAAATTTCAAGCTCTGTGTGATAAACAAATAGGTTGATAGATTGATAGAGTGAATAAACTGTTCTATCATGCACTTACTACAAACTTTTTAATCTTGAAAGAATTATGCAGCTATCATAATGTTTTATGTCTTACATCAGAATTAAAGTAAGGCAAAAATTGCATGATCTGCTCTCTGTCCATTCCATCTATCCACTCTGGAGGTCCAAGAACCTACAGAAAATATTTTTTATATTATATTAATATTAAGTTCACTTACTTGCATTCAGAGATTTCATATTTTGGAAATAATCAATGACTTTAAATCAATGTTTTACAGCAAAAATATGTAAAAAGAAAAATTTCCATTACATTAGGTAATGTATAGCCACCATCATCATCAGTAACTCCAGTGATGAGAGGTACTTTGTTAAACTGGTGGGACTGAAGAAGCGCATCTACAGATTTTGGGAGGAACTGGCCATCCACTGTCACTCCAAAACGAAGCATTATTTGTTCCTGTGTTATGAGCCCAAGATACAGTAAGCAAAACACCATTTAGCACAGAAATGAGCTGTATTAATATTATTTTAATTCTAATATTAATCACTTAACGGTGTGACCTTACAAGGTTTTTTTTACAGAAAGTAAAAGATGCAAACAATCAAATATAAACATTTCTTTTGTAAGGATGGATGGATGAATGTATGGTTGCAATGCAAACCCTAGAAATCTTCAATATGTCCTCTTCTGACATCTGCATAACACAGTCAACGATCTTCTTTGTGCTGGAAATATCACAGCCAGATGCATTTCCCACATACTACAGAAAGATGTTGATACATTTCGATTAAATATCTGTACTTCACATTGAAAGAAAATTAAAATGCTAACATTGAATTTGTAATGAATTTGTGGAATGTACTTGGGCTGTTGGCAGAGGGTTGGGAGTCATGAGAGCATCCATTGCTGCCGTCCCACTCTCTGCAATAGCATAGCGAAACAGGTTGGCAGATAATGGAGAAAGAACCTATAGAAGATGTAGAGAAAATCTTTAAAACACACAGGTATATAAAAGCCATCTGTAAAGCCATATTTCAGAGGATCGACATAAGTCCCTAATCATTGCATGATCCCAAATTTGTTTTTGAATTCTTACATGTAGAGACACACTGACTCCTCCAGCAGACTCTCCAAAGATGGTCACTAATTCAGGGTCGCCCCCAAAGCTGTGGATGTTCTCCTGGACCCATTGAAGTGCAGCCACCTGGTCCAGAAGACCATAGTTTCCTGGCGCATGTTCATCTCCTGTGCTAAATAGTAATTTATTGAATACAAGGTCATAGAGGTAATGGAAACATGGAAAATTTTTACAGCATAATCTAGTAATTTCAATTGGATTCATGCATCTGGAATTTCACATGTAGGTGAATGGTTTCCCCAGTTCTTCCAATGCAAATATTGTTCTCATATGTCAGTGTTTCTGAAATTGGCTTCCATAGTATTTTTTTTCCTACTATGGCTGTTTGATTATCAACATTCTTTAAAAATATCTTCTTTTGTGTTTAAAAGAAGAAAGAAACTACAGGTTTGGATGAACTTGAGGGTTAGTAAATGATGACAATTTTTATTTTTGGGTGAACTAACCCTTTAAGCTCACTGGAAACTATTTTAGATTTAAAACAATACAATATTATTTAAGTTGATTTACATGGAACACATTTTATTTTCTAAGTATTGCAATAATAATGCTAAAAGCAAATAAACAATGTCCAAAGCAAATGTTTGATAACCACTTCATGATATCTTATGGCTGTTTAAAAGAAGACTTAACTTTTGATACTTTACTTAAAGCAGACAAATACCACTTATAAATATTATGACCACATTATAAAGCTTTTTAGATGTTTAAAAGAAGACTTTGTTTTTGTCATTTAATGAGATGATACAACACATTATAAGGTTGTTTATAAGGCATATTGTGTGTATTATAATGCGTTAAGAATACCCTTATGATGCATTAAAAATACAGGCTTCATAGAAAGTTACCAAAAAACATACAAACATATATAAAACATATATAAAACATACCAAACAAAACATATAAAATGCTAGCAGTGAAATTAGCTTCTTAGCAAGACAAATGAGTTGGTCATTTTAAAATGTATTTTACACCTCAGAATGCTATTAAACACAAATCATTATTTGAGATGTGATCTGCTGTAATGCATGCATATACACAGCTGGACAATCTGAGCGAACAAACTAAAGTACACTGGGGGAAAAAAAAAATTTGGTGTAGCATCAATTTTCACTCAGAAATTGATAGTAAATTTCACAATTAATTACAAAGAAACAGCAAGTAACTCACTGAATTATACATGATTTTTTTTTTTTTTTTTTTTAATGGAAAGACCGAAATAACTGTTGAGAAGCTGTAGATGTTTTTACCTGAAAAATCCAAGTAGGCCAAGTCTGTACTGAATCAAGACCACAACTACATCTTGATAAGCAGCCAAAGCATGTCCATCAAAAATGGAAGCAGAGGCCATAGAAAAACCTCCACCATGAATCCAAACCATGACCTATTGTGCACCATGTATTAAAAAAAAGACATTAACAACCAAATTTCTTTATGCATACAAATAGAGCAATGATCAATGAAATTCAGACCAAACACTAACAGGTAACTTGGTGTCCTCTCCAGGTTTAGCAGGAGTGTAAATGTTGAGGTAAAGACAGTCCTCTGATACTTCAGGGATCTCCACACTCAAAAACACATTAGCTAACATGTCCACAACCACCTCCTTCGGCTGTAAACACCTGGGATAAAGGAACACAAAGTGTCTGTCAGCAGGTAGACGAGGAACACAGAGGTAAGTGATGTAATCAACAGCAGGTTTATTAGAAAGCAGACGACTGATCAACACAGCAGAGAAAGCAGTCCAGGTAAGTGGTTTTGGTATAGTGAAGTCTTGGTACGGCTTATCTGATACTGATAATATCCTCGTTTCCTTTCCAGGTGATCCAGCAAACAACAGGTCCAGGAGCGACAAGAAAGCAGGGACTAAGGAGAGCCAGAACGATATAGGAACCTCAGGTGAGAAGCACAGGTAAGACGGTCCTGGAACACAACTAGGTAAGGTTGAGACCAGACAGTGAGTGACCAGGTGCAGTATATATGGGGCTGGGGCTGATTGCTGACAGGTGGAGGGAATCAGTAATCAGGTGAACGTGGTGATTGATGGCGGTGGTGACGGAGTGCGTGACTGAGTTGACTCCCTGACAGTACCCCCTCCTCCAGGGGTGGCTCCTGACGCCCTTCTACGGCGACAGGGGCGGCCACGGCCTCTGGGTGCGGGACGGTCAGGGTGGCTCTGGTGAAAATCAGTCAGGAGAGTAGGGTCCAACACGTTATCTCGGTTAACCCAGGATCTTTCCTCTGGTCCGTATCCCTCCCAATCCACTAGATATTCCAGACGACCGCCCGTTCAAGATCTCCTGCACTCGATAGATTTGAGTCTGTTCAATGACCTCAGGAAGAGGAGGTACTGGCGGCTCGTCCAAGTCTGTGGAGGAGGGAGACAGGTTTAAGGAGGGAAACATGGAATGAGGGGTGAATTCTGTACCTTGCAGGGAATTGAAGATGGTAGGCGACTTCATTTATCTGCCTCTCGATGGTGAATGGACCTATATAGCGGGGACTCAGCTTCCGGCACGGCTGGCGGAGGTGTAGATCCCGGGTTGACAACCAGACCATATCTCCCGGATGGTATACAGGGGTCGGAGATTGATGGACATCAGCGAACATCGTATGCCTCCGCACAGCATGCTGAAGATGGATGTGAGCTGAGTCCTACACTTTCTCGCTCACTCGGAACCAGTGGTCTATGGCTGGAATGTCGGAGGGTTCTTCTGTCCAGGGAAACAGAGGGGGTTAGTACCCGAGTATGCACTGAAACGGAGTGAGACCGGTGGTTGACTGCTTCAGAGAGTTCTGTGCACACTCGGCCCAGGGGAGGTAACTGTTCCAACCATGTTGGTTATTGTGCCCGGAGATATCTCAAAATCTCCTGTATCTTCCGCTCAGTCTGGCCATTGGTTTGGGTGTGATATCCTGAGGAAAGATTAACAGAGACATACCTGGGAAGTGAATTGGGGCCCACGATCAGAGACGATCTCCTCAGGTATTCCAAAGGTTCGAAACAGCTGGTGGAAGAGGGCCTCAGCTGTTTCTAGAGCAGTGGGTAATCCTCGAAGGGGAATCAACTTGCACGCTTTGAAAAATCTATCCACTGCTACTAGGATGCAGGTGTATCCATCTGAATTGGGCAGATCGGGACCAGGGACGACGGGGAATGGGCAGTGGTACAAGTTTTCCTGATGGTAGTTGACGGGGAGTTTGAGATGGCACAGACTGAGCATCCACGAACGTACTGGGAGACATCCCGGGCCATGGTAGGCCACCAGTACCAAGCTTGGAGGAGCAAGAGAGTTCGCTGGCTGCCTGGATGTCCAGAGCCTGGGGAAGCATGAAGGGAGCCCAGAAGGTTCTTCCTCAAAGTGGTTGGCACATAGATCTTAACTTCTGGGCCTGCCAGCGGAGCGGGTTCAGCTGTAGTGGCAATGCGGATTTGGTCATCAAGGTCCCACTGTATGGGGCTGACGAGGATGGCTGGAGGGAGTATGGGTTCAGCAGTGGATGGTGCATGGATACGCGAAAGAGAATCTGCCTTAACATTCTTCTCTCCAGGTCGATACGTGATGGTAAACTGAAAGTGTGTGAAGAAGAGGGCCCAGCGAGCCTGTCGAGGATTCAGTCGTTTGGCATTGCAAAGATATTCCAGGTTCTTGTGGTCAGTAATCAGAGTAAAGGGGTGTTGGGTGCCCTCCAGCCAGTGCCTCCATTCCTCCAATGCAAGCTTGATGGCAAGTAACTCCCTGTTGCCAATGTCATAATTCTGCTCCGCTGGGGTAAGCTTCCTGGAATAGTAAGCTCAAGGGTGGAGTAGAGGAGGCTCTCCGTGATGTTGGGAAAACACTGCTCCCACGCCAGTGGTGGAGGTGTCCACTTCAACGACAAAGGGTAGTTCTGGATCGGGATGCGTGAGGATGGGAGCAGTGCAAAAGGCCTGTTTGAGCTGATGGAAAGCGCCTCGAGCTTCTGGTGTCCAGGACAGGGACTTGGGCTTCAACTTAAGCATGGAAGTGAGTGGAGTGGCCTGGATGCTTAAGTTCTGAATGAACCGGCGATAGAAGTTCGAAGCAGAGGAATCGTTGGAGCTCCTTTACTGTTTGTGGTTGGGGCCAATCTTGGATGGCTTGGACCTTCCCCTGGTCCATCTGGATCCCATCAGTGCTCAGGATGTAACCGAGGAACTGGACCGTGGAGCGATGAAACTCACATTTCTCAAGTTTGAGGTACAATGGTATTTCCTGAGCTGTTGTAGGACCTGCGTCACATGGTGGCAATGTTCAGCCAAGTTCCGGGAGAAGATCAGGATGTCATCAATATAGACGATCACGAAACAGAAAAAACTCCTGGAACATCTCGTCCATAAATGCCTGGAAAATGGACGGTGAGTTGGACAGGCCAAACTGCATGACCTGATATTCATAGTGGCCAGTAGGGGTGATGAAAGCCGTCAGATACGAACGAGGTTGTAAGCGCTCCGCAGGTCCAGTTTAGTGAAGACACGAGCCCCACGGAGTTCCTCGAGAGCAGCCGGGACCAGGGGAAGAGGATAAGGGAGTTTCACCATTTGTTCATTCAGGGCTCGGTAATCAATGCAGGGCCGCAAGCCCCCATCCTTCTTACCCACGAAGAAGAAGCTTGAGGCCGCTGGTGAGGTAGATGGGTGAATAAACTGTTGTTGGAGAGCCTCTTGGATGTAGTCCTCCATCGCCTTGTGCTCCGGGATGGACAGGGGGTAAACCTGCCCCTTGGGGGGGGGTGGCTCTAGGCAGCAGGTCAATGGCACAGTCCCATGGCCAATGCAGTGGTAATTTAGTGGCTGCCTGTTTACTAAAAACATCCTGGAACGCCTTGTAGTCAGATGGGACCTGGGGAGTGGTCTGAGGCTCAGGGCTCTCCACCAGTGTGGAGCCCACATGTAACTTCGGTTCACTAACCGGGGCTTTGGAAACGTTGGAGAGACAGTTTTGGAAACAGGTAGGACTCCATCTCAGGTATCCCATCTGACTTCAGGAGAGTGTTGTGTGAGCCAAGGGTGTCCCAGGATTATATCAACAGTGGGTCCCTCCAATACCAGAAAAGACATCCAATTTGCAGTGTGACAGGCGGTGATTTGAACCGGACACACCCACGTCCTAGCGGTTTTCCCTGGATGGTTTCTACTTTCAATTCCTCATGTCGTTGAAGGGGTAATCCAAGTTGTTTCAATAGGGCTGGCAAGATGAAGTTGCCCGAGGAGCCAGAGTCAAGGAGGGCACATACTGCAATGACATGACATGGGTTTAGCAATTGCACTTCTAGGAGAGTTAAGTTAGAGATTGTAGGCTGAAACTGAATGGTACTCACCACAGGACATGGGGGACGTGAAGGACACATACGAATGAAGTGCCCAGGAACTCCACAATATAAGCATAGTCCAGTTGTGAGACGACAAACTCGTTCTTGAGGGGTGAGACGATTGGAATCCATTTGTATAGGTTCTGGTACTGGAGGACAGGCAGCGGGTGAGGACAGAGAATGAGCGGTTACATCTGACTGACAGGCGGTGAGATGTTGTGAAATCCTTACTGCTTTTCGCATTAAGTTCTCCAATCCAACAGTGCTCTCATAAATCGCCATTTGGGCTCTAATCGGCGGATTCAAACCTTGACGATAAGCTGTAAGAAGAGCAGTCTCATTCCAACCGCAGGAGGCCGCTAGAGTGCGAAATTGTAGTGTGTAATCACTAACTGAAGAACTGTCTTGCCGAAAGCGGAAGAGTTGATCCGATACTGAGAGAGATCCTGTAGAGAGGCCAAAAACTTCTTGGAAGTGAGAGGAGAAATCATCAAACGAGTTAATCAGTTCAGAATGTGAATCCTTTGAGCAGTGAGATGAGAAATGCCACTTTAGATCTTTCAATGGTAAATTTAACAGAATGCATTTCAATGTACAGTGATACTTGCAAGAGAAAACTGCTACATTTAGCTGCCTCACCCGAGTAGTTGGATGGAAGGGCCATGGGACTGGCAGAGGCAGATTGGTGAAGTGGATCCGGAGAGAGAGCGGCTCAAAGGGCACTGACCAGCCCTTCGATCGGGTTCTCAGCCGCAGATGCCTGCCGCTCCATCTCCGGAGTAGATTTGTTGGGTCTGGTCTTCTGACAGCAGATAGACAAGGAACACAGTGATGTAAACAATAGTAGGTTAATTAGAAAGCAGACAACACAGCAGAGAAAGCAGTCCAGGTAAGTGGTTTTGGTATAGTGAAGTCTTGGTACGGCTTATCTGATACTGATAATATCCTCGTTTCCTTTCCAGGTGATCCAGCAAACAACAGGTCCAGGAGCAACAGAGAGCAGGGACTAAGGAGAGCCAGAACGATACGGGAACCTCAGGTGAGAAGCACAGGTAAGACGGTCCAGGAACACAACTAGGTAAGGTTGAGACCAGACAGTGAGTGACCAGGTGCAGTATATATGGGGCTGGGGCTGATTGCTGACAGGTGGAGGGAATCAGTAATCAGGTGAACGTGGTGATTGATGACGGTGGTGACTGAGTGCGTGACTGAGTTGACTCCATGACAGTGTCATTGTTTCCAAATGAAAACGACAATTTTATTTTAGTAGTTTTGCTTTATTCTTACATTGGTGGCTGTTTGGTTGCGTCTCTCACTCCTTGCCATGGTTCTGGGGGTAGTGGTGGAGCCAGTCTCAGGGGACCCACAGGTGGCTTGACAAATGGTACACCTAGATAGCTACTGACTACAGTTTCCTTGCCCTTTGCAGTCATGAAGGAACCTCTTAGAGATCCTAATTTGGTATGTACTACAGGTCCTGTCAAAAACAAATGTGTAAAAATCCTTAATTTTATGCAGTGAGCCTTAGCCAATTTTTAAACAATGCTGACTGTGACTACTTGCCTTCCTTTTGCTCATTTATTAATCGTGGAAGGGTCTGAGTCATGAAAGTGAAGTGTTTTCCCTTCAGGTCCTTTCCAGGTTTCTGTTCCAGTCCAATGCTGAGATACTCAGCCTCAGATCCAAATTCAGGCCACGATGTGAGGCCCGGACCATTCGGAGACCTAAAAAAATGTTTTTAAAATATAGTTTAAAATACATATGCCAAAATCTTAGAAATGCATTATTTGTACACATATTTGTTTAATATAGTTTTAAAAAAATGTCATAGAATTTTCAACAAAAGTTTGAATTTAATAACTCTGCATAACTCAAAAAAAAAATGTCATGTACTGTAACTATCAAGTAAAAGTAATATATTGTCTTACAATTTAAATATATGTGTACAGATTTTCTACAAAATTTTAAATATATTTTTCAAGGTAAAAAGTACTTTTTTATGGTAACAATATGTTGTAAAATGCCACATGGTGCCATGCAACTCCCAAAAAACATGATATTTATGAATTAATACTGTATGTGGTATATGTGGTAATTTAACATGGCATTGGTAAAAAAGGTAACAGTTTAGAAAAAAAAAAATTGTTAACATTAATTACTGCATTAATTAACATGAACTAACAATGAAAAATACTTCTAAAGCATTTATTAATCCTAATATTAATTTCTACATTTACTAAAACATTTTTAAAACCAAAATTGTATGTCAACATTAGTTGATTATTATGTTAACATAAGTAACATTATGTTAACATTAAATGGACTGTTAACTAACATGAACAAACAATGATCAATTGCATTTTTTTATTATCTAACAATAACAAAGGTTAATAAATGTAGTAAAACGTCTTCATACTCAGTTCATGTTAACAAATACAATAACTATTGTAAACAAATGAAACCTTACTGTAAACTGTTACCTTTTTTTTAAACAAATGTCATGTTAAATTATAACATATACAGTATTAGTTCATAAATATCATTTTTTTCATCATGTTTTTTAGGAGCCGCATCATGTTCTAAGTTTGCAAAATGCATGTTTCTGCATTTTGGTTGCACCACATTTAGCAGACATTTGATTTGTTCCAAATATTTATGACATTTTAATTAACTGCTTCAAATATTATGCCAAACTACTTGGTAAGGTTTTAATTTCAAGAATTTCATCCTTTTAATTAAGCTTTTTTTATTCATGATATCCATATATCATCCTGACATTTTTATCCTTTTCACTCCAAAAAATATCAACTTGACTTATGATCACTTACCCAGTGCGAGCAAAGTTCCCCCAGTAAGCCATGACAGTTCTACAAAGCTCATTTTCTTCTTCAGAGAGTTCATCTGAATTAAAACAGGAAGAAAGACGTCAAATAGAAAAACTAAGAGAGACACTGTACAAATTTTTTTACTATCTATAAAATCCTTACTCTGACAACTGTTGTGGTTAAAGATATCAATGAGACTAAAGTTTGAGATCTTAAGGTGTGGTCACATTTAACATTTTTCAGAAAATGTTTATGAAATCCATTTGTTACGTTTCCTAATATTATTCGAGTTGTACCTTTCAGCTTTATATGTCCATCTCCAAAGCAAAAACCAAGAACAAATGCAACTTCATCTCCATGGTCACTTCTAACAAAACTGGGTCTTTTCTTTTGAAGTATACTGGGAGGATGCTGGAACTCATACATGTATACTGGTGCACCAGCATCTAGAAATAGATGAATTGATAATTATCTTTGTGTATCATTGAAACAGCATTCTATGAATTTAACACAGTCATACTCTCACCTCTGTGGTAATTTGCTACTTTGCGAGCTGGGATGTTGAATACAAAGTCTCCTAACATCTCTCGAAAACCATCTCGGATTTTTGTCCTGTCAATTGTTGTGCCCAGATACTCGTTTAAAACAAGCTCAAGAATTGACTGATCTTGAAGCTAAAGGGGATAAAAATTTACCAGAAATATTATATAAAATTTTTATAATAAAAAGTATTTTTTAATTACAAATCATAGGCTAGTCCTGCAGCACAATATCAGAGAATATCCTCCAGCTCCACCTGCCTAGATCTGCTACAGGATTTATTCATACAGGTCATGAAGCAGCAGCATGTGTGTGTGTGTGTGCGCGTGTGTGTGCGTGTGTGTGTGCGCGTGTGCGTGTGCATATTATGCAAATAAATATGTAAAACTGAAGATAAAACTTTCTTACAGCTTGATTAAACATGGTCAAAAATGTCACAATCTGTTCTATGTCCATCCCATCTGTCCATCCTGGAGGTGAAAAGAACTATGGAAAAACAGTTGCTAAATATGAATATACTGTAAAATTCTGAGTGAAGTTCTAATTTTTGACAAATCTCAACAAGTCTGTCTTTACATTAGGCAGCATATATCCACACTCATCATTAGTGATTCCGTTGATCAGAGGCACTTTATTAAACTGGTGGGACTGAAGAAGCTCTGCTGCAGGTTTTGGAAGGAACTGGCCATCCACTGTTACTCCAAAACGAAACACTGGATGCTCCTGTTTCAAAAGACAAATATATGAAAACGCACAGTTTAGTACATAGGTGGACTACTGGCATATATTTGTGAATGTTCACAAAGATTCAATATAAAAATCCAGTATTTGGGCAGACAGACCTTAGCAATTGTCAAGATGTCTTTTTCTGTCTGCTGCATCATACAGTCAACAATCTTCTTTGTGCTGGAAATATCACAGCCAGATACATTTCCTACAGCCTAGAGAGAAACAAGTGATGTTTACATCACATTTATTTCATTTTTACTACAGAAAGTTCTAAATGAATTTGTTTAGAAATTCTAAGCCACTCTGTAACTGACCTGAGCTAATGGCAGAGGGTTGGGATTCATGAGAGCATCCATTGCTGCTGTACCGCTCTCTGCGATAGCATGATGGAAGAGGTTTGCAGATAATGGTGAAAGAACCTATACAAATTTTTTTAGATTTAGACATTTTTTGGTTCAATGAAATGATGCTAATAAAATATAATATAAATATTAGATGAAAAACTTAAAAACCTGAAACAAAGTTTAAGTTAAAAGGTCAAGTTTTTTTGTGTAAAGTAATTTATATAGATCGGTGGTAAAAAATACATTCTCTTAACTTAGTTTATTGTTAATTGACTACTATTACAGAGGGTGTTTAGCTGCAGTGGGACCATGGCTGATGCGATACATGGGAACATTCAGAGACATTCAAGACATTCAGCTTCAGCTACAGAAGTGCAAGACAGATTTCACTGCATTTAGACAATTACAATGAGGAGAAATATATTTCTCTATTTCTCTAATGCTAAAACTCTATATAAATGACTTTTCCGCTAAAATCCTTTTATCACCTTACTTTTTTTTTTTTTTTTTTTCATAAATCATTACTATTGATAGACAGATCCTTTACATCTATCTGTGGTTTTGTAAATATTTAACCAATGAAAAGTATTAAAAAGAGCTTGTGACTAAACCTCATAACTTCATTGGCTCCTCAAGGTGTCGGTCAAACCTCATAACTCCACCCTGCCTCTATCGTATCGCCAGGTTGTTGACCACTGCACTACGCCATGCTGATCAATGCCTGCCTATGCACTGTGAAGCTCACCAATCACAACCTTGTCAGGCTTAAGCACTGAAGGACTCAATGGGCCTCGACCCAGAGAAACCTAAATGCGTCAGCAACCAAATAGGACGCATCCTGTGACACCACAGTCTTGCTGCGTAGAAGCTCAGTGTTATAGGCACTAAGAAAAAAAACCCAAAGCCTCCATTCTCAGCCCTTTCTGAATCAGAGACCAATCTGAGCCACAGCTACAGGACAGCCCAGAGATCCTAAGAGCAGAGCTAACAGGGGAGACTATAGACATAACCTCAGCTAAGTCCATAGCATTACATCTAGCAGCCGAACCAGGTGATGGTTAAAATACGGAGTTGCTTACAGCAACTCTACATATAACCTTACCAGGCCTGAACACAAGCCTATGGGAGGAGCGTACCAAAGGGAGCATGCAAAGGAAGAATTCCTCAGCTTCCGAGAATAACCAGACTAATGGGCTGGAGAGGCAATAGTGAATGGTTTGCAAACCATGATACAACCATTCCATCCACTCCAACCTTCGAGTAGCCTGGGGATGGGGATCAACCCATAATCCAGCTTCAAACACAATATGACAATTTGGGGAGAAAGACAGGTGAGAAAGTTTTCCATACTCACTCTCAGCTGTCAAGCTCTACTCGTGCTCCCCCTGCCAGGGAGCTCAACCCTACTTCAACTCCCAGTCACTCAAGCTCAACTCACCACCACCTCCTACTCTGCAGGGGGCTACTGATGACAAATGGGGCTTTTACAAAAAATCCACTACATTGTATTAATCTGCCCACCCTCACAAACTTTTAGGATGCATGCCAACATGGTAAAAAATGTTTAGACGAACACCTCCCAGCTCAATACACTGGAGGTGGAACTGATGGAAGTGTTATAAAAACACCAGCTTTTAAAATCCATCAAATCCTGCGTCCACATTCTGCCTCACACCACCAGCTACACTGGAGGGAGGGCATCCTATAAAAGTGAAGGGGTTGCATTATCTCACCATGACTAACACCTTCAGCGGCCCTCAGCAGACCTTACATCAGAGGAGCATGCTGAACAACAGCATTGCTCTGGACCAGAGAATGAACCTTATTGGCAATCAAACGTGCTGCTCAAACGCAGCACGTTTGAGCTTCCGGAAGAGGTTTGTTCTCGTGCATCATTCAGGTTCAGTTTACAGCTCGATTCATATGGAATCCAATCTCTTTATGAACATTTTGAAGCATGAAAGATCATGTTGCAAAGGTAGTCAGCGGAGGGACAGAAAGCTCTCAGAGCTCATCAAAAAGATCTTTATTTGTGTTCCGAAGATGTACGAAAGGCTTACGGGTTTGGAACGACATGAGGGTGAGTAATTAATTAAATAATTTTCATTTTGGGGTGAACTAACCCTTTAAGCCCCTCCAAAAGCAGGATGTAAGCATTAAGCAGGGTTCTCCTAGAGAACCTAGCAGACATAAGCTGTGGCCTCTCTAATCTCAAAGCCTAAAAAGCTGGAGAGAGCAATAGAGCTTTTTTTCTTCTTCTGAAGTTCTATCTACCTCTTTAACTCCTCCATAAGAAAAACACCTGCAGGTCCATGAAGGTAGACCCCAACATCAGCCTAAACTAAATGGGGGAGCAAATACTACTCGTTCAACCCTCACAGACCCCCAGAGAGGAATATATCTCTTAAAAGCTGCTGATTGAGATCTCGCCTCAACTTCTCTATGGCCATCTCACCAGCAGTCCGAAGAGGCCATCAGAGCATCAAGAAGAAAGGTTTTCTTATTCTCCTTGTCAAACATGCCTCTCTGTAGCAACTTTAGCAACCTTCGAATGACCATTGCACAGCCCCTCCACAAGCGAATAGGACACACTATTAAAGACACTATACAAGCTGACAGATTCCTCCATGATCTCGACAACTCAATGTGAAGATCTGAGAGAAATAAAAGGCTCAGAGACTTATTTGCGGAGGAGGCGGATTATTAATTACACCCGCCTCAACCCTTTCCGCATCTAATTCCTCATAACTAGACATGCCACTTTAAAATGCTCTCAGTCAGGTCAGAAGCACCAACAGAGTGGCTTAGAAGAGCAACAAAGCTAGCAGCAGAAGACCAAAAAGGGGAAAAATCCTGTCAAGACTCTTCCCCATGCTCTGCCTACATTCCCCATGATCAGTCCTGCCCTGCCGCCTCAGCAGCCCTGGGACCTGAACCACGAGGTGCAGACGCTTGACTCTCATCCCTCACAAGAGTGTCAAGCAAGGGTGGAGCTTCCCACACAGCATTGAGCTCCTTAGAAAGGGAACTTGCGGTTAAGGAGTGTGACATTTCCCAAACACGCTCAAAACGATTGATCAATCACAACACACTGGTCCAGCCGACCAATCAGAGCACATTGCACTTTTCAGAAGGAGGGGCTTCATAGAGACAGTAACTAAACAAAGCGTTACTGACAGACTGGGAAGAGAGGTGCTGCAACAATGTAAAATATGTGAAAAATATGAAAACCTATTCCAGTAGAGCCCCACAACTAAATAAATACTTTGTAAAAGAGCTTAATATTAATAATATTAATAAATACTACGATATAATACAAATAATAATACAAATAATAATTTTAAAAAAAACCTAATTAATAAAAATACATTATATTTTTATAATACACTCTATAATACACTGCATGACATTTTAGTGTCACTGGATTTAAACCTAAAATTATCTTTTCAAAGATGCCAGTATTACAGAACATATTTTTTAAAATGATAAATTCTTACATGTAAAGACACACTGACTCCTCCAGCAGACTCTCCAAAGATGGTCACTAATTCAGGGTCGCCCCCAAAGCTATGGATGTTCTCTTGGACCCATTGAAGCGCAGCCACCTGGTCCAGAAGACCATAGTTTCCTGGCGCATGTTCATCTCCTGTGCTAAAGGGCAGAATATCATCATACAACTCCATCAGAGACCTTAAACCTCAATTGCGCTGAATCAATTACTCTAATCAGAGATTCTAAAGCATCACAATCATGAAGTAGTAGGAGTTTATGGCAGATTACATGTAAGTCTAAAGTCCGAAGACACGTGGATGGCCTGCTGAATGCAAACCAAACCTAAACCTTAATAATGTTCGATGTGTCATTTTTTAATGTTACTCTAACACATGGACAGGTAAAACGAGAAAAAGTGCTTCAATATATTTGCAGTGATATTACTTAGAACTAGATAATAAAGTTTGTAGATAAACGTTGATGTATGCTTGAACGTCTCAAAACGCTGATTGGCTCTTTTATTTAGAAGGCGGGACTTATTCCACTATATTGCGCATTGCACTTTCTCCCATTCATAACTATTATGAGTGCACATCTTTCTATATTTTATTCTTACTTTTACTTTCTAATTTTCTATCATGTAGTTAAAGGTTGTTAACACATTTCTAAAATATATTTTAGAAAATTGCTAACGTATTGGTAGCATGTTGCTAAGATGTTTTAGCTTATTGCTAGGGTGTTTCTAAGATGTTTTAGCAAGTTGCTAGCATGTTTTAGATTTAACTGAAACCATTTTGGATTTTGTTAGATCTTTATATTGGTAACAATTAGTTTTACCTAAAAAATCCAAGTAGGCCAAGCCTGTATTGAATCAGGACCACAACTACATCCTGATAGGCAGCCAAAACATGTCCGTCAAACATGGACGCAGAGGCCATCGAAAAACCTCCACCATGGATCCACACCATAACCTTTTGCAGCATTAAAAAAAACAATATTAAAATACATAAACATATATGCATGAAAAAGCAACAATGCTCAACCAAATCATTCACACTTACAGGCAACTTGTCATTTGCTCCAGGTTTAGAAGGTGTGTAGACGTTGAGGTAAAGACAGTCCTCTGCTGAATCAGGAACCTCTATATTCATAGATATATTGGCTACCAAGTCTTCAAGTAGCTGCTTATCCTGCAGACACCTGGACCAGACACAGAGTAACACAAGTGTCACCACTTGATGCCCAGTGTAAAACAGGACCTGAAGCACAAGCATTGATCTACAAGTGGATTAGCTTGGTTTTATTCTCACATGAGTGGCTGTTTTGTAGCATCTCTCACTCCGTCCCATTTCTCTGCAGGTTGGGGTGGAGCGAATCTCAATGAACCCACGGGTGGCTTGGCAAACGGAATGCCCAGGTAGGAATGGACAACTGTTTCCTTTCCCTTTGCTTTCATGTGTGACCCTTTCAGGGCCCCAAATTTGGTTTGCAGGACAGGTCCTGTGTAATTCATTAAAAAAAGAGAGTTTAACCCCTAGGCATTCCTGTAAAATTTGTCTATAACACCTAAAAAAGACATACCCCAAGTAAATTGCAAGCTGTTCTTGAACCATTTGCAGAATATGCATGGTTTTGTTCTCTTTTGAAAGGTATATGTACCGTGGGCAGTACAGTGGAACACTAACAGGTAAAGCTATTTTTTCCACAGTATGATTTGCTATTCATTTTCAGTTAAAATAGTATAGAAATACAAAAACAGTTGGTTGACCTGAAAAAGACTTTGAATATTTAAATTTTATGACAATTCACATGCTTAATTAAAATATTTTATACATTTTGTACTATTTTATAATTTTATATTGTTTTATTTATTTAATTTTAATTTTAATTTACATATGCTATACCTCCCTCTGAAAGTATTTTATATTTTAATACAATTTATTTTATCATTTGTATTTATTTGATATGCATATTTTTAATACGAATTTTAATTTGCATATGCTATAGCTGCTATACTAACTCTGAAACTATTTTATAGGCTTCTAATTATTTTATCATTTGTATTTATTTTATTTTATTTTGTTTTAATTTTTGTTCTATACTAACTCTGAAACTATTTTAGACATCTTTATACTAATTATTTCATTTTATTTATATTTATTTGATTTATATATGCTCTGCGTGCTATAGCATAGAGACCTATTCCATCTGAAACTATGTATCATATACACATCAAACAGTGTTTTTAAAAGCAAAACCCGATCGACACACCTACTTCCACTTTCACCCAATACCCCATCAATTAGTAATCTCAAATGTATGTCCGATTACTTTTTGACGTTAAACGCATTAAAACATGTTTCAAAGCTTGTGTAAATGCCTTTTTAAAAAATTTTTTTACTTCTTTTTACCTTGACAATGCAGCTGTTTTTGACAGTTAGCGTAGGCCTACTGTTGTGCAAGTAAACGCACTCATTATGACACATTAATCTGACTTACCATCCTCTGCTTTCACTGTGTTTTGGAAAGTCAGCGCGACTAGCATGCAGAGTGAAAGCACGACAGACTCCCTCATCGCCGTGCCGTATACAGTCCTGCAGCAGAATTAGCGTTCACAAGAGCTCTGTACGGCTATTTACACAACTGCGTAATCTGGCCACACTTTGAACTTTGCTATGAGAACTGTGGTTGCCAGATTCTTCAAAGCCGCAATTTCAAGGGGGTCCAAATGAAATATACTAAACACTGTTAAAAATTTAAATTCAATGTAATTCTGTGATCTTCAGCACTTTGAGGGTCACTGTTTTCACGAGTATTTGGGTTCGGGCGTGATTTTGTCCTTTAGGAATTGATTGGATGGTTGTAGTTTGCTATTGGTCACTCTCATGCAAGTGACAGGTTGCCCCCCTCAAGCCAAAAGAAACATCACCAGAGCGGGAGAGGAAGTTATTTTGAATTTAAAAAATAATAATAATGATATGCACGGATAAATAATGGGCCTCTTAGAGTCAAAAAGATTGAGAACCACTGACCTGTAAAGGAGATCATATTAGGTAAGCTTGTGTAGTCGCACAATTATTTATTGGTATGTTTTCTTTTGTTTTCAATTTGGCAACACACTGAACTTTGTAGAGACTCACTTTACCCTAGTGCCCATTCATGGTGATGAGGATTTTAATTACCTTACATGGACCTACCTACAGATCACATATGATATATGGATGTGTATTTCAACCTACAAACAGAACAATGTTAGTTCTTCTAATGTGATCTAACTTTGCTTTAAAACTTAGCGATGATTAGCTTCACTTGCCGCGGTTCAGGTACATAAATTACATAGTTTTAAAACTTTGCACATTTGAATACCTTGCAGTAGGGCTGTCAAATTAAAACTCGAATTTCGAATATTCATCAAATTTCAAATAAAATTCCATGTTCGAATGCAAAAACGACGCACTCGAATTTTAGGTGTGCGTCAGGCTGTGGTGCACAGATGCAATGATGTTGTTGCGTCTAATGTTTTTGTTAGCCTATCCAGTTGACCCCACTATATGCAAAACATTGCAGAAATATAGAAGCTCAATGCTGAGAAGATCTTGGTTACGCCAAAACCGTAACCAAGCTGTTCACACCATGTTCACACACAGAATGCGTTTTCTGCGCTGCTTTTCCATTGTTGTCTATGTAAACAAGCGCTAGACTGAGATCTTTTGACCGTTGCAATCGCGATACCATTGTTTATGCAATTTACGAAATTATATTTGATTCATGAACGTTAGTTTAAACTTCATACACTTTTTTGGTAATGTTGTTTCATTGCTTTGAATAAACATTTAATGCGGTGCATTAATATTTTGCTCATTGCGCCCTCTTGTGGCCTCAGGAGACAGGCCAAAAGCTTTTTTCCCCTAACTGAAATTATGCATTTTAATTTAGTTTTTCAGCCATTTTGACAACCCTACCTTGCAGAGTTATAATGAAATGTGTATAAGATTAGTTTGCATATCGGGCCAGTGGCGCAATGGATAACGCGTCTGACTACGGATCAGAAGATTCTAGGTTCGACTCCTGGCTGGCTCGGTTCTTTTGAACTTCGATTCTCGCCGTTTTTAAACAGGCTATTCCAACAAACAGTTTAGTGAACAGGGCACACATAAACTGTCTGTGAAGGTTCAAATGAATCTGGGTCACTGCAGCATGTTATAAAGAGTATCTTTAGAACTCGACTGAAATTATTCCTTTTCATTTGAATACGCCACTGTTTTGTTTATCTTCCAGAAAATAAAAAAGTCGAAGCTTATAGAGAAAAAGACAAAAATATGATTTAACATCCAGCACCAAGAGTAGCCTAAAAAGTAGAGTTAAAGAGCAAGAGCTAAAGTGTAACTAAAATTATCCAACATCCTCCAAAATCATAATTTCAGTTTTTTTTTTTTTTTAATTCGCATGCTTTTCAAAACCAGCTTCCGGTAATTATTTGCAAATATCCAAAGTTTACACTCCGAGCTTAGCCAAACACAAAACATTTTTACAAACTTGTAAAAACAGAAAATCTCTCTCATGTTGTGCAAAACAGTGAACAGCACTGCCTTCTCGCGTCATGTCCTTGCAACTATCCTACGAATTTTCCCTGAACTAATTCAAAAGGAAATATCGATGTTTTACATTAAGTTATGTTTTAATCACGTTATCCAGGCGCCAATAGTGCAGCTCATTCCAGCAGGAGAGTTATTCTGTGAAACAGATGCATTTTACAGACATTATTTTTAACTTTCTGATTTGAATCTATTTTGAGGAGATGCCGCGAGAGGGCAGTAGTACACTTGCACTCTTTTATACGCTTAACTGCCATAATGGCTTAGGTTAAAAAACTCGGTTTAGGTCACTTTTTATCTCTTTTTTTCAGCGTAGTTCAGCAGTGTCAAATTAGGATTTTAGTAAGCCTGGATACTTTTTTCTTGAAGATAACTAACAAGAAGCGAAACGTTTCCAACCAAAGAAGCAGTTCGCATGAGTTGTAAAGACTTAATTTTTAAATGATATTGAACTAAAGTGTTTATTTTTCCTACGCATTTATGCGAGCATCCATGCTTGACTCTATTAGCGCCCGCAAAATGTAGGTTCGAAAATCGAAGTTCAAAAGAACCGAGCCAGCCAGGAGTCGAACCTAGAATCTTCTGATCCGTAGTCAGACGCGTTATCCATTGCGCCACTGGCCCGATACAAAACTGGTACTGAAGTACACCAACTCTAGCAATTTATAAACATCAACAGTCATATTTAACATATAAATTACATTAATTCATATTTACAAGTAGTAAAAACAATATATGTAGTTAATTTAGCGGAATCAACTGTCGTTTGAAATCATTTAAATCAATCTTACAGACAGACCAATATTGCTTAAAAAAAGTTTTATATTGAACAGATACTTTTTGATAGAATATCAATTATAACCCATTATCGACTTGATAAAACACGTTTTAAGGTTGTTAATATCAAAACGATTCAGTAAAAGGCAACGAGTGTCAACTTCAGACTCCACATGTTCAGAGAAGCACATGGACTGAGGATTTCTGCTCAATAATCATGGCAACATCGATACACGAGACAGTTCTCGTAGGAATATGTGATGGAGTTATTGACAAGAAGATAAACACATCTTACTGCATGAACAAAATCGGAGATAGACCGGTAACGTTAAAGGAAACGTAATTTGTACATATACTAGCTAAAGGATTGTATCATGCTAAAGGCTAAAGACTCTGCTCGACAGCTACGTAATTATCTTGTAGTTAATAAAATTTCTCATGTAGACAGACAATATCTTATTGTCTCTTTAAATCAGGTTTCTTTACTTGTTTAAGTAAACATTGAAATGGTAGCTTTTTTAAGTGCTTCAAAGTCGGCAGGCTATCGCTAGCCAGATAGCTAACTGTGGGTCTACTAACTCGCACATGTAAGATAAATCTCGGTTATTACAAATGACTTTGAGGTATTCGAAATTTGTTTTACAACTACGTAATTTAAAATTTCTCACTCAGCTTTCATATAATAATTTTGATCGTGTGTTTAAATCAGATCATCGGTATACTGAGAGTTCCCGTATGTGCCACGATGTCTTGTATCGGGCCAGTGGCGCAATGGATAACGCGTCTGACTACGGATCAGAAGATTCTAGGTTCGACTCCTGGCTGGCTCGGTTCTTTTGAACTACAAGTTCGTTTGACTTCGAAACCGATATATTCCAATATGCAGGTTAATAAATGGCAGCGAATGCGCGATACAACTAATTCTTTATTTTTTTTTTGAGCCAAGTCACCACATGTTCAGAGAAGCACGTGGACTGGCAAAAAAATTAAATAGAATAAGATAAAAGTTTTTATAGCATTTCTCAAAGAGTATTAATATAATTGCAAAACGCAAATTACAAAACATGCGCTATTCTAATTTTGTGGATATAATGCCTGGCAAAAAAAAAGCAATAGTTTTTGCAGATATTGTATTGCATTTATCACAATAGTTATGCATAGTTACTCATTTAAAAAATATATATATATTATTATTATTTATTCATATTTATATTCATTGAATTTTAATCTTAACAGGACCTGCTTCCAATAATCACTCTCCAGTATCCCATATGCAGTCTGTGTCAAAAAGGCCTGTCTCATGTTGTGCAAGTCTACTGCCCCCTTGCGGCGTCTCCGTACCACAGAACCATCAATGTATTTGCCTGCACCAATCCACAGTGCTGTGGCAAATCAGAAAGGTAACGTCTTGCCATTTTCATATCTGAAATGTTCTGTTTCTATTACTATTCCATGAAACATTTTATTTTCTGACATTCTGAACATGTCGCCTCTGTTTATACCTAGTTGGATCGTCCTGCGCTCTCAATGCTTGGATGACAACATCAAAGGAAGACAAGACAACAAAACCACAACATGTACAGAATCTGCATTGTCCAGAACAGACTGGTGTGATGAAGCTGATGATTGGGGGATGGACGATGAAGAGCAAGTGAATGTAGCTGAAAGCAGCGTACAACTGCCAAATGACAGTGTTTGTGAAGGAACTGATGTCAGCAGCAAGTTTCAGAATCTGTGCATTGATGGAGGTGTGGATCAGCAAAGTGCCCTCCAACCCACCGATGTGCCCGTTTTCCAGTCATTCTACATAAGCGTTATGGAGGAAACAGACTTTGATGGATTTCATGATACGGATCATGAAAACAAACTGCTTAGAGAGTATGAGGAAAGGGAAGGAGTGACTGTTGGAGAGACTCGAAGGTGAGGATTGATTCTACAACCAGTGTTGGGGAAAGTTACAACCTGAATTCCGGAAAGGTTGGGACATTTTTTAAATTTGAATAAAATGAAAACTAAAAGAATTTCAAATCACATGAGCCAGTATTTTATTCACAATAGAACATACCAAATGTTCAAATGGAGAAATTTTACAATTTTATGCACAAAATGAGCTCATTTCAAATTTGATGCCTGCTACAGGTCTCAAAATAGTTGGGACGGGTGCATGTTTACCATGGTGTTGCATCTCCTCTTTTTTTCAAAACAGTTTGAAGATGTCTGGGCATCGAGGTTATGAGTTTTGGTGTTGGAATTTGGTCCCATTCTTGCCTGATATAGGTTTCCAGCTGCTGAAGAGTTCGTGGTCGTCTTTGACGTATTTTTCATTTAATGATGCACCAAATGTTCTCTATAGGTGAAAGATCTGGACTGCAGGCAGGCCAATTCAGCACCCGGACTCTTCTACGATGAAGCTATGCTGTTGTAATAGCTGTAGTATGTGGTTTTGCATTGTCTTGCTAAAATACACAAGGCCTTCCCTGAAATAGACGTCGTCTAGAGGGGAGCATATGTTGCTCTAAAAACTTTATATACCTTTCAGCATTCATAGTGCCTTCCAAAACATGCAAGCTGCCCATACCGTATGCACTTATGCACCCCCATACCATCAAAGATGCTGGCTTTTGAACTGAACGCTGATAACACGCTGGAAGGTCTCCCTCCTCTTTAGCCCAGAGGACACGGCGTCTGTAATTTCCAACAAGAATGTTAAATTTGGAGTCGTCTGACCATAGAACACTTTTCCACTTTGAAACAATCCATTTTAAATGAGCCTTGGCCCACAGGACACAACAGCGCTTCTGGACCATGTTCACATATGGCTTCCTTTTTGCACGATAGAGCTTTAGTTGGCATCTGCAGATGGCACGGCGGATTGTGTTTACCGACAGTGGTTTCTGGAAGTATTCCTGGGCCCATTTAGTAATGTCATTGACACAATCATGCTGATGAGTGATGCAGTGTCGTCTGAGGGCCCAAAGACCACAGGCATCCAATAAAGGTCTTCGGTCTTGTCCCTTACGCACAGAGATTGCTTCAGTTTCTCTGAACCTTTTGATGATTTTATGCACTGTAGATGATGAGATTTGAGTTGAGGAACATTGTTTTCCACAATCTTTTTACTCACTCTTTCACAGATCCCCCCCCCCCCCCCCCCATCTTTACTTTTGAGAGTCTCTCTAAGACATCCCTTTTATAGCTAATCATGTTATAGACCTGATATCAATTAACTTAATTAGTTGCTAGATGTTCTCCCAGCTGAATCTTTTCAAAATGTCTTGCTTTTTCAGCCATTTGTTGCCCCCGTGCCAACTTTTTTGAGACCTGTAGCAGGCATCAAATTTGAAATGAGCTCATTTAGTGGATAAAAGTGTAAAATTTCTCCATTTAAACATTTGTTATGTTATCTATGTTCTATTATGAATAAAATATAGGCTCATGTGATTTGAAAGTCCTTTAGTTTTCATTTTATTCAAATTTTTAAAAAAAACGTCCCACCTTTCCGGAATTCGGGTTGTTCTTTTAAAAGTAATGCATTACAATATTGCATTACTCCCTGAAAAATTAACTAATTATGTTACTTAGTTACTTTTTATGGAAAGTAATGTTACCCTTCTTATTTCGTGATGCTCTATACATCACTTTCACCACACAAATACTATTGAATGAACGAACCCGTGTTACACGGCTTACGCTGATGAATATAATATAATGTAAAATAGTAGGCTATAATACATTATTCTTTTTATTAGTGGGGGTGTGTGCTACTTCCCTGAAATTAGTTTTTGCAGGGTGGGATGTCCTGTTAAAGTGAAAAACAATGTACATTACTTAACCCTCTTGGTTTTCTCATTTGGGAGTCACACTCACTGTCAAAACCCCTGAAATATTTTTTTTTTCTCCCAGTAAAATCAATATAATTACATTGTAATAATTTTATTTTTAATATTTGGCATGTTTGTGAAGTAATGTGTTACTTTACTTGTTACATCAAAAGTAATCTGATTACATAATGCATGTTACTTGTAATGCCCCAGCACTGTCTACTGTCTTTTCAGTGAATTTCCGACATAAAATCTGAAATTTGAATTGTTTATTAGACATGTAACAAATCATTTTCTATACTTTTTTTTCAGTTGTGCAAGTCGGGAAGCTCAGGAGGAATATGAGAAGGCCACAGTCAAGCATGGAGATAAAGTGTTCACCAGTTTCATGAAGAAAATATCTCTTTGTCCTGAACAAGTGTTACGGTGATTGAATATTTTTATATTGATGTTCAGTAAAAAAAAAAAAAAAAAAAGGCTCCACTGTGACTAACATGGTTGCACATAGGGCAAAAAATTACAAATGTGCTACAATAATTTAAAATTCCCATTTAGGAAAGCTTTGTGTCCATAAATGTTTTTGTCAAATTGCATCATTAACATGAGTTCCAGCGCTTACTACAGCAACAACATGAACCGCGTTGTCTGATTCATGAATAAATTACTCTTTAAAACTGTTCCTTTTTAATAAGCCAGTCAGAAAGATTCACAAAACAGCCTTAAAATCCTGCCTGGATTTAACCAATCGCCAAGATTTGTCGGGGGAGGAGTTGAAAACAGAGCAGTCCAGTCTGACAATTTCTGTCGGTTCCTTCACAGAACTGCAAGCCATTCTTTTGGTCATGTCCAATTCTAAATTAACTTAGAACCATAACTGTCATAAAAATTTAAGGAGCATCTTCATTTTTTTTTTAATCTTGAGCCCTGGAGCATTGTATTAGGGGCCATTTGTACAAATGTTTGTTAAAAGGGACCTATTGTGCCCCTTTTTACAAGATGTAATATAAGTCTTAGTTGTCCCCAGAATGTGTCTGTGAAATTTCAGCTCAAAATACCCTACAGATAATTTATTATACCATGTTGTAAATGAGTGGAAGGAAAAACATGCTGTTTTTGTGCATGAATCTTTAAATGCAAATGAACTGCTGCTCCCTGCCCCAACTTTACAAAAGAGGGCAGAGCCTTTATAGCCAAAAACGCACAAAACATCTGTTTGTTTTTGATTATTCGTATCAGTCTAAACTTCTGATATATGGTTTTCTGAGCGCACATATCCGAAGCACATGCACAGAAACCCCGGGAACACGATTGGGCTAGTTCTGATCGCGATTGGGCTGGTTTTGAATAGCAATTAGGCTGGTTTTGGAAAACCTGGCAACCTGCGAGACATTGTGAAAGACGGCAGGTGTGAGTGCAACGGTCAAAAAAATGTCCATGTTTACATAGAAAAACACTGGAAAACTACCAGTGTTTTCTGCTTCAGAAAATGTGAACATTCATTGTATTATACACCCAATAGTTTAATTTTGTACTCATGTTTTAATCAAATGTGTTACATCTCACCTTATAGATACAGTTGGAGTGGATCACCTCTATTTATAACAGAGCCGCCTTCCAATGTTAATCAGATGGTGCCATTCTGTGGTCACTGCAGCAGCCCGAGAGTTTTCGAATTTCAGCTCATGCCTGCATTGGTCAGTTTGCTCAGTAGTGCAGGCACAAATTTAGGTAAGTACATATGTTTTTAAAATATGTATATTGTATATTATTAAAAACCAAATGTTTGAATTCCTTGTAATTAAATTGATTACAAATTTATTTACACAAAAATGTGAGATGATTTAGAACTCAAATCAATATTTCATGTCAATATTTCATTCAATATTTATTGATCTATTTTGGTAAGCAGTCATGAAATACAGTATAGTGCAATGTACAGTCAGACAGTAATTATCTCAAACTATCCCTCTGATACAAGACTGATCATTCTTTCAAGATGTATTTTGCGATAATTAATGGATAACTGTGCATTATGTCTTGTTATTTTTTAGTGTTTGTAATGCAAGATCTGATTTGTTTTTGTCTTCTCAGAAATTTCACTGGATTTCGGAACAGTTCTGGTGTACACTTGCAGAAATAGTTGTTGGAAATCTGGATCAACGGTTCCAGTGGAAGAATTTCTTTTTGTCCAGCCCGATCCAGACCAAAAGCTCTTCAAATGATATAATTTATCATCAATAAAGATAATTTATTAATAGACCTTCATCTTGTGATTTATTACTTAATATGGCTGGCTTAAAGTGGCTGGCCTAGGAAACTTGACATCTTCACCCTTTATTCAAATATTATTATAAAAAAAATTGTTAAAGATTTTGTAAGCATATTGTAGCTGTGCTTTGAGTCAATTGTTTGAGTCCAACGCAATGAAACAGGCCAAATTATGCTGACATAATTTTTGCACAGGCTGTCATACAAAGAAATTATGCAAAAACGAGAGAATCAACGAAATATCAATAACTGATTATGTTGAAATCAATGTATTCATTTTCCTGTGAGCTTTTTGTTTTTCTATGCATTTTTTTGCATAGTAAAATAAAACCTGTAACTGTATAGTTTGACTTTTTTGCCAATTAATTTTATCACATAAATACCTAACCTAGTTTAGAGTTTTGTTCTTCATTACATGAACTAACAATGATAAATAGGCTACTTCTAAAGCATTTATTAATCTTAGTTAATACTAATTTCAACATTCTGGTACATTATTAAAATCAAAAGTTGTATCTGTTAATGTTATTTAATGGACCTGAGCCAACATGAACTAACAATGAAAGATTAAAGATTAACGAAGATTAATACATACTGTATAAAATGTATTGCTGGTTGTTAGTTGATGTTAGTTTATGCATTAACTAGGCCTTATTGAATTATTACTAATATAATATTTATTATTTAATGTATATTTATTATTATGTAAGTTTAGAGCAGTGGTTCTTAACCTTTTTTGGGCCAGCGCCCCCTATCCATTATCCAGGTCCCTTACTGGTTAGTACATCATGAACACTTTTTCCAAACCGTATTTTTGTCTTATCCTGGATCACTACAGTACACCTATTATGTGTTTATATTGGGACTATTTTAGTACAGTACCTGCACAGTACCAAGACGCCTGCAATTTTGTTTATTTACCGCTAGAGCTCCAAAAGTTACGGACTGCAGCTTTCATATATAGTTAAAAAAGCATGCCACTGAAAGCCAAATAACAGATTTGATTTGACTGAACAGTGGCAGGGCTTCATTTGTGCCGGAACAAGCCGGATCCGGAACCTCATTTGGGGGATCCCCCTCTCATATAACACCAAAAGTGGTCCATGCCGTGTTTTGTGTTTTCCCATACATAAGCAACAGTGGCTGTCAAACTTTTTTTTAAAAGAGCGACCTTTTTTTTTTTCTTTCTTTTTTTCTTTTAATTGACGCGACCAAACCAAGTCAAGCCAAGCCAAGCATACTAAAATATATAATATACATATCCTATACAGAACAAGAATAAAAACTTATAAGTAGCTATAAACAAGCCTAAACTAATTCATTTGAAGCTAAACTGAAAGTAAAAACCAGTGTTCTCAAGCAGCCTCTTGTTCGGCACGAATTCATGTATTTCCATATTAGCAATGTATTTGAATGCTAAACTATTATTTATTATGTAAACTAGGATTTGTACTTCACATGAGCAAAAATGTGCTTGCAGGACCAGTTTCAGCGGTGGTCACGCTGAATGGCACATATAGGATACTACGGAGTATTTAAAATGAGCAGTGTCATTTTTTATATGTTTGGCTGACTATATTTTATTTTGATAATGAACAGACTGCAAAGTCAAGTTTGCAATGCTAGAATGTGCACGCGAGGCGCCGGCGCGATCACTTAAACTGTTTCCTTGTACCAGCAGAAACAACTTGAATACTCTGTAATTTACAGATATGAGTAAGACATTCGATACTGCTAAATTTACTTTTATACACTCACACTAAAAAAATAGAACATTGTGCTTTTGCAAAAAACAAAAACAAAAAAACAAACAAACAAACAAACAAAAAAAACAGGGTGCACTTTTTGTCATCTCAGTTTCCTTTCCTTGAACTTGTTTGTGGAGTGCCGCGCCTCGCAAAAATGAATCAAACTAAGCAGCATAGGCTACTATCTGTCACAGTTTTTTTCTTTCGCTTTGTTAATCAATAAAATCAAATATATTTTGTTTATTTATTCATTTTAGACTATGCTTTTATGATGTTTTCTGAAATGTAAGCGTGCAAGTGGCATGCTTTGCATTATGAAGGGAACTTTTGACTACAGAGATAACTTTTTGTGTTGTTGGACATCGTTTTATTAAAATGGATGATTAAACGCTTATATGCCTATACACTGGCAGCCTCCACATGAACAAAAAATGACTACGAGTTTAAACATCTGATTTCTATGTCGAGGGTTGTGTTTGTCAGACTTTGTTGGGCCTAATGCATAATGCATAGTTTTTTGCACAAATGGTCACTACACACCATGAGTATGCCAATAAATTGTTTCTATCACCTTAACATGCATTTGAACTAACGCAAAACTCAAGATAATCTGCGTCTGCATACTGAATTTATTTGATAATTCTGATATTATTATGGCTATTATATTATAAATGGAAGAATAGGAATGCAGGATTTGTTGTGACACCTTATAAACTGAAATAATAGGGAATAGCATAAATAAATAGACATATGAGACTGTTTAATGACATGTTTAAAACATAGTTTAATAAAGCCAGCATTTAAAAACAATTTGACAGTTTTTTTTCTTTATCCATTTGAAAATATAGTTAAAATATGCTATTATAAACTCGTAGGGGCAACAAATCAACTTCTGACTCTCTCCCATGCCACTCAAAGTAGATATAAGATGCTGTCATTGGACAGTAAAAAAGACCGACGGCTATAAGGTAATGTTTTATTACGCATTTATGTATTGCAAGAAGCTGCTTACATTAATCTTACTTTTGAAAAAAATAAATAAATACAATCATGATTTTTCATGAAAAATTATGTTATAATTATAGGCCTAAATATCAGCTTGTTTTCATCAGTTGTATAATTAATTCAATTCAAATTTATTTGGTTTGTCATGATTAATTTGTGTTCATAATCAGTAAAATAAAAAATAAAAATATTCTAACAAGAATAAACACATGTGAACAATTAGATTAAATTATTATTGTATTATTAATTATTTTTAACTTTAACTATTTTTAATCTTGAAACTATCCAAACAGCGTTTCGCGCTCAGATGTGACGGCGGAATTAATACATTACCTAAACGTGATTACAGAATATATTTAAATTATTCATCAAATTGTAATTTTCTGCTTACAGTCTTACGAGTTAACAATAATGCCTGACCAGTAAATTACTTGATAAACAAAGAAAATATTTTGGCATTAGGCACTGGCATTAGTTAATGCCTAAAAATGTACAAGTTTTACCTTAGCCTATAAATAGAATTTAGTTTCATTACTTTTAAAATTGGTCACCGGAGTGAATGGGAACATGATTTATTGAAAATATTTGAAAATATAAATGGTTCTTAAGTCAATACTTTTTTAATGGTTTGTCAACTTTCCATTCCTCCGCTGCGTGGTTGTAGTCAGCGCGAAACACATTTTTGTGCACTTGAATTCTTGTCAGCGCTTTAGCACTGGTCTATGACTGAAAAATAATCGTTGAAAGTAAAGACATTATGGAATTATTGTGGAGTTATTGTGCATGTGCAAAAAGTCACGGTACATGCAGATAATATAGTTTTGTCGATTCCTCCCAAAATAATTTGGGCGCAACTACTTATGCAGACGCAGAAAACATAAACGTTTAAACTTTAAAACACTTTTATCTCTTAATCATTTTGCTCTGTTCGTCCTAGAACAGCTAAGGTACTGTACTGAACAACACTGCCACCTACTGAGCGCATGCGCAGTGAGAACAGCGAGCGGCGTTCAATGCTCAGGCTTTTCTCTCGCGAGGAAGGACGCCATTATCGGAATCCTCACAAACAACACGAGAATTCATCATTCACACGGTAATATAAACCATTCTGACACGCGACACCTCCAGCTCTCCGCGCGTTTCAAAATATGTCGCTGTGCATTAAAGAAATACACGTTATCTTGCTGTTTTCGTGTCAACTGTGTCTTGCGTGCTATGAAGGGCACAAATGAGGCCTAGATGCGTTTCATTGCTGTTGTTTTGAGCTGTACGTTAGCAGGCGCGAGCTAGCAGGCTACATGAGCAGGTTAGCTGCAGTGTGCTAACTGGATTAAAGCACTGGGCCTATTATTAAATTGTTCAAAGCTTTGCGACTTTTAAAGAGTGTTTTGTTTTGTTTGTTTATAGTCCGGGAGCGTCATTATTTTTTGTTTGTCAATTATGTCTTGTAACAGTCTCAGCAGCATATTTCATATTAACTGAGAATCGTGCATATACATCTTAAAAGTTCCACGATATGGACATATTTTAGGACACACACTATGGTAATATAAAGTTTTGGTACCATGGTAATTCCTTCATGAGTTGGTATATTGTGTAAATATTATTGCATGTAAATGTGGTAATCCATGCTAAGAAAAAGGTACCATGTATTTTGGACATATGGATATCATGTAAATAATACCTGGTGCATGAATTTCAGTCAGATCTTATACCATCATTATTAGTAACATGATATTAAACGACTGTACCACGGTACTTTTTTACTACTGCAATGATTGTTCAGAATAGCCATTAAACATGTTCTTGGACAACCGAAGGTCTTTTAAGGTGACTGATCAGATATGGTGCGAAAAACATAAACATTAATTTTTAATCATATAAACACATTATTTTTTTGTACTACAATATTAATATGTAATAGTAGTATATACTTAATACACACACACACACACACACACATATATATATATATATATATATATATATATATATATATATATATATATATATATATATATATATATATATAATCAGTGCTTTCCACAGGTTTGAAATATACTTGCAGTGGTAGCTGGGTGGAAAATCCTCCTGTTACCCACGGCACAAAAATTATCTACTGCATGTGACAAACAACAAATAATGTGACTTAAAAAAAATTAATGAAATTCATTTTGATACAGATTATGCTGTGTTTTAGGGGGATATTAAGTAGGCTACTTTTTTTTATCCATTTACCGAAAAATTCCTCAACTACACCATTTGTATGCATATGAAATATTAAATTTTTATGAAAAAAAAATCGATTATAAAGATGATCAAAATTACATTATTTCTGGATATTGATCTAGGTTTTAGAGGCAGAATTCTGTCATCTGCTGGTTAGAGAAATCTGTAGGAAATACATTTTTAGTGTAATTACCATATATATCCAGCAGAGGACCTGGATGTGGTCAACTGCTCTTATAAATGCAATATGGAACGAACAGCATCATGCACACATGCAAACACGCGTTCGCGCACCAGGTCTTTGTGAAATATCCACCGTGTCTCGGGGGCTCTCTGCAGCACATGTGGAATTGTCAGTGGGAGTAAACAGTTCTCACGCACAACGAATGAGCAGGTACAAAACGCGTAGAGCGAAGGGAGACTTTCCAATAGTTAGGGGCCGTTCACATGTCGCGTCTTTTGCGCGCTCAAGTTTGTTATTTTAAATGTAGACGCGGGACGAACGCGATCAGATAGAAATCGAAAGCTCTGCCAAGATGGACGAACAGCTGATCATACCTGTACAGGGCGTTTTTTTTATTTCTTATCTCCATAAGTAGTAGTATAATCTAGTATTAGAGCTAATGCAAGGTCTGGAAATCCATTTATCCTTTGCTGAAACGTCTTCGTCTTCATGGAGAACGCGGCTCATGATTGCTTAGCAACGAGCGTTTTTAAAAAGATTAGAAAGTGGCGCGGCTGGCGTTTTCCACGCGTTTTTACACGCGGCCTCTAAATCGAACGCGGATGGTTTCATTATCTCGGGCGAATAAAAAAAGTACAAGGGGATAAAGACAATAAAAGCAAGTTTAGTGTGCCACTAAATATACTTGGGCGGCCCGCCCAGGTATGTGTGGGAAGCACTGTATATATGTGTATATATATATATATATATATATATATATATATATATATATATACACACACACACACACATACACTGCCCGGCCAAGTCACTGTTTTGATTTAGTAGTAGGCAAGTACTTTCTCAAAAATTGATCACAACATTTATTTCCATCAAGAGGTGCATACATTTTTGGTCACGATCTTGTATGGACAATGCAAGAGGTGAGCACTCTGTAAAGTCTACTCCAGCTCATCCCAAAGACTTTCAATGAATTTAAGGTCTGGACTCAGAGGTGCCAATTCATGTGTGAAAATGATTCTTCATGCTCTCTGAATCATTCTTTCACAGTTTGAGCCTGATGAATCTCAACATTGTCATCCTGGAATATGGCCATGATGTGTCTCCTACATGGTTGTTTAAAAAATGAAAAGCTACACACTCCATCAGTTAGGGTTAGAAGAACTTGCCAAACATATAGCATGCTAGAAACATAATCACTGCAATAATGATCCAGTCATAGACTCTTAAGCATGTGCCTATTTAATTCTAAACAGCAACACTTTTTTTTTTTTTTTTTTTTTTTGGCTGGGCAGTGTCTATATATTAAATTTCTTTAATTCTAAACTTTATAGAGAATATACATTTTTTGAGTTTTGCTTGAAATTGCATAAATTATATATTATAATAATAATATATATTATTGCGTTAATGTAATATATAGATATAGATATGTATGTATGTATGAATAATTGGAGTAATATATAGAAATTCATTGATCAAAAAGTGTAGGAATCCTAAGCAATTTAAAAATGAAATGCATATTTTAAAGATGCTGCTAGTAGGAATAGATCTGAAAGATAATGTGTACCAGGCACTAATGTATCATATTTTATTATTGTTGTTATAAAACAATTATCATTATTCAAATGTGTATTAAATATTTATTAAATATTATTTTATTGTATTCATTTTATTATTTCAGTTAAATCATTATTATATTAAAAGTTATGAATTATTATTCCAATTAAATGTATCTCTTCAACAGAATTGCAATTCATTTCTTTTGTGAAAGGAAATATGTAACAAAAATGGAAAAAAACAAGTGAGGTCACCTTCAGTACCACATCCCCCCTCAGGAGGTCTCAGCTGTCATTTTGGTGTTTTTGTTTGTTTGTTTGTTTTGGAAGGACACAGCGATGCCTGTATATACAAACCATTTATCCTCTTTTGATGGTTTAAATATAAATTTATATTAAAAACATCTTTGAAAATGCACAATTTCTTTGAAAATATATATATAAGGTTTATTCATTTTATTGTGTGTTTTCGTCATTTGTAATAATTTAAATATGTTTATTTTTTTCCATGTTTATTTCAGTTTTAGTTAAAGTTATTTTAGTACATCAAGGTAAACTAAATGAAAATGAGAAATGTTGCTTTGGAAACTAGGTGAAATAAAAAAAAATGTTTTTATATATTTGATTATATATTTGAATCAATGTTTATTTTATTTCAGGTAACTTTTTTATGGTTTTAGTTGACGATAATATCCTTGATCGATATAACCCAAGCAGCCCCCCATTTATCAATGACATCTTTCTGAAATTCAGGTTTGAATGATGTCAGAGCAGGATTTGGTGGAGATAGTCCAGATTGCAGTGGCGGATTTGAATCATGAAGGACACCAAACAGGTGAGTCCTCCTCTAAATCAAAGAAACATCTCCGTAATGGATCATGCTGGTAGGTGTTGTGGTTTTATACTGTGCTTTTTTGATGAAACTAGATGTCCTTGAGAATAATGAAGACGCTGATCAACCAGGGAGGAAACGAGCAAGGATGGACATTAGTCAAGAAGCAACTATTAAGGTAGCATCTTAACATTGTTAATAGAGATGATCAATCTGGTACAGAATATAAACAGCTTGTGTTCACATGGACAAAAATATATATTTTTTCTTCTTCTGTATTTCTCTGATTGTCCGCTTTTAGTCGATGCTGATATCCATCAGTCAGGCTATCTGCCAGCGGCTGGACAGTATGGAGGCGAAGCTGCAGGTTCTTGAGGCCACGTGTCGAGGTTTAGTTGAGAAGCTGGACACAGTGATGGGGAAAAACCAGTCAACGATCCAGGTACCCATGGTGTCAGGGTCCCCTTTTGGAGCCACTCAGACTTGCGACAAAGTACGCTGGTAAGTGGACCATAGATGATGCCCAGATGTTTTATACAACAGCGTCTGGACTTTTTTTTCCCTATTTATTAAAGATGTTTCACCATTCATTAGGGTGGTTGATTCAAACCTGTTCACACAGAGCAACATCTAAACATTGATTTAACAAAAGGATGAAAACACTTCACTGTCAAATGTCTCAGAAAAAGTGGAAAATAAAATAAACATTGATATTAAACTTTCCTTGAAAATTGACAGAATTTTCGAATATTTTTAATACACCCTAAAAAATAATCATCATGGCAAATTAGAAAAGGTTTTCAGTAGTGGACTATTTTAGGGATTGATATCAAAACATGTAGTTGAATCCAGTTTAAAATAATTAACATCAAATGAGAACGCTACAAATTAATGCCAAAATAACGTAACACAAGCATAGTTATTTTTTTAATTTCCTAACTATGTACAATTTTATGGTTAGATGCATTTTATTATGTATTATTTATTATTAAGGATGTACATACATTAGTATTCTGTCCGAAAATGATAAGCTGATCAATTTTGTTTTTGTTATGCCGAATACTTGATTAAATATTAAAATTGTGTACTATTTTGTATAAATAAATAAAAAATAAGTCAGTCATTTTAAATGCTGAAAATAAATTTAGGAATTGTAACATTATAATATACAGTATGAAAAATGGATATCTATTTTAAGATTTGCTAAAGATTACATTTAACAGCATTATTAAATGATTCCTTTTTTTTTAAAGGTTAACTTTAAATGAGTGTTAGATGATGGTAAAGGTAATCTAAATGTAAATGGAGAAAATGAGCTGCACAGTTAAATATACAATTATTACATTTAAAATAAATCTCTAATATTAAATCTCTAGTATATTTTAAAATAAATCTTTCACATTAAATCTCTAATATACAGGTGCTGGTCATATAATTAGAATATCATTAAAAAGTTGACTTATTTCACTAATTCCATTCAAAAAGTGAAACTTGTATATTATATTCATTCATTACACACAGACCGATATATTTCAAATGTTTATTTCTTTTAATTTTGATGATTATAACTGACAACTAAGGAAAATCCCAAATTCAGTATCTCAGAAAATTAGAATATTACTTAAGACCAATATAAAGAAAGGATTTTTAGAAATCTTGGCCAACTGAAAAGTATGAACATGAAAAGTATGAGCATGTACAGCACTCAATACTTAGTTGGGGCTCCTTTTGCCTGAATTACTGCAGCAATGCGGCGTGGCATGGAGTCGATCAGTCTGTGGCACTGCTCAGGTGTTATAAGAGCCCAGGTTGCTCTGATAGTGGCCTTCAGCTCTTCTGCATTGTTGTGTCTGGCAAATCGTATCTTCCTCTTCACAATACCCCATAGATTTTCTATGGGGTTAAGGTCAGGTGAGTTTGCTGGCCAATTAAGAACAGGGATACCATGGTCCTTGGTCCTAGAGCACCTTAAAGTGGTCCTCAAAAAACACAGTGGACCAACACCAGCAGATGACATGGCACCCCAAACCATCACTGACTGTGGAAACTTTACACTGGACCTCAAGCAACGTGGATTGTGTGCCTCTCCTCTCTTCCCCCAGACTCTGGGACCCTGATTTCCAAAGGAAATGCAAAATTTATAACTTTGGACCACTCAGCAGCAGTCCAGTCCTTTTTGTCTTTAGCCCAGGCGAGACGCTTCTGACGCTGTCTGTTGTTCAAGAGTGGCTTGACACAAGGAATGCGGCAGCTGAAACCCATGTCTTGCATACGTCTGTGCGTAGTGGTTCTTGAAGCACTGACTTCCAGCTGCAGTCCACTCTTTGTGAATCTTCCCCACATTTTTTAATGGGTTTTGTTTCACAATCCTCCCCAGGGTGCGGTTATCCCTATTGCTTGTACACTCTTTTCTACCACACCTTTTCCTTCCCTTCGCCTCTCTTTTAATGTGCTTGGACACAGAGCTCTGTGAACAGCCAGCCTCTTTTGCAGTGACCTTTTGTGTCTTGCCCTCCTTGTGCAAGGTGTCAGTGGTCGTCTTTTGGATAATTGTCAAGTCAGCAGTCTTCCCCATGATTGTGTAGCCTACAGAACTAGACTGAGAGACCATTTAAAGGCATTTGCAGGTGTTTTGAGTTAATTAGCTGATTAGAGTGTGGCACCAGGTGTCTTCAATATTGAACCTTTTCACAATATTCTATTTTTCTGAGATACTGAATATGGGATTTTCCTTAGTTGTCAGTTATAATCATCAAAATTAAAAGAAATAAACATTTGAAATATATCAGTCTGTGTATAATGAATGAATATAATATACAAGTTTCACTTTTTGAATGGAATTAGTGAAATAAATCAACTTTTTGATGTTATTCTAATTATATGACCAGCACCTGTATTAAGCATCCCTATTTTTTTTATTTTTTTTTATTGGAACAGACTTTTTGTGTTGTGACCCATCAGTTGAGAACCACTGATATGAAATTTTCATGATTTATGAAGATAGTAACAGTGAGTCTTTGCTCTCAGTGTTGTTCCCCAGACAAACGTCATAGTGAGTGGAGACAGGCCTAAGACACGGGAGGAAACTTCACCACGTGCAACGGACTCTTTAGAGAACCTACTCAGCAAGTGAGTACAGATTGTGTTTTTATGCATAAATGAAATAGAAATATCTTTTGTGTAGACAAATCTATGTATGATGCATGCGCTTTATTTTTTTGTTGCAGTACCGTTGGGCGAGGAAGACAGAAAACCATAGTGCTGAAGGTTCCAGTCCAGGAAGAGATTCAGGAAGATCAGGAAAGCGGTTCTGAAACGAGCGATTCGGTGTCCAACAGCGGCCAGCCGCTATCTCAGAATACCAACAATGTCACACTCATCACTCTCAACTCAGAGGGTAAGATTCACAAATAGGCTGTGTTTTGTTTTAAAATTTCCCTAATGATAATTACACTGACATTAACATATTCGGGTATGAAAAATCCTTTATGAAATGGTTTATACAGGAAGTTTTGGCAAGATATATTGAAGGTTAAGTTTGCTGATTTTCAGCCAGCTTTGTATTGTTACAATGTCGGTAGTATATGTAGATGAATAAAGTTTATTCGTTCTCAGGATCACTTGGACCAAGAAATTCCTCTATATTTGTCTTAAAAAGTCTGTTAAATGACGCAAAACGCATAAACACAGCAGACTTTGACAGCTCCAGGGCTTTAGTGAAAACTACAGATTGTTCTTCTGCATTTTTGTATCCCTGACAGTCGGATCGACAGAAAGTTATTAACAAAACAGAGTAGGTTCATCACTGAAAATTGTATCATACTCTGTCTACTCTAACAGCATTATGGTAAATGGAACACCATGGCAACAGCTTTCTTACTTGGATGCGACGGTGTTTTGCTTTGGGCAAAACTGCAGTTTTAGTGGTGGGTGATCTTCCCAAAATTTCATATAACAACATCATTGACATTTTGTGTATATTTGACCATAGCCAAAATCGAAAACCGAAACGACAATTTGATTCATCGCAACACACATGAAAGTCACATTAGAGACACATGATATAATTTTACCAGTCAGCACCAGCCATCTAGTAGCCAGTCATTGCTGTATTTTAACATTACTACGAGGACATAAAAGATCACGATCTAGATCTACAATTTGCTTGAAAAGTAGATTGTGGACGTCTTCAAGATTGATCACAATATAAATTTGTCAGATTGCCCACCCTTAGGCAGTTTCTTTGTTTTTCCCCTGTGTTTGGCGTAAAGCACTGTGTTCATGGTCTTTCAGTTTGAAATGTTGACTACAACCACAGAGGTTTTTCAGATTTTCTGTGGCGGCATTCTCTCCATATTTACGATTCTTTGCAGCATTTAGCCACTGCCAACAACGCACTGGGTCCTTCAGTGGAAACTGAAAGTAACTCACTCCCGCTAATAGTTTTCTGTATGAATTCTTGCACCTTGGAACATTACAAGTCAAAACCATTATGACTAAAAACTTGTTAAAAAGTATTTCCTACTAAAGCAAGGCGATATTTGACTCTGGCAAGCGTATCCAATAGGAGCAGACTGGCAGTGGCCTTTGGGCTGCAACATGTGACAACAGGCAACATCGGTGTTGAAGTTTTCCTACCTATTTGGCAAAAGGGAAGACAACAGCCCATTTTCTATAGTCCGGTAGCACCGATTTCATTTATCTTTTTTTTGCCTAACGATTATTAAACAGCAAGCACAAACTATGCAAAAGCAGCAGCCCTTCCGGTGCACTCTGTGTCTGAATTCACTCACTCGTTTTCATTCACTCCTTCAAGTGGACTATATTAGTGGACTAATGTTGGGAACAGTGAATGTATAGGTGTATAGGGCGGTGATTTCGAACACAGCTATAGTTAAGTCCAAGCCATGATTTGCTACCTGCTAATCAGTTGCAGGTGTTATTAAGGGACATTCTCATTTTATAGAGAATTTGATTGGACAAAAACTGATGTAGTGCAGGATGAGTCATCGACCTTATTAGTCTGTTTTCCAGAAGAGAAAGACTGTAAATTTTTAGTCTACTAAAAGCTAATTTTGTCAACATGAAGAAGTGCACTAGCATATAAATTTCCTCAAAGCTAACACACATGAACTAAAAGCCACCAAAAATTCCAATTTTGATTTTATGGTGTCTTTTAAAGGATATCATTTTTATAAGCCAATGGGAACCATTTGTTTTGAACTCAGCACAAACATGGCCTCACAAGAAGAGCAACAAATCTAAACAATTATTGAAAAGGTTTGAAGACATGGAAATCTTTGAAATGCATCTGCACAAATAAGATAATAGCATGTTTATAGTTTGCATGTGTTTTGATGTGTTTTGTCTGTCTGTGGTGGGGTGACATATAAGCGTAGAAATGTAGCGGGAAAAAAATGATCCGCTAAATCTACTAGTACTCCCTTGGACACATTAAAAAAAGTGTGTTACATCAACAACTCATGTGTCTTGTGTAAGCCGTCTGGACGTCCGTGATTCAGGGATGTATCTTTGGTCTGGAGGAGGCCTGGGATTAAAGGGTTTGTTTTGATTGCTTAACTTCTGCTTTTGCTTTTCTTATTATTTGACTGGGTTGCTTTGGAGTGGCGTCTGGGTTAGCTTGGTTAGTTCAAAGACGTTCCTCTGCAAATATTCACTCGTTCTCAGCTGTTTGTGATGATATTTAGTCAACGAATAGTACATTTCGTTCTTAAAAGTCTTTTGCTTTTGTTTGTGTTGTTTTCCCCCTGCTTTAACTTCATCCATGGTTTTGATGTAGGGGTAAAATGTGTCACCCCTTGAATCTAGCAAACTGCATAATTTTTGACCATCTTTTTAAAAAGTGGATGTTTTTACAGCTATCTGTGACTGTGAGATTCACATGGGGGGAAATGTGATTTTTTGTTTTGTTTTGTTGCATGAGGTAAAAAATGTAAATTATTCTATTCTGTTCTGTGCTGTGCTGTTCTATTATAAAAGACTGACAATTGTTTTCACTACAATATTCTGAATTTTAAAAATATTTTTGTCTGCCAAAGATTTGGGTTTTTCACAATTTATATTCATTTTTTTATTTTAAATTTATAAAGTGTCTTCCATCAGAGCTACAGGATTCTGGATAAATTGAGAATCACAATTTCTTTGTTTCGAATAGAGATCACGATTATGAACAGACTAAATAAAATAAAATAACTAAATAAAATAACGTAAACTGCTAGAGATTCTGGCAAAACAATTAAATGTTTAAATGTTGTTTTTAAATTAAACAATTAAATGAATATTTTAACAAAAATTGGTTTGAATGAATTCAGTCACTCATAAATACTTCACTTGTGTTAGTACTGAATGAATCAGCATTTTTGACAGTCACTTGTCGCCAACTAGTGGTGTAACAATGTAATCGATACCATCGTTATAAGAAGCGCCATGTTATTTTCAAAAGGGGATTTGCTCTATTTTGATCGCTACTGTAGACATCAGTGTTTATATCTGAACTATAATTTTTTATCCCAGTACTGTTATAATTTGAATTATTGTAAGAAAAATTACGATACTGTGTGGTTGAAAAGACTGTGAAGCTGTTTCATACCTAAACATGACAACTGCTCTCTCTGGGTCAAAATTATAATATAATATAATATTACAAATATATGTGGCCATCTTATACAGCTGCCTGTGATTGAAAGATTCACAATACTTTGTTATGGTAGAAATGTGTATTTGCTAGAAAATTACATTTTAATATCAAAATTACAAAAGTGTCTCTCTACATCCATCTTGGGTTTATGAAAATATAAATATATTATCTGCATTATAATGTAAATATATAGTTACATATTTAATTGTAAATGTTAATGGTCCACATATTTCTCAACTTGCCTCTTGACCTGACACAATTTACTCCCTAACATAATTTTTACACTCACGCTTTGACAAGACACAGAAACCCATATCCATGATAAACCTTAACCGAATAAATCCTGCCAGCTATTGCCAAAGCAATGTTTGGCATGTACTACACATACAAGTATTTAACAGAAATGCCAACTAAAATAATTTCTGAGATAAAATATGCCACAGTATTTTTTCTTGAAGCACTTATGATGAGAACACATTTCTGGATATGTAATATTTCGGTTCTTAGTGTGAAGAAGAAATTTGATGGTCTTACTGTTAAAGTTCAATCAACATTTTCAAAAATTTTGGCCCAAATAAAGACAGCATCTCTTTCTTAAATGGTCTAAACCAGTAATGCTCTTGTGAAGTGTGTTTGGTGAGCTGTAATGGCCAGCAGGGGACACTCTTGCATTTGCTCTGAGCGTTTTGGAGTGTGCTGAGAATTCATGTCTGCAACCTCCTGAGGCGACGAGGGGCATGTTCTCACACCCTCCACAAATATTTGGGATTAGTGGTCGACTAATATTGAAAACAATGGATGATGTTACATTTGTTCCCACCCCCAATCCTGAATATATCCTTTTGACCTTGTGAGAGTCATGAATTTTGTTTACCACAGTGATCAGCAAATTTTCCATTTTTGGAAGTCCACCTTCCAAAAATGTATAGGAAGCTACATATTTTCATGTGTAAAGACATTTATACTGTGTGAAAAATATTGTAAGAGTGATATTATGAGGACAACATGTTTCCAAAGTTATATAATTGGCATTTATATTCTTGCTGCACTAAAGCTACTGCAAATTATTAAAGTATAATCTGGAAAATAATTAAGTAAATAATTAAAGAATTTTGTGGATCCTTTTTATCCATTATTCACATTGTTATTTTAGTATTATTAATATATCTGCTTTTATTTTTATTTTCAGTTTTTCATTTTCATTTTTATTTTAGTTTAAGTTTTAGTATTTTTTATGTATTTTTGTAATTCTTACTTTTACTTACTAATACTTACTAATTTTTTCTTATTTCTATTTAGCTTTATTTTTGTTTTAGTAATCTTAGCACTTATTTTATTTCCATTAATTGCCAAGGCAACATTTCCAATTTTCGTTTTTCAAAGAAAAAAAAAAAAAATCATATTTTGTTTCATCCTTATGTCAGTTACCGAAAACTATTTTTAATTCTTTTAGCTTTAGTTAACAATAACAACAATGATTATTTAGACAATAAAAATAGAAGAGAAATATTTTCATTTAAAAAGCTTAAAAAGCATAAATAACCCACTTTACAGGCCATAATGCCAAAAAAACCCTCAGTTAGTGAGCTGAAGGAGACAGTGGCAAAGTAAAATTTCTTAAAAAGACACAAAACACTAAAAAATACATTTTGATCTATAGAATAAAATAATTATAATTTCACAATTTCCAACCAGTATTTGGAAAGCAATTGACTTCAAATTGACTAAATAGGTTACAGTTGTTACTTGAAATATATTTAATTGATATTAACACTTATTGCATGGGCCTTCTAGCACCTCCTTTGTGGACCCTGTTGGTCCTCGGACCCCAGTTTCATAACCCCTGGTCTAGATTAGTTCAGAAGCATCATGCTCAGATACATAAAATATAAGTTATGTGCTTTTTCTTTAGTCATGTTTTATCCCATTTAAGGCCCCAAAAGATCTGTTGGTCCACATCAAAAAATAGTCTGTGATTAGTTTCCATAGAGTTATTCATATTCAGCATCCTCTCATTTTGACAAAAGCTTCATAGTTACACAACTCTTATAAATTGCAGTGGCAAGTTACCTGTTAACAAGGGAATATTATGTACATTTGGAAAAATGTTTTTGTCATGGCAACTTACATCTTTTTCTTTTCTTCATAGAGGACTATCCAACAGGAACATGGCTTGGTGACGAGAACAACCCTGAGATGCGCGTACGCTGCCCAGTATCTCAAGCAGACATGTTGCACATTAGCACCAACTGTCGCACGGCAGAGAAAATGGCCCTGACTCTGCTGGACTACCTGTTCCACCGTGAGGTGCAGGCCGTCTCCAACCTTTCCGGCCAGGGCAAGCATGGCAAAAAACAGCTGGACCCTCTCATGATCTATGGCATTCGATGTAAGTCCAATAAAAGACCCCCATAAGAACAAAATAAGTATGAATTACAATCTGTTGATCGAATAATTAACAATTCTTTATGTTGTTGTATGAGAAGCCAGTCAAAAACTTCACTGATTTAGGTTTTTTGTGCCTTACTTACAATGTACTGTGTGTTGTAAGCCATATGTGTTTGATTCAGTAAAAAGAACTGGCTCGTAAGAGTCATTAACTTGAGAATAATGTTAAACTGACTGCACTGTATGATTTTGATTCACTAATAAGAACCAGTTCATCAGGGTCATTTGTTTGGGAATCTGATTACACTGATAGCATTGTATGGTTTTGATTCACTAAAAAGAACTCTGTTCATAAGAGTCGTTTATTTGGAAATCAGGTCACTACGGTGGCCAAGAGAGCTCAACTGGCTGCAACTGAAGAAAACACATACAAATAGAAAAAACACCAGCAAATTAAGAAAACATCTTCATCAGTTTGACAGCACATGTGCTGCAAATACTCACAACGCATCCAAATACAGAAACACGTTAAAAATACTCACAAAGCAACCAAATATAGAAACGCTGCTAATAGCACAGACCACAATGGAAAACCTTAAATAAACATACAACTGACAAAGTTTGAAGGTGCAAGGCTCACCGCTCAGTCTCTGTGTGTTGACTCTGCATTCACTTCCGTGTTGCTTCCATGCCACTGACTGGACAGGGCGGAGTCATGTGGCTACACACGCGGTAGTATGTTTGTAAGGGAAAAGTATTAACAGGATTAAAAAACTGAAATAACCAACATGGGAAAATTACGTCGGTTAGAAGTTCTTAAGTTTCGATTAATTGTCCAGCCCTAATTTGGATGCTTTGTGAGTATTTGCAGCGTGTTTCTGTATTTGGTTGCATTGTGAGTATCTGCAGTGCGTTTCTGTATTTGGTTGCGTTGTGAGTATTTGCGACGTGTTTTTGTATTTGGTTGCGTTGTGAGTATTTGCATTGCGTTTCTGTTTTTGGTTGCGTTGTGAGTATTTGCAGTGTGTTTTTTCTGTATTAGGATGCGTTGTGAGTATTTGCATCATGTTTCTGTATTTGATTGTGTTGTGGGTATTTGCAGCACATTTCTAGATTTGGTTGTGTTGTGAGTATTTGCAGCGTGTTTCAGTATTTGTTTGCATTGTAAGTATTTGCAGCATATTTCTGTATTTGGTTGCGTTGTGAGTATTTGCGACGTGTTTTTGTATTTGGTTGCGTTGTGAGTTTGCAGCGCGTTTCTGTATTTGGTTGTGTTGTGAGTGTTTGCGGTGCGTTTTTTATGTATTTGGTTGCGTTGTGAGTATTTGCAGTGTGTTTTTTCTGTATTAGGATGCGTTGTGAGTATTTGCAGCATTTTCTGTATTTGGTTGCGTTGTGAGTATTTGCAGCACATTTCTGTATTTGGTTGTGTTGTGAGTATTTGCAGCATATTTCTGTATTTGGTTGCGTTGTGAGTATTTGCAGCACATTTCTGTATTTGGTTGTGTTGTGAGTATTTGCAGCGTGTTTCTGTATTTCTGTATTTGGTTGTGTTGTGAGTATTTGCAGCACATTTCTGTATTTGGTTGTGTTGTGAGTATTTGCAGCGTGTTTCTGTATTTGGTTGCGTTGTGAGTATTTGCAGCACATTTCTGTATTTGGTTGTGTTGTGAGTATTTGCAGCGTGTTTCTGTATTTGGTTGCGTTGTGAGTATTTGCAGCATGTGTTATCAGACTGATGAAGATGTTTTCTTAATTTGCTGGTGTTTTTTGTATTTGCATGTGTTTTCTTCAGTTGCAGCGCGATGAGCTCTCTTGGCCGCTGTAGATTACACTGATTGGCTGTGTTCGAAATCGCATACGCTCTTGAGTGTAGGTACTTATATTGAGTAAGTAATTACTTCATGGCTATGCACACTTTAGAATCTCGTCGGAAGTACTAGGTCAAAGTCAGGTTAAAATGATTGCACTGTGTGGCTTTGAAAAGAGCCATTTAATAAGAGTTATTTTGTTTGGTAATCTGATTAGACTGATAGGACTGTATTGTTTTGATTCACTGAAAGAACTTGCACATAAGATTCATTTGTTTAGGATTCGGACCACACTAGTTTTGCAGAATGTTTTTAATTCAGTGAAAAGAATCGAAAAGCATTCAGGTTGTTTTTTTTGGTAATTAACCAGTTTTGAAGCCTATCTGTTCCAAACCCTGTATGTGACAAATCAGGTCTTTGATCATATCAGTTTAGTTTATGTGAGTCAGTTCAATTAAGCTCATCTGTGGTTCTGCCTCATCGTCGGCACTTATTTTCCCCACAACAACTAATTAGAAGCATCTCTAACTGCTCCTCTCATTCACAACAAATCTTCTGTCATGTCGATATTTAGGTCATTTCCTGCAACAAGCCATAAGTAACATTGAGGTATGAGCTGGTATGGGCAAATTATATCTACGAGGAATGTTATGTGCAGTTTTGCACGAACAAACCCTACTTGACAGTGGCTAACGTGAATGAACTCTTCCGTAAATGGATGATGCTCTGTCCTAGAGCTGCTTAGAGCTGTTTGCTTGCATGTTTATTTCTGCTACAAAGTGCAAAGAGTTTATTTGTTTGCAGCATAATCGCATGACTAAATATTACGTCATTGTTTCTTTCCTCCCTTATTTCCTGACAGATTATATCATGGCTACAATGTTCTGAATGTCAATGTTTAGGTCAGTTGGCTAATTTCTTTTGCAGACATTACTATACCTTATTTTTGAGCATGTGCGCTAATTGCTAAAAACAAGAACTAGACAAAATTCTGTATATTTAACAAGCAGCTTTGTTCTAAACACATTGCAAAGTTTTGCAAAGGTTGCAAACTGCTAAAATATGAATCTGATTTTTTTAAATTTATATTTAAGCAGCAGCATTTCATCTTTGTTTGCACGCTTTACAATACCATGCTAACCGCATATGTGCTAACTGCTAGAAAATTAATTCGAAAAACTTTTCTCAAATATTCTAAATGTTTTGATGAATTGGCCATTTTATAAGCAAATATTACTATATCATATATTTTGTGCTGTTAACTGCTAAAAACAAGATCTTGACAAAATTCTGTATATTTAATAAGCAATTGCGTTTTCGTCAAACTACCTTTGTTCGCACACATTACAAAGTTTTCAAACATGGTTGGTAATTGCTATAATAAGAACCTGAAAGATTTTTAAAATATTTATTAAGCAGCAACGTTTCTTTTTTTTTTTTTTTTTTTTTTTTGTTTGCACACTTTACAATACCATGCTAAGTACATGCATGCTAACTGCTAAAACACGAATTCGAAAATCTTCTCTATATTTAATAAGCAGCAACTATTCATTTGCATATGTTATCATGTTTTTAAGCATGTATGCTAACTGCTAGACCATGGATCCTAAAATTACGTAAGTGTTTCGTCCCTTATATTAAAAAATATCTCTATTTAATAAGCAGCTCTGCTTTAGTCAAATGACAATATTCATTTACATATGCACAATATACACAAGATACTATAACATGACAGGGTTTATTGTGTTTCGTCTGAATGCAGGTAATTTATGATGTACGAAAAAAAAGCTACAGTAGGCTCCCTGATTGCAGCAACTTCAATTTATATTAGATATCTTGCACCAATTTCCCAGGAAGTGACGATTTTGCACCCAGATATGAACACACTGGAAGGAAACATGCTTAATTCACAAATGTTTTATGCAATATTCCATTTTTGCTCACAAGTTAAATTCACAACTTTGGATGGAAACATATGGAAACATACCTAGTGTTAGTATTTTGTCCCTTATTTCCTGATTGTGTCATGGTATTAATGTTGTGAATGTCTCCGTCTATGTGCAACCAGGTCACCTGTTCCACAAGTTCGCCATTACTGAGTCCGACTGGTACCGTATCAAGCAGAGCATTGATTCCAAGTGTCGAACCGCTTGGCGTCGGAAGCAGCGGGGACAGAGTTTGGCCGTCAAGAGTTTCTCACGACGGACCCCCGCATCGCAGAACAGCTCAGGTATGGACTCCTGCACCCTTTCCCGCCAATTTTGTCTCTTGCAAAACTTACGAGCTCCGTTTCTCTTTGATTTTTAGTCTAGGCCCAGCTGGTATGTGTTCAATTGAACATAAACATATGCTGTGAGTGAGTGAGTGAGTGAGTGTGTGTTTCGAGAGAGAATACACAGTTGTACCATGTGCTAGTTTGCCATCGAATTAGCTATGTATATAACCTTGGGTTCATTTGCACAAAAGTCATGTACATTGCGCACACATGTTACCCCCATGTGTTTATTTGCACGCTTATGTTTGTGTGCAAGAGAAAAACTCTGTGACTGATGTTTCCTCAACCAACAGATGGTTCTAATCTCAAGACAACGCCTCATGTCCTGTCCCTTCCTCTCAGAGATTCAAAGGCCTTCACCTTTGACCCATTTCGGACTAATACAAATATCCTGTATTGATTCACCACAATGGTCCATACACTTACGATTGCTTCACCTCCTTCTGTTGTCCATGTCCAGCTGGAATAGGCCTCCCTGCATTGTAGATTAAACTATTAGATTAAGAACAAGCCAACTGGTGCTCAGCCTTCTTTCAAACCATATTTGGAGTAGGAGGAACATGTGGACTATTGCAATGCAAGGAACAAAGTGTTTCCGTCTGACAACAAAAATATCTCATTTTTGATGTGCAGGCATAGAGAAAATAAGCTGGACTTCCTGCCATTGCTGGCAAAATTCTGTATATATTTTGAAAAATGCTTTTGCTTTTTGCATTTTTAAAGGGTTAGTTCATCCAAAAATGAAAATTCACCCTCACCCTCATTTACTCAGCCTCATGTCGTTCCAAACCCGTAAGACTTTCATTCGTCTTTGGAACATAAATTAAGATATTTTGAATAAAATCGGAGTGATTTCTGTTGCACCATAGTCAGCTACGCAACTACCACTTTGACACTTCAAAAAGTTCATAAAGAGATCGTAAAACTAATCCATATGAATTGAGTGGTTTTGTCTGAAAAGACATGATCACTTTACATGATGATTTAATTGAAACTTTTATTCACATATAAACATTTATCAGCTCACACATCAGTTACGGTAAACGGAAGCTCAAGCATGTTTGCTTGATGCTTCTGTTTATGTTCGCTGATCAATTTTTATATGTTGCCACTTATTTACTAAGTAGCAACATTTTGGTAGCAGCATGTTTGTTGGCGGACGCATCAACTTGTCTGCCCAGTAAAATACAGAATTTTGTAGAGTTCTTGTTTTTAACAGTTAGCACACATTAAAAATATGGTAATATATCCCTGTTTTATGCATTTACATTTGCAAACATTACCATATTTTTAATGTGTGCTAACTGTTAAAAACAAGAACTCTACAAAATTCTGTATTTTACTGGGCAGACAAGTTGACGCGTCCGCCATCTTGGAATGGTTAACATGACGCTAACATGATGGTTAACATGACGCTGTTCATCACTCACACTGAAAAATCAATGAATTTTCATTGACAATGTCACGGCATTGGGCAGCCCATTGTTGTAAAAACCACCAAGCTATAAATTCCTAATGAAATGGGATAACCTTCCAGATGTGTTGTATATGTTTTTTAACTCAATATGCAATATCCATATTCAGAATTATCACATTAACGATAAACTAAAATCTTGTAGAATCATCAAATACAGTTGTTTTTGTTTTATTTGGACATTGCTAAACCGATAGTGGTCTGGAGACCTTTCAGATGCATAAAATTGAATCCAGTTTACTTTTCAGCAGCAACCTAGGAAAGACCCAACATAGTCTCCGATCATTTTCTGTCTGGGGAAACTAACGGCAGTGTCACATTTTGTGCCTTTTCCTCAAAGAAACGTTAGCCTGCTAATATGCCCTTCGCAGTGATTTAAAATCACTTCAACATTGTAAATTAATACCCGCACCATTTTTCCAGACACAACTTGACGACCTTTAATCAGAAATGCGGTGAGCATATGTTTTAAGCGCCTAGGCTGTTGTAGCATGTCAGCAATACTCATTGTTTAGACTAAGGGGTTGCGTTTACGTACAGTTTTAGGGCAAGAGTGTGTTTGGGCTGCTAGGTTGAGAGCCCTTGTTGTGTATTTTGAGGTCATTTACGCTGTATAAACACGCTCTAATCTGGCAGATGCACTGGATCACATCCAAGAGCAGTCGGAAGGGATTTTCCTCAAGTTCAGGGTGTGTGTATGTGAACTCTTTCTCTTCTCTCTGTCTGTGAGAACCTTGTTTATCGTATGTTCTCTTCTACAATTGTGTGGGTTTGCACATGTTCACATTCATACATATTTTGCAGAGGACGTGACCTGCGGCTGTGTATGCGAAAGAGCGTTTGTCTGATAACCCCGAAATCCAAGATTCATCATGACAAGGAACAGACTGTGGTCTCTCTCTCTCTCTCTCTCTCTCTCTCTCTCGTTTGTGCGCATGTGCGAATGGTGAGGGCGAGTGGAGTGCATGGTGAGTGTGAGCGTTTTGTGTCCGCTGTGGCTTCTTTTTCAAACTTTCTTTTTCTTTGTTATATGAGATATTGATCTGTGTCTATACTTTGTGTGTTGTGCCTGGGTGATACAAGGCTTGTTAAAATTGAGGGCGTTATACGCAGGTGTTTTCATGGCAGCCCATACAGGTGGTGATTTAGATTCCCTCACACATCGGCACAGAGTTAAAGTAGTGTCTGCGGCGGGCAGTGTAGAGGAATGCAGCTTAGCTGTTGGTAATGTGGTTGGACATAAATGTGTTCTGGCTGCATCAAAAATGAACAATGCAATTGTAATATTTTTGAGTACGGTAGAAAAGGCGAATGAGGCAGTGGAAAAAGGAATCGAATTGTGGGCTTCGTTTGTACCTGTACTTCCCCTTTCTACACCAGCTAAAAAGGTTACATTGTCAGATGTTCTACCTTTTATTAAAGATGAAGCGCTAGCAAGAGAGCTTTCACGCTTTGGCAAACTTGTTTCACCTGTTAAAAAGATCGCAATCACTAGTAAATCTGAGTTATTGAAACGTTGTTTCTTTTAGGAGGTTTACATACATGATTTTAAATAACGGGAACAAACTTGATCTGAATTTGAAATTCAGAATAGATGATTTCGACTATAGTCTTTGTATCAACTGACACTACTGTTTTGGATGTGGAAAGACGGGTCATCAGATTTGTGCTTGTCTGGACAATAGTGTGAATGTCAGTAAACCCGGGTCTTCGGGTGCGCAGTGTAAAGATGTTAATTCTGATAATGCTGATGAATCAAATCCAACTGATGTTGGTTTAAATGAAGGGTCTGCAGCTGAAACAAGAAATGAAAAAACTGTTGCTGAAGAACATGGATTTGAGCAGATAGAACCTGATAAACATGAGTCTGTAAATGAAAATAGTGAAAAGGTGGAATCAGTCTCAGTGAGTCAGATTCTTGATGTTGATTCTGCTTCGGAAAATACAAACATGGAGGATGGTGGTTTGTTGATGGAAGTAGATCAAAGTATTTTAAAAACCCCTCTGAAAAGGAAGAAGAAAAAGGAATGCACTACAAATAAAAAAGCAAGGAAAACAAGAGAACAGGCCAGTGAAAATGATCAAGGTGCTGAAAGTGAGAGTGATTCTTCTGATTCAAGTGCTTCATTATGTTCTCAGACTGATTGGCCATGTCATAACTGCAGCACTGAAAAAATCAAGACATTCCTGAAAGTGGCAAAAAATCTAAGAGGTGTACAAATTATTTTCCAAATCTTAAAAGATTTGTTGAAGTTGCTAAGAGTTCAATGACTGAAGGACGCTTCTTAGACAAAGAAAAAAATGGATGTTGTATTTCTGCAAGAAACCCATAGTGACGATAAGAATGCTGTTGAATGGTTAAAAGAATGGAATGGTTTATCCTTTTTAAGCCATAACAAGTTTGTATTTTGTTTGATAAAAATGTTATGCCCAATTCAGTTAAAATGGAAGAGATTATAAAAGGAAGAATTTTAAAAGTGATTGCAAACTTTAAAAAGTATGTATTTGTTTTTATATCTATTTATGCCCCAACACAACCAATACAAAGAATGTGTTTTTTAGATACTCTTTGTAAAACTAGAAGAGTATAAAGGTGAAGAATACTTGTTTTTGGGAGGTTATTTTAATAAGTAAGCAGTCTAGACAGAAATCATATTGAGCCACATATGCCATCACGCAGAAGGCTTATTCAAATGATTGAAATGCATGATTTGTGTGATGTGTGGAGAAATTTTAACAAAGATATTAGACAGTATACATGGGTACATGCGCGTGATAATTCATTATCATTAGCAAGGTCAGACAAGTTTTATGTTTTTAAACATCATCTTAGTATTTTCAAACAATATACCCTGAATGTCACTAAAGAATTGGTTAGATCTGTTCAGATTTTAGAGGATGAAATTATGAGACTTCAACATTTAACACAAACTGGAAATCAAGACCTTATTGTTGATTTAACAAAAAACTGCTTTATCTGATCTGTTGGGTTTAAAAGCACAAGCAGCATTAATAAGATCACGCTTTCAAAACTGTAATGAGATGGACGCTCTATCCAAATTTTTCTTTGGGTTAGAAAAGAAAAATGGGCAGCAATGTTTTATTAATGTTTTACAATCTGAAAGTGGGGTTTTACTTTCAGATCCAATTGAAATACATAAGAGAGCAGTCAGCTTTTATGAAAAATTTTACAAAAATTAGTCTAGAGAAGATGAATTTGTTAAACAATGTTTTTTTTAGTGATTTACCTGAGATTTCTGAAAAATCTAATGAAGAACTTAATAAGCCCATAACACTGGAAGAGTTGTAATAATAATTGGAATATAATAGGAGAAGATTTATTGAAAGTTCTAAATAACAGTTTAATTTAAGGAAGTCTACCTTTAAGCTGTCGAAGAGCAGTTCTTTCTCTTTTACCTAAAAAAGGTGATTTTAACTAGTATAACAAGTTGGCGACCTGTATCTTTATGTTGCGATTATAAAATACTTTCTAAAGTTTTAGCAACAAGACTTGGAAAGGTTTTGGAAGATGTTATACATCCAGACCAGTCTTATTGCATACCTGGCAGATCAATATTTGAAAATATTTCACTAATTAGAGATATTTTTGTAGTTAAAATATTTGGTTTGAATGCAGGCTTGATTTCCATTGATCAAGAGAAAGCAAAATTCCAAAATGTGACAATGCAGTTAAGTTGCTGATGACATTGTTGTAGTGATTGAAGGCCATAAAGATATACAAAATGTAATAAGAGTATCCAGTGAGTTTGAATCTATATCTTATGCAAAAATCAATTGGAAAAAAGTGATACAGTGTCGCTTGGAAAATGGAAAGAGAAAATACCAGATCTGCCAGGTGGTTTAATATGGAAAAGGAATGGTTTTAAATATCTGAGAGTGTATTTGGGTGATGAAGCTACTGTGCAGAAGAATTGGAAAGGAGTAATTGAAAAGATAAAAGGGTCGATTAGAAAGGTGGAAGTGGCTTAAATCAACAATGTCTTATAGAGGAAGGACAATTATAATAAATAATTTAGTTGCGTCTTTTTTGTGGCTTCAGTTGGCTTGTGTCGATCCATCAACCTATTTGTTGGCAAAGATACAATCAATTTTGATAGAATTCTTTTGGGAAAAATTGCATTGGGTAATACATAATATTTTGTATTTACCAAAAGAGGAAGGTGGACAAGGAATGGTTCATCTGCAAAGCAGGACCGCTGCTTTTTTTTTGCAGTTTTTTGCAGTTTTTGCAGAGATTTCTTAAGGGTTCAGGAAATGTGAGTTGGAGAACAGGAACCAGTGTTATATTGAAATCTGTTTAAGGGATGAACTTGGACAAATCCTTGTTTTTGATAGACCCTGATAAGATTGACACTTCATGTTTACTTGCTTTCTATCAAAATCTTTTTAAGGTTTGGAGTTGTTTTAATGTGAAGAAGTCTGAAACTACAAACTCTTTATTTTGGTTGTTGGAAGAGCCACTGATAAATGGTGCAAGACTGGTTGTAATAAACAAAAGCAGCACATTTACTGAACTTTTTATTCGAGCTGGAATCACAGTGTTAAAAAAAAAAAGTTGTATTTTTGGCGGAGGCTGGACTAGTTAATGTTGAGGAAGTGACTGCTTGTGTGAAGATTAAATCAGTTCGAACCATGACTCAAATATTACAGAGGATGAGATCTGTTCTCACATCAGAGGAAGCTAATATGCTCAAAGATTATTGTGAAGGACTTATTTCTCCTAATGATATTGATCCTTTTCCTAAATTGTTTTTATTCCCCAATTGAGCATTCTGGAATTTTTCTGGAACTAAAGAGTATATGTTTGGATTTGTATAAGGCATGTGTAAAAAATTTTAACAAAAAAGGTTTACATCAAAAAGTTGATACACCTTGGCGGAATGTTTTGAGATTGAATGAAAATGTCAGACCAGAGTGAAGAGCGTTATATAAGCCACCATTAACAACAAAAAAAAAAAAAAACAGCTGACATTGGAGGGTTTTATATGGAATAATCACAGTTAATGCCTTTGTTTCTATTTTAAATCCTGATTCAAGTCAAGATTGCCCTTTTTGCTCTGAAAAAGAGAATGTTTTTCATTGTTTTATATATTGTTTTAGGCTGAAACCTTTGTTTGAAATGTAAAAAAAAAAAACTTTTCAGTTGTTTTAATTAAGTTTTTTCTGTACAGATTTTAATTTTTGGTTTTAAATATGTGAGAACTAGACGTGGTGAATGTATATATACACTAGTAGGAGAAATCATATAGAACAGAGAAATGATAGTGATGTGTTAAGGCTGTTTAAAGTAATGGTGAAATCCAGAATTGTTGTTGATTTTCGATGAATAATTTAATGAAGTTAGAATCTACACTCAAAAGAACTTTCACTGTTGTTAGTTTCACTCAAATTACTAGTTAGTTCACATTACTTAAAAAACTCATGTAACTACATGAACGTAATTTAACTGCGTTGTTTCTACTAAAAATTAGTATTGTCAGATTTACTTAGTGTTTGTTCAGTCAACTTAATATTGCTGAGTGAAACGCACAAATTACTGTTGACATAACTAACTGGGCAGTGGATCCATAGTTCCCAGCATGCTTTGCAAGGGACTGCATTAGGAGAGTAAATTTAGGGATTAAAGTGTTATTTTATGTGTTTTTCAGTAAAGGGAAAGATGTTGTTAGTTTATGTTAGTCTTTAATGTTCAGTTATGTTGGACATTTAGAGGAGTTTCTGTAATGTTTTTGAATTTTGTGGTTACCATTATGCAGAAGAGTGTCGCCTGTGTTTAGGCTGTGAGCACATGTTTAGGATGGAATTTCTGCTCTCAATTCAGTTGAGTTTGTTCAATGAGTTATTTTTTGAGTGCATTTTGTAGAGAAAATAGTTCATTTAAGGTAAATTAAGTCAATAATAGGTTCACCTTACGTAATAAACATAACATTATTAAGTAAACTGCACATATTAATATTATGTAACAGTGACATTCAAATGATTTGTATTTACTCAAAGTAATTTTGTCAGCTTTACTTGAATTTCTTTTGTTCATACAACTAAATTGTTATTTGTACAAATTACTCAATATAGTTGCATGGAACCACTTGACACTTCTTTTTTTAAGTAAATCCAACAGTTCATTTTTTTGAGTGTATATGATGTTATAGAGAATGCTCTATAACTGAGCCTTATGCTCAGTTCTGAATGGAGAGTTCTGTTTTGCTTTAAGTTTGTAAATAATCGTTAATGAATTTACTGTGAAGAAATGGTTAATGGTTGTTAATTTTATTGTAATAAAAGTTATTTTGAAAAGGAAAAAAAAAGAAAAAAGTCTCTTTCTCTCCCTCTCGCTCTCTTTATCTTTGTCTTACTTAAGAGTGTGTGTGTGTTTGGCAGTTGCAGTTGAGCATCTTCTGTTATTGAAACCAGTTGTTTGACACGATTTGACCCAGTCTCTAGTTTCTGGTTTGACCCACATAGTTGGACTGTGTTATAAACTTGTTTATGTGTGTCCTCGAACAGATGGAGTCTCGGCCGCAGAGACGTCGGCTATCGAGACCTCTACCCAGCAGGCCTTGCACTATGCTCTGGCTGGAGCCACACAACAAGTTCAGATCCACCGTATTGGAGAAGACGGACAGGTGCAAGTTGTGAGTATCTTTAGGTTATAATCCAAAAGTCCAACTCACACAAATATATACACGTTGTCAAAAAATGTGGTTTTACTATCCATCCAGTCAGTCATTCTGTCTGTCGTTTGTTCTGGTCTGTCTGCTTATCTATCTATCTATCTATTTATCTATCTATATTAATGTAATTTCATAGATGGCAACGTCTATAAAACTCAAAAGTCTTTATCACTTTTGACACAACAAGAGTCTAATCGATCCCAAGTTCATACATCAAATTTTCATTTACTGAGAGTAGCTTTTTTAATTTTTTTTTTTTTTTTTTTTTACAAAAAAATTTAACTTTTGTAACCCAAAGCTGAAGTTCAGCTAAACTTCCATTATTAATAAAATAAAAATAAAATTTTTATTCAATTATAATTAATATCACGTTGACAAGTATATGACTATACTTAATATTTATTTAATTTCATTATTTTGTAATAATTATTTTAATGCCTTTACAATGTGAGCACATTTTAAGGTACATGGCCTTAGAAGAAGGCTGAATACCTTGAGTTGGGGCAGACTTTTTTGACTTAGGCTAGTATGCAAACATAGCAACCACCCAGAGCACCCTAGCAACCATCCAACCACTGCCAAGGTGGCAGCAAATTTTGCATCTTCACAAAACACAAATATCTAGCTTAATTCACTCATTTGCAAGACCACACATCTTGTAACGTAATATATACCCATTCATTTCAAATCTGTGTCAGCTGCGCAGACAAACGCATAAACACTCTTAAATATCTACTCTCTTTGAAAGAAGGTCTGGGTTTCCCTGATCTCTGTGTGCTTGAGTGCAAATACTTCGTGGAAAAGCACATCCTCTGCAAGCATTTAATAGGGCTTTAGCAACAGAACTTTCGCTGTGCCCGATCATGCAGCCTCTTTTGAGAACCTAAACATGATCTCTGACTTTCACAGCTGCATGAGGTCATCTCCACCCCTACACACCATCTGAAATATAATCTGCATACATTGTGACAGCACAGTCAAAATCTAAATACACAATGTACAATCAAGAGAGTAAAATCTGTGGAGGAGTTCTTGGCATCTGCAGACTCAGAAACGGATCTGTCATCTGTTGTTTGTGTAACATCTCCCTGAACCGAACCATAATAGTTGTACTCTCAGAGGCAACAACTCAATGGTCAGCTTTTGTCAAGCCCTTTGGCTTCTCAAATGTTCAGTTTTTGTCACTCGCACATAATTGATCATTTTAGCCTGTCAGATACGGGCAAACAATGACACGCTCTTTTTATGTTTTGAATGATCACTGTAATTTTGTTATAAACTTTCCTAAATTAGACTTTTTAATGCAAATTTTGGGAAAGCAGTGGTGGAAAAAACTGATTAACAAAACCAATAATATCAAATGTTTGGGAACACATCACGTCAATTGTGGAAAAATGCATTGTTTCCATACCGCAATGCTGAACTACCAAGCAACATGAGACAAAAGTCATCCAGGGTCACATTTGGTGTGTTATAATAACTTCAGTAAATACTTTATTGAAAGACGACACTCATTTTGTCATTATTATTATTATTAGAAAACATAATTATATTGCGATTGTTGGTAAATGTGGTGTTTGCCACAGGTGTACAGTCTGCATTTACAAATGTGAAAAACTAGGTCTTTCTGAAGAGCTGAGTGAATTCAAGCGTGGTACTGTGATAGGATGCCATCTTTGGCATCTTGATATTCCACTGTCAATTGTAAGTGGTATTATAGGAAAGTGGAAGCGTTAAAAACAGCAGCATGCAGAGCAGAAGGTCACGTAGAGTCACAGATTGGGGTCATCGAGTGCTAAGGAGCATAGTGCATAAAAGTCACCAGCACTCTGCTGATTCCATAGCCGAAGAGTTCCAAACTTCCACTGGCATTAATATCAGCACAAAAACTGTATGGCGGGAGCTTCATGGAATGGATTTCCATGGCCGAGCAGCTGCATTCAAGCCTCACATCACCAAGTTCAATGCCAAGCGTTGGGTGGAGTGGTGTAAAGCATGTCATCGCTGGACTCTGGAGCAGTAGAAACGTGTTTTGTGGAGTGATGAATCAAACATCTCTGTTTGGCAGTCTGATGGATGAGTCTGGGTTTGGCAGATGCCATGAGAACGTTACCTGCCTGACTGCATTGTGCCACATATAAAGTCTGGTGGAGGAGGGATAATGGTATGGGGCTGTTTTCAGGGGTTGGGCTAGGTCCCTTACTTCCAGCAAAACAAGACATTTTGGACAACTCTATGCTTTCAACACTGTGGGAACACCTTGGGGAAGGCCCTTTTGTATTCCACCGTGACTGTGCCCCAGTGCACGGTCTATAAAGACATAAACAAGGTCCATAAAGACATAATTGGATGAGTTTGGTGTGGAAAAACTTGACTGGCCAGCACAGAGCCCTGAACTCAACCGCGTCCAACATCAGTGTCTAACCTCAAAAATGCTTGTAGGGGATTTTACAGTTAAAGACCCAAGGACCAGATATGATGAATGAAGACCAGGAGTCAAAGATGTGATCAGTTGAAGAAAATTTTATTGAAGAATAATTTGCTGTTTCATCAGCAGGAGTCAACTTCAACACTAACAAGGAGTTTGTAGGCCGCTCTGTCGCACATTCTCAAAACAACAGCAGTTGTACTAAGCTACGTATAGATAAACTATACGTATAAATCTGTAACAAAAAAAAACAACAAAAAAAAATACTGGGGCACATGCACAGATGCACAGCTTCTTCAAGGTTGAAGTTGGTCGAGCTCTGGCTCTACACAAGAAACTTCCCCAAAACATACTGATAACATGTTCTCTCTCACAGCAAGAGGTACAGACAATATTCATCATCATCACTGAGTTAGTAGTTAGTATTAGTGACCTCAGCTGTCTTGACCAGCTAAAAGAGTAAATATGTTTTAAAGGGTTAGTTCACCCAAAAATGAAAATTATGTCATTTAGTACTCACCCTCATGTTGTTCCAATCCCGTAAGACATTTGTTCATCTTCGTAACAGAAATTAAGATATTTTTGATAAAATCCGATGGCTCAGTGAGGCCTGCATTGTCAGCAAGATAATTTCCTTTTTCATTGCCCAGAAATCTCCTAAAGATATATTTAAAACAGTTCATGTGAGTACAGTGGTTCAACCTTAATATTATAAAGTGAGTAGAATACTTTTTATACGCCGAAAAAAACAAAATAGCGACTTTATTCTACAATATCTAGTGATGGGCGATTTCAAAACACTGCTTCATGAAGCTTCTAAGCTTTACAAATGTTTTGTTTCGGATCACTGGTTCGGAGCGCATATTAAACTGCCAAATTCACGTGAACTATTGAAATTTTTAAACACTTATGACGTAACAAAGCCTCGTTTACTGAAATCACGTGATTTTGGCGCTCTGAACCACTGATTCGAAACACAAGATTCGTAAAGCTTCGAAGCTTCATGAAGCAGTGTTTTGAAATCACCCATCACTAGATTAGGGGTGTAACGGTATGCGTATTCGTACCGAACAGTTCACAGGGCAAGTTCCAAATGGAAGTGATCATCCCTATGCCCTATGTGATCATCCCTATGTGAGCTTATGTAGCTGTGTGGAATGCACTTGGCAAAGGGAGCAGCGTAATTTCCTCATTATCTTCAGCTGGGATGTTCCCGTGACAAGCCATCGGATTTTATCAAAAATATCTTAATTTGTGTTCTGAAGATGAACAAAGGTCTTAGGGGTGTGAAATGACATGAGGGTGAGTAATTTTTGACTGAATTTTCATTTCTGGGTGAACTAACCTTTTAACATATGTTGGGTGCCTCTTTCAAAATCATGGAGAGAAAGCACATTCCAGTAAACAGACAAGTATATCTTATAAGCTTGAAGAAGTCATTCAAATCATTTGATATTTTGAAAAATAAATATTGATTAATAACACATTACAAATCACTCAAAGGATATACATTGAAGCGACAGTGGATTTCGTAATCCAACCCTTCATGCTCTACTGGATGAATGGGGGAAAATTCCAGCAGAAAGCCTTTCCAGAAGAGTGGAGTCTGTTATAGCTGCAAAGTGGGGACTGTCTATGTATTTAGAATGCAGTGCAATTACAGTCCCTGTTGGTGTAATGGTCAGGTGTCCCAATACTTTTGTCCATAGAGTGTGTGTATATGTACACACACACAAATACACACAGTAACTCAGATACACACAGTTGAATAATATTGTCACACTTTTAATTGTCAAATAGAATTATTACGCAACAGCTTTATTGGAAATTACATTTGTTTCAATGTCTTTTTTTCGTTCATAGATACCACAGGGACATCTCCACATCGCTCAGGTGCCACAGGGGGAACAGGTGCAGATCACACAGGACAGCGAGGTTCGCATCATTTCCTTTGGGTTTCTTGTTTTTCCTTTACACTTTCATTCTTCTTCATCTGAGTGACTCCTACCCCTCATTTGTGCTTACTATATGAACGTCTCAGGGTGTCGGGACATCAAACACCAGCACCTATCCATAATTATTTCTGATCTACCAGTTTTAGTATCCTTGGCAGAGATATTTCTCTAAGCCCTGATTTCTAAGGCTCTTGAGTACTCAGTGTCCTAGATTTGAACAGGATTATGTAAAGGCATCCGCAAATATGTAAACATTATTTTGATCAGATCCATCCATCATCCCGAGAGGAAGAGAGACGAGGGTGGAGAAGAGGGGAAAAAAAATGTGCTTCCTGTCCTCGTTTACAAAAAAAATTGATTATGACCATAGACTTTCAGTGCTCATTTTTTTGGTAAATTCCCAGTGATATTGTTTGTTTTTAAGTCCAGAGCTTAGCAACAGCGTGCCACTTCATCCAACCTCCACTCACAAAGACTGTCTTTGTAATATATTTGGCCTGCCTCATCAAAACCATTTATCTGAGAAAGTTTGTAAAGGAAATGAGCCGTCGTAGGACCATTTCCCTTTATCCAGATATTTGTCAGGTGTGTGTGCGGGTGTATGTGTGCGTGTTTAAGAGTCAGATGGAGAACAAGATTTTATCACTGATAAAAAAACTGTTACTGCATTAGCCCCAGGTGGGGAAACGAAATATTCATGAGCTGTTTCACTCAGCAATATTTTCAACCCTGTTACTAAACTTTTATTCCTTATTTTCTAAAAAAAAAAAAAAAAAAAAAAAAAGATTAAATAAATTTAAAAAAAGAGAAAGAAATAACTAATGAACATGAAAAAAATAAATAATGTGAAAAATAAAGTTAAAGTAAAACCTTTTAGCTCACAGTTGGGGCTAGCTAAACTGGAGCCAAATGTTGGTTTATTGTTATTGGTAAACCTCTTACAATATCAGGGTAACAGGGTGGAATGGTTGGGCTTGACAAATGCACAATACTGCAATACTGTGCAAAAACTGGGGAAAATGAAAAGAGATTATTTTCAAATGGTTCAAATGCTCAGATGTACTTTTAATTTTTGTTGAACACAGCTAAATACTACAATTTTGATACATAAAATTAGATTATAATTACAAATTAATTACATATTAATTCTACTGATTTTGTCAAAAATATGGCATGGTCTATTTGAGTTGTTGGGTACAGCTGAGAAGGATAGGCCAAAATGATGATGATTTGATGCTATTTTTTATACTAGTTAATTTTATGTTAGATAATTTCTATTTAATAATTATCATAACAAAAAGTTATTTACTTCTAAGGGGCTGTTACGCAGAACATGTTTTTACATTGTTTTTCTATGTACATTTTTGCTACACTTACTCTTTTGACCGTTATGCTCTCATCTTTTACCATGCCCCATTTGTCACACGGCATTGTAAAAAAGCGGAAAAGTCCCTAAATGCTTTTGAAAAAAAAAACAAAACAAAAAACATGGGACACTAATTTGTACCTCGTTCAATTGCTGAAATTTAAATATATATGTTTTTCCTATCTTGCAGGGCAACCTACAGATTCACCAAGTGCATGTTGGGCAAGATGGCCAGGTAAATGTAGGTACCTTTTTACATTTATTGGTCCATGTCCATGTGACAGTGTCTTTTTGCATCCTCTTTCGTTCTTTTGTTTGTTCTGAAAATATGATGTTTGGGACAGTATGTACTTCCTGTTTCTTAGCTCTGTTCCATCACATCAAAGAGGGACTCAAGATCAGACAGGACTAAAAAGCAACAGCAGCATTTCACACACACAAACAAACTCTATGTCAAAATTTTTGATCCATGTTTGTTATCTTCTTTACTAACATGTGACATAATCTTGTATTGAGAGACAGGTGCATCCGTGAGGTGCGCAACCACTCTGAATACCTTAGCCAGTGTCATTTCAGTACTTTTAAATTTTTATAGTGTTATAGTTTCAGATACTATTATTTTATTACTAGTTTTAATATTTTTTGGAGTAATTTTAATTTTTATATTTTTCATTTTCATATTATAGTTTTGTGTTTTTGTTAATAGATTTTTTAAATATGCCTATATAGTTTTGATATTAGTTTTTATTTTACAAGTACTAAATAAAACTAAATAAAAATGTGAATTGTTGCCTTGGCAAGTAGCTAAAATGAAATATATATTTGTTTATTTTATTGAACATTTACATTTAGCAATGAACATTTAGCAGCCATAACCACATAACTGATCTTAGCAATCACATAACAACATTTAGCTTTGTGGTGGAACATACACTGCATACACTCCAAAAGCTGCTCACTTTTTCTTCAGAAAATGAAATGGTTGCTAGTTGCTGTTTTATCAGCACAGTTTGTTTTCTAGCCTTTTTTCCCAGTTCTAGCTTTTTACACACACTCATGCACCCATAACATACTTCATTATGATGATAGTTTTCATCTGTACAGTAGCATTGTTGTACATTCATTGTTTTCCTTTCTTTCAAATTTTCCTGCCATATCGCCCATAGTGTTAAAGGAGTCCAGATGATTGTAGATATGAAGGGGCATTCAGTCCCCAGTGCCAAAGTTTGCACGTAGACAAAATACTTGTTTCCTGAAATTTCTAACTTGCTAATATAGATAAGACAATGTCTATATGTGCTTTCACATGAAATTGTAAAAGGAAAAGAAAAGAGTGAAAGAAAATGTCATTATCCCAGAGAAAGCGTTCAGATGATATCCCTGGACCGTTTCCACATCTCCCTCTGCATCAGGTCTTTTTGTCCCTTCTAAGGATTTCTTCACTCTGGTCCTTCCTGCTCTTCCTTCATCTCCTCTCTTTTCATCTCCACGTGCTCTAGTTAATCTGTCTTCGACTCATCTGCATCCTGTAAACAGCTGGAGGCCTGTCTTGCACTCAGCCTTTAGGTCAGCAGATCTTCAGGCCAGCAGTACTGCGGTCACCTCAAAGCTTTGAGTGCTCTTCTTTTGAAAGTGCACGGAAAGTGGATTTGCTTTTGCAGCGCAAGAAAATTTAGTCTTCTTGACATGTCGGCCACTCAAACCAAACTCTTCCAGACCTCAGCAACAACTACAGTGCTTGAGGGTCAAAGTACATGTTCACAGGCAGCCAATGAATACCATAGACTGGCATTATCCAAATTCGTCACAAACCTACATAAGTTCATGCAGAAACTAAGACTGGAATTACTGATGACTCGTTTCAGGCTGTTCAGAATCAGTTCTTTCTTTTGGGAGACAATCGTCTATCTGCACTTTTTTCTTTGAAACTTTTGAGACCTTTTACATTCACAAACAGCTAGTTATTTTAGACACTACATAAAAAGTAATATCCGAAAAAGCATAATAAGGGCACTTTAATAATATGAAGAACCTTTTTTCACTTTAAAGAACCTTTTGTGCATTGTAAAGGTTCTATTGATGTTAAAGGTTCTTTATGAAACCATAGATGCCAATAAAGAACCTTTAATTTTTTAAGAGTGTACCTAAAATGAATCATTCAGACTGGATTTTGTAAACTGCTGCTACTAACTCCACAAACACACCAAACTATTTCTCTCACAAAAGGGTTAATGTATGAGTCAGACGTTTTGGAATATGGAGCATGATTCATATGGAACACTGATGCTTTTGTGGCATTTTTGAAGCTTGAAAAATTCAGTTTAATTGCATGGAAAAGAGTGACCAGCACAATTCCTTAAACTCCTTTTGTGTTTGACAGACACAGTTTGAAATAACATGAGATTAATTAAACATTGAGTAAATTATGTTTACTATTATTATTTTTAAATTATGACTTGTACAGTTAGAATATGCAGCATAATTGAGATGGTTTCATGGACTAGGGTTTGACATATAGTAATCGTCATGGTGTTCCATGACTGGTACACGATGATTTGGATTCAGGTCACAGTTCAGAAGGATTTGAATCAGGACAAAAAGTGTCTGTTGTGCATTTGGATCACTTTTTGGCAAGGTAAATATTTTTTTGCATTATTTCAGTGTCTTGGAATTGTTTACCTCCCCCCCCCCCCCCCCCCCCAAAAAAAATTTTTTTGTCATTCTTTATTCAGCCTAATGTCTTTCTAAATCTATATGACTTTCTTCTGTAGAAGACAAAAGGAGAATTTTTGAAGTTTGGACGTCATTGACATCAAACCTGATGCAACACGTCTAATGGCACTATATTTGATTTTAGAGCTTTAGAGAATATTTACTGTTTGTTACACAGAAACTTGGAACATAGTCCACATGTCATTTAGATTCTTTTAAGGTGCTTTCATGGTGTTTTTCTTTCTATTTTGAGCTTGAAACAGTCTATACTGACCTTCTCTTAAAAAGAGCATCATGAAGTTCCTTACTAAGGGATTTGCCTGGTTAAGAAGGGTATCTGAATTGTATTCAAGTTTTTACATCCCCATCTGCCTGCAATGTTCTCTTTGCCGATAGAGAAGAGCCCATGATTTACAGGCTGTCGGTCCATAATGGAATGCCTTATCATTTAGCTCCCTTCCACCATCTAAAACAAACACACACGTAGTCGGCACATGAAAGTCTTTTATGAGTGAAAGTGAAGGAGCATTTGTGCTGTGTTAAATCAGTCAGCGACCTCTTGGGATGCTCTTATCTGATGCCTCCTCTCCTGCCCTCTGATCTGACCCCCACAACTAATAGAGGTACAGATCGAAAGAGAAGGGAAGAGCATGAAAAGAGGGTGAGAAGGCTGAAGTCTTTTGTTTTTAGTTGATACAATTGGTTAGTTCCACATTGTGCTTGCAAATTCTTCAGACCAGACGTTGCAGATGTTTATTACTGAAATTTCTCAGTCCTTGTGTTTTCTATGAACAAGAGTTCTTTATTTATTTCTGTTTACACAGGATGGTGCACAGCTGTGCACCCAGCTGGGGTTCTGTAGATCACTTCAGACACTAGAGGTCGACCGTTTGATCAGTTTTGCTGATTAATCGGCACCGATAACCGATTGCTGGACCAAAATCCATACCGATAGTTTTCTGGGTTGCGTCCATTGCTGGAGTGGCTGAGAAGGGTCCGCTGTCATTAGACAGTCCAAAAATGGCCTCTAGAGGCAAAACAAAAACTATCACTGACGTCTTGTGCTGTTTGTTTTGACACGCAAGGCTGCACGCTACACAGAGCGGGATACTTAAGATACCGATTTAAAACACAGACAATGAAATGGTATGTATACAGTACACTACTGTACATGTTCCCTGTGTTTGACACGCTTTGGGGAGCGCTTCCTCGTGAACCAGTGCCTGAAAACAATAATCAACTCACGACTCAAGTAAATAAGGAGCTCCTAGAGAAGCAGTTAGTATCTTTTCGTCTTCAGGGACAGTTGTTTAAAAAGCAAGCAATATCGAACCGGTACTAAGGAAGGACAAATTATGTTTGACAAACGTTTCAGGAAGTGTGTGTATCTGTGTCCCATTAGTGTTGACATTTAATCACACACATAACTTATAACGTTGTCTTTTATGAGAACAAAAGAGCATGTACAGGCAGTTCTTGTGGGATCTGTCTGTTGTTATTGTGAGTGTGTTTTACTTGTAAAAATGCTCCACTCTCTTCTGGTCTTTTCCTCGAGAGGAAGAGGACCGGCAGCTGCACTTAATGGTTTGGGTCTTACTCTTGCTGAGGCAGAGTAGAGACTGGATCATGGGGTTCTCAGCTGGAGCTTATTGAAGTGTTGAGAATGGTGGAATCCCTGCAACCTTCGACCGCTGACTGGAGAGAGCTGTGGGATTATGATGATGTGTCGTCTTTGACATTGTTAGATTCAGCAGCAATTGCTCTTCTTGTTCTAAGCCAAACAAGAGAGCAGGAGATGGCTGATGGGGATGAAGATGGTGAGCCTCCTGAATCCTCAAAAAGCCACCCTGCCCCAGCGTAGTTTAAAATTATGGAACACGCCTCTGGCAGACTGCAGCTGCCATTGGAGCAGGTTAAGAAAGAAACCGCTCGCGGATTGTTCGAGGAACGGTTACTTTTTGGCCATAATCCTCCAGCCACTGTAAGCTTTCCATTCCTTCTTGATCTTCATACTGAGAAGCTACCGTTCATATGTATTCAGATGTGGGCTTTAGCTAAGCCGCACTGTTAAATTAGCTTTCTCCTCTGATAAATGTTAGAGTTTTGAGATTAGCTTTCACTAACTTCAGATAGATCTATGTTCAGTGTCGGCCTTACAGGCCGCCTGACATTGTGTGCTTGGGTTGAGCTCTGCTCCTCTGAGCTTTATTGTAGAAATATAGTGTTCTCAGAGTTTGCCTCCTCTGAATTGAGAGTTGTTGATAGAGGCTGTTGCTTCTTAGCCCCAGGCAGATCTATGCTTATGTGTTGGCCTTATAGGCCCACAGCTATAGCTGGCCTAAGCTATAACTAGGGTTTAGGCGGTCTACTAGAAGCATTTTACACTTTTTATACTACCCCTGTTATGTGTAGTTTTTCCTACTTCTGGCCTCCTCTTATCAGAGTTGTCAGGCCAAGGCCCATTGTTCCCTTGGTGTAGGTGCAAAATAGATAGCAGCTGAGGTAGCAGACTATTGCTAAGTCTCCCTGGTGCCGTTGTCTCAGGCACCTTTTCAGTATGTGAATAGAAACTTTGTTGCTGTGGCCCTGCTTCCCCAGAACTATCTAGTGGTACTTTAACTTCAGTCTTTCCCCTGAACCCCTTGAACTATGTTTAAGCTTGAGTGATACTGTTGTAGCTTTTTATGAAAGCTCCTGTTCCCTAGGGTTCAGCACAGATTGTATCTGTTTTTGGTGAGAACCCACCCTGTATTTTTCAGGGTTGGTTTAATAGTACTCAAGGTCGTTATTCAAGGCCGTTGTACTTTATTACTTTAGTTCTTATCCTGCCCTACACTATGTGAGCTCAGTAACTCTATACTGCCACAGGCTAGCACCCATGTGTTCTGGAGTAGTAGACCTGACTTTGGCCTCCTTAAGATTATAGTGACGTAGTTTGTACTCCCCTTGGTGAAAGGTGTTTTTGGTGTTTTTTGCTGAGTATATTGCCTGTTGGAATGTATAAGCTCAGGTTGAGTTTAATGAAGTTAACCTCACTACATAGTTTGGTTTCTGCCACAAGCTGACACTCGTGTTGTTTGAAGTAGAAGGCTCCGTTTGGGCCTCCTTCAGAGCACAATAGCTTGTTGTATTACAAGGCGTACATTGCCTGTTGGAATGTGTGTATAGATTTAAGCTCAGGTTGAGTTAAATAGTTAACCTCACTGTATAGTTTGGTTCTCATATATGGCTCCCTTAGAGCTAGACACTGCCACTAGCTGACGCCACGTGTCTTTCTGGAGTCGCAGACCCTGTTTGGGCCTCCTTCAGAGTATGATGGTGTAAGTTTGTACTCCTCTTGCTTAAAGAGTAAAAAGTGTTTTTACTGAGTTCACTGCTTGTTGGAATGTGCTGAGGTAGACTGTATGTGGGCATTCTACAGTCTTATCTGATAGTCAAACTCTGTTTCAATCAGAACGAGTTCCCATGTTTTGTGGGCTCTTGCATTATCAGCAGTTGAGTTGCTTTTAGGTGTGTGGCCTTCACAGGACGCCCTGTAAGCGAATCCCCCACATCTGGGTGTCCTTTAGCAGATTAAGCATGTAGTTTTCACATGGCTGACATTAGGTTGAGCCCAGTACTTCCCTCGTCTAGAGGGTTGTTCTGCATAGTACTTAGCTCCCTAAGTCTGGTCAGTGGTTGAAGGCCTCTCTGAGGCCTCACTGTTGAAGATCAGCCCCTAGCTGGTTGTACTCCCCTTATTTGGGTCCCTTTAGAGTGCACAGCCTCCTCAGTGCAACTAATCAAGCGCTGAGTAGATCCTAGGTTTGAGCAGAGTTTTACTCCCCTCACTGGTAAGGGTAAAAAGCGCTAAGCTGTGTCCTGCTCTCCAGGATGCCTGTTTCTACGATCTGGTCTGAGTCGGTTACTGCCTCTTTGCAGTCCCTCTTACTGGATATCTTCTCTGAAAAATGTGAATTGAGACTCTGTGATCAGACAGGTTGTTGGCCAAGACTAGGTCTCTGTTAGACCAGGTCGGCCTCCCTGGTGGCAGTCAGTGTCGAGTACATTCCCCTGACAAGTGACTGGCTAGGGTTCCCTCGGGCCCCCTGGCTACATTCCATTAAAGGCACCCTCTTTTCTTTGAAAAATAAGCTTTGTTCCAGAAGCCTTTGAGTAGCCTTGGTAGGCCTTCTGGGAAGGCCTCTTTGAGGCTTATAGCTTGGGCTGTTGGCCATAAGGAATGCTGTCACTGACAGCCTATGTATGACCCGTAGGGGGAGTGGTTCTGGCATTTCAGTTGAAACTGCTGGTTCTGACGTTTGTCAAGCCATTTTTTGGCATGCACTCCCCTCAAGCATGGCGGCGTGGGTATATCGTTCCCAAAAGCATGTCAAAGGCAGTGTTGAGTTCCCTTTCGAAAGGGAACGTCTCAGGTTACATATGTAACCATGGTTCCCTGAGAACAGGGAATGAGACACTGCGTTTCCTGCCATGCATCGGGGCTGCCTGCTGAACAGTCCCTTCAGACGATAAGGTACTGACTGGTTCTCTAGGCGCTCCTTATATACTTCAGGGTCGTGCTATGGTGACGTCATAGGCTGTCGCCGACCAATAGGATTATCAAGAGTTGATCATTGTTTTCAGGTTTGTTCACGAGGAGGCGTTCCCCAAAGCATTTCAAACGCAGTGTCTCGTTCCCTGTTTCATATCATTATAAAGTAATTCATTTATTGACTAGAGGCTGCATTAGTGAAGAACAGCAGTATGTTTGCCGTCGAAGCTGAGAGGACGCTAACATTAGCAGTACCTCAAGCAGTTAAAACTATGTGACAAAAACACATGCAAGTCCAACCCAAATGTTCAATGTCACAATTGTTAATAGACAAACTGTTTAATGTCATCTATTTGCATTAGTTCATATCCAGCTGGTCGCTTTTATGCATTCATTATACAGCGAAGTTGCATATTTAAAGCTATAGTGACATGAGAAAGCAAATGTCTAGGCTACTATTGTAACCCCCGTTCCCTGAAGGAGGGAACGGAGACGCAATCGGCTCTCACTTGGGAGCCCAATCACCTCCAGTGGTACAAAACAAGCCAATGGGAATTGGCCAGTGAGATTTAAATGCCGGGCTACACCCCCCGCATCCGGGTATAAATAGGACCGGCATACTCACTTCCATTCATATTTTGCTGAGGAGCCGAGATAGGAACCCGGCCATTCAGCGGTGACTCAGGGCTATGGCAGGGGGACGTACAATAGTAACCTAGACGTTCCCATTCAGTCAGTCATGTTCGACGTTACGTCGATACTGACATAATGGGATCCAATGGAAAGCGTCATAGCAACTGAGCCACATTACGAGTGTTAGGGAAGCAGGTGCTGGTAAGCTGTGGCATGCCCAAATGCAGGTGCTAGCACAGACTTGTAACCCTCCAGCGCCCAGAGTAAGCCCGAGGTGTCTTCCATACAAGTGGGATGGAGAGGACAGGGCGTTACTCAGGAGATGGTCGAAGCTGCTGTTCCTTACCCCCGGGGAAGTCTACCTGTGCGTCCCCGAACCGGCTCGAGATCAGCTGGACCACCTGGAGGTGGAGTCTCCATTCTCCCGGGAGCGTGAGCTGTTGTGAGAGCACATCGGCCGCACAATTGAGCTCGCCCGGGATGTAAATGCCGCGCAGCAACCTGAGTCAGCGCTGACTCCAAAGAAGGAGATGGCGGGCGAGTTGCGACATGCGACGGGAGCGTAGACCACCCTGATAGTTGATGTATGCTACGGTCCACGTGTTGTCCGTCCGGATCAGTACATACTTGTCGTGCAGCAGCGGTCGAAACCGCCGCAGAGCAAGGAGTACTGCTAACAACTTGAGGCAGTTGACCACTGCATATGGCATCCCAGCCGGTGGTGGAGGCATCTGTTGTGACAACAACATGCCTGGACACTTGTACTAGGGGCACTCCGGCCCGTAGAAAAGCAAGGTCTGACCACAGGCTGAATGTATGGCGACAACTCTGTGTAATGACCACACTGAGTGAGCCATGGCGCCATGCCCACCTCAGAACTCGTCTGTGAAGCCAGTGCTGAAGCGGTCTGATATGAAGCAATCCGAGTGGCGTGACTGCAGCTGCAGATGCCATATGACCTAGGAGCCTCTGAAACTGTTTCAGTGAAACCGCTGTTTTCTGCGAGAACTGATTTTGGCAGTGTAGCACTGACTGTGCACGCTTGTTGGTGAGACGCGCCGTCAAGTTGACCGAGTCCAGCTCCACACTGAGAAAAGAGATGCTCTGCACAGGGGAGAGCTTGCTCTTTTTCAGTTGACCCGAAGCCCCAACTGGCTGAGGTGACTGAGCACCAAGTCCCTGTGTTTGCACAACTGCTCTCACGACTGGGCCAGAATGAGCCAGTTGTCAAGGTAGTTGAGTATGCGAACGCCCACTTGCCTGAGTGGGGCAAGGGCACAGAAACGGTCTGTGTCAAGGAAGGATTGAAACATGAAAGTACGCGTCCTTCAGGTAGATCACTGTGAACGAAATCCTGGGCGCGAGAAATTCACTCTGTAGAGGTGAGAGAACGATCCACAACCGATTGGCTCCGAAGCAAAAGTATGAATGGAAGTAAGTATGCCAGTCCTATTTATACCCAGATGCCAGGGGTGTGGCCCGGCATGTAAATCTCACTGACCAATTCCCATTGGCTTGTTTTGTGCCATTGGAGCTAATTGGGCTCCCAAGCGAGACCCCATTACGTCAGTATCGACGTAACGTCGAACGTGACTGACTGAATGGGAACTGTTTCATCATGCAGCCTACAGAAACAAAGCAAATCAGAAACACATTCAATTTCTTTTTTTGTCGTCACTGTAATACATATTTTGATTAGATAATCATCAGGTGTTCTAAAATAGAAGCAAATACAGTGTGAGAGTATACATACAATACAATATATGTATTTAATTTAATTTCATTTTAATTTAATTTGTAATTTCAGTACATTTTCATGGTTCAGTACTGTTTTTCAATTTTTTCGAATAAAGTTTAAGCACTATTTTATGTGTTTCATTCAGTATCCAATTTAAGAACTATCATGATTGATTAATTGGTTATCGGCCAGCATGGTCCAACCTAGTTATCGTTATCGGTAAAATCCTCTATCGGTCAACTTCTATACGCTACCTTGTCGCCTTTGGCTTGCTTGGTTGGGGACACTTGACAATTAATATTTGATGTTCCACAGTGCTTTGATCTGCCTGCATTGACACTGTTCCTTGGGAGCTGCTGTGCAGCCAAAATAATGTACCAGTTATCACTGTAAAGCTGCTTTGACACAATCTACATTGTAAAAAGCGCTATATAAATAAAGGTGACTTGACTTGACTTGACCAGTTTTGAAGTAGGAAGAGTGGAAGTAGGAAGGGAAAGACTTGTTGGTGCATTACTTGATATTCAGATTGTGAAGTCCCTCCCTTTTTTGGGAGCTTTCTGCAAGCACAATAGATATATGCACAGCGCTGTAGAAGTGTGGTTGTATCTCAGTAGCTTGGGAGTCTATAGTCTCACAGAGGCTATTTGCAACCAAGAACCGTTCATTTGGAGAGGAACAGTCTGACTGACATGTAAAGTGAGCAACCAAAAAAAAAATTAAAAAAATGTATTTGACGTTTAGGGACAAGTGAAATCATAGTAATAGACCTAGGTCTAATGAGTTAATAATATTGATAATTTTAACAGTTTTATACAAGAAATGTTTCAATGTTTTTATACAAGAAATTTTTGCATTGTGCACTTTTTTTTGGCATGCACTGAGCACTTTTGTATTTTTATGTATTTTTCTTTTATATGTAAACAGAATAGATATTGTAATATACCCAAATGAATCTGAATCCAATTCAAATCCAAGTTGACTCGAAAGATTGTGACTGAATCAAATTCGGGAATGTGTATCTTGGTACCTTGAAGCAATTTTGTGTCTCTTCAAGTTGATATAATGTAGCTTTAGCAGCAGCAAATGAAAATTAGGCCCAACTCAAACCATTAGTTGAGTCTGACGTTGGCATGTCGGGCCGCTCAAGCAAACAGATCAATGTTTTGAAAGAATCCTTCTTCATTTGCCTATAGACATTATAACACTATTTGCACATCTGAAACTGTGCACTGCAGATTCAGACTACCCCAGAAACAGACCCTGTAGAGACTTATTCTAAGTCTGCAAATTCAAACAAATGTAAAAAGAGTAAGGAAAGACTACTGTGATCTGTTTCTAATCTGCTTTTTTGGATTTGTTTTTTTTTATTATTTTTTTTTTTTTATTGAATTTGGACAAGACAAAAATGAGCTCAGGAGTTTAAATATCATTCACAAGCTGCATCTGTGTGTTCAATTGATGTAACTTTTTCCCTCTGTAAATGTGTGTATATTTATATTGGTATGTATGCAATTATGCCCATTTGCAATCCAGAACTTCAAGTTTCCTCTATCTCAGTATTGAAACCAGATGTGTGCAGAGCTCGCATTCATTAAGTACCTGGTGTAGGATCTAAATTCTTCAGGATTTAACTTGCAGTCCAGTTGTTGTCACAACCTTGAGGCTTTGGTCCCATTTCAAACTCCTAAATGAATGTACCCTTTTTTACCTTCTTTGGAACAATGATTTTCCCCTAAGATATAAAACAAAATATGTTAAATAAAATGCGATCCCAGTGATCGTTGTGTCCTAATGGAGGAGATTGTATTTCAAAGCATCATTGATGCGCTTGCCTGTCTTGGGTCATGATAGCAGAGTTCTGGAAGCTAATGTGGTCATGGCCGGGATACTTCTCGCAAATATTCACAAGAAAATCCCTTGGTAATCTAATGGATGAAAGTCCTCATGGAGCTGCTGCAGGATATGTTGTCGATGGGCACTGTTAAGGACACCAGTCACATTGTTTGACTGTCCTCATCAACACTTGCGACACAAGGAATCTTTGTGTGCATCTCACCTTTTGTTTTACCGCCAGTTGGATGCGATGAAAACATCTGATGAATAAGAGGCAATAAAATCATCAAGTTATCATAATTTATGCTGCTCTGAGTTGCTTTCCATTGGAAACATTGAAAAAGTTGAGGAAAAACACAAGGTTTGGAGGCGGGACTGGACTGTGCGTCTCCTCACAGAGGTTGTTCCAAGGTCATGCAGATATTTCACAAGTTTACAGCACATAGTGATTTGCCAAAGCCTGTCAATTCAGCAGTATAATTAGAAACATAATGAAGACAACACAAAAAAGAGACTTGACACTAACACTAAAGCAAGCTTTGTTTCTTTGTTCCCAAGAACAAGCATTGCTGCTCGGCTTATCTGCATGTTAAATTTGTTGTAAAATAGAGTTATGTCATTCTGTCTGCTCTTTGAATCAGGAATCTTATAGATGTATGTCTGTTGTATGAATTGTTCAGGGTCTGTTTAATCTCTTTCTTTGGATACACTGTAAAAGATTGCTTTGGCAACAGGAGTATTTTTCAATATGCCACAGGGGTCATATTTAAGGTTGTTGTTCGTGATTTAGTGAGTATTAGGATGTTAAGTTGGTTGTCAACCAATCCAGTCATTGAAGTCATATTTGTACAATGTGTTATGAATGAGGCTCATTTTGAACCACTAATTTGAACCATTAGTAACAGGAGAGAAGCTGTAAAACAATACCTTCTTTCCTAGCTTTCCTTCATGCCTCTTTTGAGCATCCTTTTTTCTGAAGTTCTTTCCTGTCTTCCAAGCTTCCATCTGAGCATCCTTTGATTCTTCCAACGCCTCCTTTCTTCCTAGCTTCACTTCTTCCTTCCAAATTTCCTCACCTCCATTTTAAGGTTTCTTCCGAGCTTCCTTACCTTCCTTCCTTCTAAGCTTCCTCACCTTTCTACTGATTTTTCTTTCTGCCCTTCAAGCTTCCTTCCCTCTGAGTTACTTTTCTGCTGCTGAGATTTCTTCCAAACATCCTTCCTTTTGAGCTTCCTTGTCTTCCTTTCTTCAAAACTTCCTTACCTTCCTACTGAGCTTCCTTTCCTCCTAGCTTCTTTTCTTCCTTCTTCTTCTTCCTTCTTTTCTTCCTCCTTCCTTCTTGCTTCTTTCCCTGAGAGCATCTTTCCTTTTTAGCTTCTTCCAAACATCCCAATGATCCCAAACGTCTAATCTTTCTTTCCGAACCTTGTTCCTGCTCTCCAAGCTTCCTTCCTGCCCAAGCTTCATTTCTTTTGTTCCTTTTTCTGCCTCCTGAGCTTCCTTCATTCCTTTCTAACTTCTAAGCTTCCACATCTTCCTACTGACTTTTCCTGCCCATGAAGCTTCCTTCCCTCTGAGCTTTTTTTTGTGCCTCCTTAGTTTCCTACCGTGCATCCTTCCTTTTGAGCTTCCTTGCAAACCTTCTTGCTTTCCTTTCAAACTTCTTAATCTTCCTTCCCAACTTCATTCCTGCCCTTGAATCTTCCTTCCTGCCCCAAGCTTCTTTCCCTCTGAGCTTCATTTCTGCCACCTGAGTTTCCTTCCAAACATCTTTCTTTTTGAGCTTCCTTCCGAACTAATTTGGTGATGACTAAGCTAAACCCTGCATTGCTTCAACATTACTAAGATCATAACACATGTGGAGGTCTAGATTGGCCACAACCAGTGGCCATGTGATTTTCAAAAGAAGCAGATGGAATAGCAATATGAACATTTGATGATGACTTGAGGTAACCCTGCCCTGCATCACCATTAGTGATGTAATTCGATGTTTAATTATTTGGAACTGCATATCCACTAGAAATTATATCTGCTTCCAGGCTAAAGGCTATGTTAAATTTATGTGGATACAGTACAGTTGGTGATGACAGCCCTCCAACTTTTAAAATTTTAAAGGATGAAATAAAAGACAATTTGGGGTTTAAGAAGACATTAGTAATTGCACCACCCATACAAGCCTAATGCTGTATCTTATAAGAATCTTGTTTGTGTGGAGACTTTTTCATAATCAAGCAAATACGTACTAATGAAACAAGAATTAGCCATTGAGTTCAGATGTCTGCAGATGTCCTCATTAGATAGTGTTCATTGATACAAATTTAGACCTATCTTTACTGTACAACTGTTTTTTTATTCTAAAGTTCATCTGTGTTTGTGGGAGGTTTTGAAGCAGATGCAGCAGAAGTGATATAGGACTCTCAGATGGTTTTAGGAGTTCACTCAGTTTGTCCAGCGTCCTGTTGGCCCTCTTTCTTTCTGTCTGTCTCTCTCTCTCCCTCTCAGAACAGTTAGGCCGTCACATCTGTCCTGGCTTAGGTCTGCCCTGCTCCAGATGCACAAGTTGTTGGAATCATGTAGAAATTGGGCGGAAGTGTTTACCTTTCCAGAGAGACTTTTTTTTCCTCATCATACTGACAACTCTTGAGGGTATGAGGGAACTGTACATGTGCTGGGAAGCTGACCTCTTTCACAACACAGTTTATTGAACTGTACAAAAAAAATCCCAATTTCCCTTTCCAAAATTGTTTGCGACCTGCATAACCAGTTGTAAAGAAGCATCTAGTTTTCATCAAGCTTAATGTTAATGCTTAACCAATTGCATACTTTTTTCAGGGGAATTTATGGTTTTGAATGTCTTTATCATTTATAGCTAGTTGAGATTCAAATTCACTGAAGATGACACTGGAAAGCCAATAAAAAAAAATGGAGCTTGGGAGAAATGGCATGTTTGCACAGTTGGTTGTTATGTTTCGAAGAGGCCCCAAACTAAATGTTTTTTGCATTAAGCTGCTGTTGTTTTGTTCCTCGTTGTCTTTGCTCCAGTTCCTCAATGTGTTTGCTGTCCTACTCTGCTGCTGAAAGCATTACTACATAAGAGAAAGATTTATTCTGGGTCCTTTTTTTCCTGTTTGCTTTTAGTCCCAACAACCCAAGCTGACAGTCGATCCTGACTTGCTTGGCCAATTTTTAAACCCTTTGTTTGGCAGCTTGCCTGTATAGAGATAGCAGATTTGAAGTTTGGCTGTTTTCGAAAGAAACAAGGCTGGGCACAAGCTGGGTAGGTTAGCTCATGAAGACCCTTGAGAAAAGGGCATGATCCATTTCAGTTTAGAAGTACCTTTCATTGTAAATTTAATCCAGTCATGAGCAAGAAGGCAAACAACTGCAGCGCTCAACATTAACGCTTGTCCGAGACAAGTGGATTTATACCAGCATGATTGCAAATGTGACATCAATTTTATACAAAAGTTCAATAAACAACATAGTGGATTACACATTACACAATAAGTGACTTACACCACTGACTGTTTTTGCTCTATTTAGCCAACAAAAATAATTCCAAACAAAGCCACAGCAGAACAGTTGCCATTTCCAAGCAACACACAGTGGTGTTTAGTTACTAAGTGATTCTGTGTTTTTAAACGAATCGGGTGAGTCAGTGATTCAATGACCCATTCATAAAAGATAGTCACTTACTTCATTCTTGAATGAATCAGCCATTTGAATGAATCAGATGAGTGAATGACTCAATGATTCACTCATTAGAACAGTCACTTGCTACTGCCGGTTTTGTTTCATTAAGAGCTGATAGATCACTGATAAGAATATTGCTTCAGAAATTCCATTTACACACACAAAAAAGAAAAAATAGTAATAATTTCTTTCAGGACAAGTACCGTTTACTTTTAACTTTTACTCTGACAAGTGAATGACCGATTTACAAGCATATAACAAGGCCTGAACTGACTTGGTTATTTAACTCTGTCTGTTTCCTCCGAGAGTTTGATTTACTTGCTAATGACAAACAGAACACATAACTAATGTCTCAAACGAGCCCCTTAATTTCTGTAAAAGTCAGCGAACCTCATGCGAACATACCAGTTCAACTCGGAATACATGTTGTGACATCATGACTGCTTTTTCCTCTGGATTTTACCTTTTTCTGGCCAAGATTCGTGACACATAAGCCTCATAAACAATTCAGCAAGACCTGCAGTAACTGTTGGACAGCTTCAGCAGCCAAAGTGTGCATCTCCAATGTGATGTGTGTTTTGAATTAGCTTTACTTTATTTGATTGGGTTGGAACCACGTTCTCATGCTCTCCCGATGCAGTGGAGTGGAGAGGAGAATCGTCTTGAGAACAGTTGTGAGGCCGGAAGTCAACCGATGAGAACGAGCTTTCATTGCCACACGATTGCAGACATTCTCCCAGCATCATAAAACTCTCATTGTGTTAAGTCGCACAGCTGAGCATACAAACAGTCCTCACTTGCAGTTTTAAAATTCCTGCTGTTGTAGTCGTGTTTGCTTTGACAAGTATTATTCAATGGTTAAATTCCAAAAATGCACTTTTTAATGTGGAAAGAGTGCATTTCCTTCTTTTATGAGGCCTGACGGATGGTTTCAAAATGGAATATGAATGCTCAGCGAGTGGTGCACTTTATTTTGATTGTTTTTATGATTGTCTGCATGAGAAAGTATCCAAGTTGGTGCCTCCTGTGTGTGACTTTGCAGTTTTCTGGTTCAGATAAGTGATGGAATGAGAAATGGGAAATGTAAAAAGACGTCCCTCAGCTGTGAATTACTCTTGTTCCCAAAAACTTTTGTGTGCATCTCTGTACTTGTGCATGTGTTTGTGTTTAAAACCTGCTGGGCCATCCTTCAGTTGTTCTCATGCTATTCTTTGTTTGCCAGGTCAATGACATACAAGAGTGCCCACGATAAAGAAAAGGAAAAATCTTTAAAACACATGCAAAAAGGAAAGAAAAATTCACTCTAAATTCTTAGAAATTAACTTTTTGTTTTCATGTTGGTTTAATGTGGTTTTGAAAAACCATAAAAAAAGATTTAATGACTCTAATGTGGTGTAGCAATTAAGTAAAAAGTAATGACATGTTTTCCTTACATCTTCAATACATGTGTGAGTGTACATATAATTATTTTCCAACATTTTTAAGGTAAAAAATATTTTTCAAAAACAGCATAAATTATGAATTCACAAATACCATTACAATTTACCACAGTTACTAATCTGGTGTTGTTTATTTTGGCCACACCACTTGACTGTGATTTGGCGCCATTTTTTCAAATATTAATAAGCAGTTTTGTTATTTTTCCCTAAGAAATAGTAATAAAAGATTATTCCAAACTACTTTAAATTATATTCTTCTCAAAAATGTAATTCTTCTTTCATTTAATGAGGTATTTCTTAAATATGATAAGAAGTTGTATCACCCTGTATCAGCCTTTTGCCTTTGTCCCCAAAAATATCAAAATCAATTTTAATTCAGAAATTAAAAACATGCTTTTCATAGAAGAGTTGTATTCAAGTTCATTTATGTATAAATTGCATTTTCAATATATTTTTTTATTTTATTTTATCCTGTTTGAAGCAACACAACATTGTATACTCTTAATTATTACCCCATGATTGACTGGCGTAATCAAAAAGGAGTCATTGTGGCAAAATTGGCATCCTTCCTCCATGCCGTTGGAGACATTTTCTATGAACTCTAAGCATGCCACTGACTCATGACTTCAAAGTCAACGTCTGCGCTTGAAACTGGGGTGGGGGCAGAGGCGAACTGGAACTCTGAAATTGGGGTTATTGTGGGATTTTTGTGCAGTGCAGCAGATTTTCTTTCTCCTAATTGGGAGTGCATGGCAGTTCTGTTCCCACTTGAGGAGACTTGGATTTGATTGTTTATGCCCACACTGGTGCTCCAAGGCACTGATGTCGACAAGAGTAGAGGTGTCACTGTGTGGAGCAGAAGAGCTGTAATGATTAACGATTAGTGTTTAGTCTGAAGTTTACATTTCATTTAAATTCTATCCCAGATGGCTGTTTTTGAATGAACGTTATGCATGTGGAAACGGTCAACTGCTGGAATGGAGAAATTACTGACTCATAGTTCAGGTTGAAGACTAGCGCCAGTAATTGAAGAGAAGTCAGAGGATCCAAAACCATGGTGACCACATCAGAGCGCCTTTAGTAGTCAGATGGTGTATAATCAATGATGTGTTTGAGTCTGCTTTGTGGCAATCAAACACAATGTGCAATCATGCATTCACATGCAAGTGTTTTTGCTTGCATGTGCCTGTTTTGCGATGAGTAGGACCTTGGCACAGGATAGAGATGTGTTTGTGAAAACTCAGCTGGAGACTGGGCCTTCCACCGTTCTGTTATGATGAGCGCTTGGATGTGTCACACAAGGCAGATGCACATTATTGTGGTTTATGACAGGCAGTTGCATAAACTATAGAAAAAGTGGAATCATTAGCAGATTAAAATGTAAACTGTGAGAATTTGAATTTTTTTTAAACAATGAAGTGATGGATATGCTAATAAAAGTTAAAAAAGAACAATCAGCAAGGAATGAAAGGAACAAATTGGTAATAGTTTTAGAAAGGAAAGTAAGCCTTCATTTACATAAGAGATTGCAACACACTTACGCCTGTTTCACACTGCAAGCTTAAGCGGCACGTGAGCGTAACTACATCGTCACTGCAGCTGCAGAGATGCGCGAGTATTCACACTGACTTAGATAGTTTGGTTCACTGGATAGTTTGGTTCTCATATATGGCTCCCTTAGAGCTTAGACACTGCCACTAGCTGACGCCTGTGTCATTCTGAAGTCGCAGGTCCTGTTTGGACCTCCTTCAGAGCATGATGGCGTAAGTTTGTACTCCTCTTGCTTAAAGAGTAAAAAGTATTTTTACTGAGTACATTGCCTGTTGGAATGTGTGGATAAAATTAAGCTCAGGCTAAGTTAAATAGTTAACCTCACTGGATAGTTTGGTTCTCATATATGGCTTCCTTAGAGCTTAGACACTGCCACTAGCTGACGCCTGTGTCATTTTGAAGTCGCAGGTCCTGTTTGGACCTCCTTCAGAGCATGATAGCATAAGTTTGTACTCCTCTTGCTTAAAGAGTAAAAAGTGTTTTTACTGAGTACACTGCTTGTTGGAATGTGTTGAGGTAGATTGTTATGGTGGGCACTCTACAGTCTTATCTGATAGTTAAACTCTGTTTCAATCAGAACGAGTTCCCATGTTTTGTGGGCTCTTGCATTATCAGCAGTTGAGTTGCTTTTAGGTGTGTGGCCTTCACAGGACGCCCTGTAAGCGAATCCCCCACATCTGGGTGTCCTTTAGCAGATTAAGCATGTAGTTTTCACATGGCTGGCCTTTGCAAGGCTGCTGTGATATATTCTACATTGTGTAGAATTAGTTCATGTTGTGGGCTCTCTGGGAACCTCCATGATTTTTGTGCCTACAATATGATCTACCTGTTAGGTTGAGCTCAGTACTCCCCTCGTTTAGAGGGTTGTTCTTTATAGTGCTTAGCTCTTTAAGTCTGGTCAGTGGTTGAAGGCCTATATAAGGCCTCCCTGTTGAAGACCAGTCCTTAGGCTGGTTGTACTCCCCTTGTTTGGGTCCCCTTAGAGCCTCCTCAGTGCAAATAAACAAGCACTGAGTAGATCCTAGGATTGAGCAGAGTTTTACTCCCCTCATTTGTAAGGGTAAAAAAGCGCTAAGCTGAGTCTTGCTCTCCAGGATGTCCATCTCTACGATCTGGGTTGGTTACTGCCTTTTTGCAGTCCCTCTTGGATATCTTCTGTGAAGAATGTGAATGGAGACTCTGTGATCAGACAGGTTGTTGGCCAAGACTAGGTCTCTGTTAGACCAGGTCGGCCTCCCTGGTGGCAATCAGGGTCAAGTACGTTCCCCTGACAAGTGACTGGCTAGGGTTCCCTCGGGCCCCCTGGCTACATTCCCTTAAAGGTACCCTCTTTTCTTTGGAAAGAAGCTTGGTTCCAGAAGCCTTTAAACGGCCTTGGCAGGCCTTCTGTGGAAGGCATCTTTGAGGCTTATAGCTTGGGCTGTTGGCCATAAGGAATGCTGTCACTGACAGCCTATGTATGACCCATAGGGGGAGTGGTTCTGCCATTTCAGTTGAAACTGCTAGCTCTGACGTTTGTCTAGCCATTCTTTGGCATGCACTCCCCTCAAGCATGGCGACGTTGGTATATCGTTCCCCAAAGCGTTTCAAACACAGTGTTGAGTTTTCTTTTGAAAGGGAACGTCTCAGGTTACATATGTAACCATGGTTCCCTGAGAACAGGGAATGAGACACTGCGTTTCCTAGCCATGCATCGGGGCTGCCTGCTGAACAGTCCCTTCAGACGATAAGGTACTAACTGGTTCTCTAGGTGGTCCTTATATACTTCCGGGTCGCGCAATGATGACGTCATAGGCCGTCGCCGGCCAATAGGATTGTCGTGATTTGATAATCGTTTTCAGACACCAGTTCACGAGGAGGCGTTCCCCAAAGCATTTCAAACGCAGTGTCTCGTTCCCTGTTCCAAGGGAACCATGGTTACATATGTAACCTGAGACGATTAAAAAAATTAAAATGACCAGTAAGTCATCACTTTCCACGAAGCATCATAATCCAGACATGTATTTTATAAATGCTTGATGCATGTTTAATTGAATATATGTTTATGTTTGTTTTAAAAGATTAGAAATAGGAAGAATGTAATTAAGAATAAATTAAGAAAAGTCATGGGAATTTCTATAATGAATTTAGTTGGGGGGTTTTTTCACAAAAAACAAAAATGATGCAAGTCATCACCTGTAGCACTTTTTGTGTCCATTTTTGCTATTGAAATACATGGTTTTAAAAAAAATCATTTCATCTCTGTTTTTGAGTTAAGTTTTGTATTTTTTTGTTATAAGTTTTTATAGAAAAGTTTTTTATTTGATTGTAAAGTTATGTGTTCCAGTTTGAGGTTATTAACTACTTTTTTTTAGAATAGTGACTAATGTCAGTTATGACTGTTTTGATATATAGTTTACAAAAACACTGCATAGGCAAACATTTTGATTATTGTTAAAAAATTATATATCTTTTTTATTTTTATTTAAATTTTAGTACTTCAGTACTTATTTATTTCCATTAGCTGCCAAGGCAACATTTATTTAAAAAAGTACTGGATGTTTGTCATTAAGTACTTTTATTTTATTTCAGCTTTATTTCAATTGCTGAAAATGTTTTTAATAGTTTTGGTTAACAGCATTGATGCATCTTTCAAGATAAATGAAAAGAATTTCAAAAGCAACTGCAAACCCAAAATGATTCGCTCCCTGAAATTTAAATGCTATTTAGCTAACTTGAGATTTTTTTTAACTGGTTGTTTTTGATTCATCATATCAAGAATATTTGTGTTTTTTTTTTTTTTTTTAAAGAACAGCCTGCAGTAAATTTTGATTTAGCGTCTGATTCCAATTTAAGTGTCACACCATTCGCATGTTAGACAACATTAGTCACTGAACTTGGTCACATCGTCACTTACGAATAATTCTTACTACAACTATTAGTTAGTTCACCCAAAAATGAAAATTATCCCATAATTTACTCACCCTCAAGCCATCCTAGGTGTATATGACATTCTTCTTTCAGTCAAATACAATCAGAGTTATATTAAAACATATTCTGGCTTTATAATGGGAATGAATAGTAACCAATATTTTGAAGCCCAAAAAAAGCACATCCATCCATCATAAAAGTAATCCATACGACTCCAGGGTGTTAATAAAGGCCTTCTAAAGTGAAGCAATGTGTTTTTGTAAGAAAAAATATCCATATTTATAGCTTTATAACCTAGCATGGCCTGAGGGTAAGAATATTATGGGATAATTTTCATTTTTTGGGTGAACTATCCCTTGATGGGAACTTTAAGGAGTGTGTTGTGTCTATAGCACTCTGGGCCAGACACAACAACACACATAAACAAATAACAGTGATCGCTTTCCAACTGATTAATAAGCATTTAATAGCATAGTTTCCCAGCATTGTGCTCATATTTCTTTTTCCCCCTGTCTATTTCTTTCTGCAGGTTCTAAGAGGACCACAGCTCATCGCTGTGGCATCGACCGACGGGACCGGCGGGGTTGACGCATCTCCTCTCCAGGGTAATGATATTCAGGTGCAATACGTTCAGCTGGGAACGGTGACCGACCACACTGGCGCAGTACAAGTGAGATAAGCCAAAACACACACAAACACAACTTACCATATTAACATTTTCAACAATGTTATCTGTGACGTATAACCATTTTATTTCAGGGAGGAATGTTTTCTGTCACAAAACGACCACTAACGTCGCACAGGTGTTGTGATGAATGTCATATTCACCATTCTGATTTGTAGTGGGCATTTACCATGTGTTCTTTGTAGATATTGTAGGCAGTGATCTTAACCTGCTCTCCGCTCTCACTTTCGGCTAATCAGCAACCAAGATCAGTTTGTTTTTTCCTCAGAATAATAAATAGCCTCTAGTTGTCCTTTTCCTCCCTGTCCATTTTCTCATTTTTATCCCTCTTTTCCATCTCATGCTCTGCATCAAGCACTCAACATGCTCAAGCCCTCCTTGATGTGTGTTTTTACTCACTAATCACTTTTAATCACTTCCCCATGATGCCTTTACCACGTTTCAGAGCTGCTATATGGCGTGCACACATATTCAAACACATTTAGAGGTTTGACAGTCATTATAGGTCACCACATTTCCCCAGCTGCACTCACGTGTTTGATTCATGTGAGGCTTCAAGTTAGGGTTTGAGGAGCACTGGCACAATTTGACTTGCATACTTGCACATCTGCTTTTATGTTTCTGTCTTTAGAGAAGCAAACACTGTTTGCAAACAACAATCGGTGTTAATGTTATGAGCGAAATTAGTGACACAAATTTTGGTTGGCCAAGACTTTTTGGTTGGTAAGACCAAAAAACTGACAATAAAAAATATTAGATTTTTGGGTGAAAAAAGTAAATGTGCAAGATATATATATAAAAAACCACTAATTATAATTATTATTATTTAGACAAAGAAGAATGTAGAAAGTAATAATATAATATATTCAAATAATTGAGTCATACATTTTATAAATGTTTTGAAATTGGTGGAAACAAGGTTCCCATGGTCATAGAAAACCTGGAAATCAGAGAAAAAGTGTGTTTTCTAGGCCTGAATTAACAAATAAAATAAATTAACAAATAATTAAAGCTCTAAAATATTTAATTGGCTAGAAAAATTGAGTAAAATCTTTTAAAAATCATGGAAAAGTCATGAAAATTTCTATAATGATCAATTTAGTCTATTATAGCTAAGCTAAATAATTAATTGGCAAAAAATTATTTAAAAAAGTAATGAAGAATGACTGGAAAAGAGTGGTAACCCTCTGTAAAATTGGTAAAATTAGTTTTAAGTTTTATCTAATACCTTTTGACATTTTACACATCATCAACAAATAAAACTGGGCTATGGGCTAAAACTAATGAATATAATAAAATGTTGACAAAATGAAATTATTTTCATAAAGGCTGGTCGCGCCGGTGATACCACCTTGTTTTTTTTTTTATCAGTATGAAAGAGACTCAAAATACTCAGGCAATTTTGCACATACAATTAAGAGTTATACACCATTTTAATCTGTGAAATATCTTCTTTTATTTGTGTACACTCAGAGTAAAAACAAAATGTTGTGCTTTTTTGCAAAATAAAGAAAACTAACATGATGCGTGATCTCTCGTCTTCCTCTGAACGAAGTCCAATCTGATAGTTCTCAGAAAATGAACTGTAACTTAGTGAATACTAATCACAAAAAAATGAGACTTATGTCTAAAGAAATGTTGAAATGTCAGGTTTTAAATCGTCTCAGTCAAATCGAAAACAAAAATTCTCTGTTTATGTAATCTGAATGAAAAGAGAGACATGTCAGATGTCCGTGAGTCAGCTCATTATTCGCTAATGCGGCCACGCCCACGGAGCGAGCACTCTATTCAGGCACAAATTCTGAGGCAATATATGCATACATCATCGCAATCGTGTATTTATTATCTTCAAAAGTGTTTATCTGCATGTTATAGCCATGGTTAGCGATGTCTGGAAGCCTCTGTTAGTTCCTGGAATGTCACGTTATGCCTGTTCTTCATTACGTTTCATTTGTGGGCTAATGTGCCCAGAGTGCCCTCCGGCTGCAAGTATGGATGGAAAACACAGTATCCAGCGCTCATAGTGATGACAATAAATATTGAATAAATATTACTCCTCTGTATAGAAAATTGACATGGACATATGAGAATCCATCAATATTTCTCCAAAATTTGCATGCTTTTAAGCTAAAAGCCCTGATGGATGTTGTTTTGTCAAAGGTAACGACTCCGTTTTTCATATTCATAACTCCTGACTCATAGGCTATTAACAAATTACGGTCACTATAAGAGTAAAATAGAGGTCAAAATGTGAAGCTTGAGTCTTAGATCTTTTTAATGATGTATAGTTTGTCAACTGCACATTAACAAAGTATATTAAAATAGAAAACCATTATTTGGTTAGAGACTTGAGACTTCTTTTAAAAACATTATAATAATAGGCTAATGCGTCCAATCTTTTGACTGGTACTATAATTTAAACTATAATAGGCCTATACAAAATTTTCTTCGCATGTCCAATAATATGTGCATGCATGAGATCACAAAAATCATGTTTTTTTTTTTGTCAAGAGTGGACATTGTATTTACATAATACAGCTGATATGATCCTGTTATCAGAGGGTTTTTTCACATAGCCTACCTGACTGAAAGGGCTCATTATGCAGGTCATTATGCGGGTCTTTGTCTTCTCAGGTGTGAATCACAGCATTATTCATGAAGATTCACGCCTCCACGCATACTGTGTTTATTGACAAAAAGAAACAAAAAAAAATTTGTCTTACAAAATTTAAATCAATATATTGTTTTATATGAACGAGTAGGCAGGATGATTTTTTACATCATTTTGAAGCAAAAATTCTACAACCTCCAATACCCAGAAGTCTTGTGAACACATATATAATATTAGTTTTGTGGCCTTATTTCAGTGACTTAAGTTTTTTGTTTTTTCAATAACCACGCATAAACGTTATTCCTTCAAAAATACAAACATGTACATACATGTTGCTCACATATTATGGTAGCCTAGTTCGTGCTGAATACAGTGTAATGACACTTTTTCCATTAATATGTTTATAAACAACAGGAAAAAAGCACAAATGTCAGGGCATGTCAAAACTTCTCCAGGGCCCCAAAAATCCTCAGACCCCAGAGGGTTAAGTTCCTTCCGTTCACTCAGTCTTTGTCTGATCATCGTCCGTGTATGTTGTGTTGCACCTGATTGCCTGCCTGTTGGATTGTTCATTTAAAGCTGTATTTTGGATTTATTCTCTTCGTCTGTGTCTGCCTTCCTGCAACCCATCGTGACAGTATGTGCTTTGATACGGAATATCCATGGAAGTGTTACTAGTATCTGATTTCACAATTAGTTTGTTTCTGGAAGTGTCGACACAATGTAACGTACTTGCTCTGGCACTAGTTCTGGATGAAGAGATGTGCTCGTTGTTGTTTATCGTTGTAGAAGCAGAATATGACGGTTGGCCAGTGCTGTAATTGTCCTGCCCCTCCTCCACTGTGATTGGCCGGCAGGATAAAAGGTGACAGTGATGAGCACTGCGCTTTACACAAAGTTGAACATTCTTCAACTCTCAGAGACTGGTAAAAAACGCAGAGCACTCATTGTGAAATAGATTCTCAGCGCCTCGCACCTTGTTTTAAAAATGCGCCGCTCCCATTAAAAACAATTAGAAAAATGCTCTAGCCTCTGGAAAAAAAACGCTTTGGTTGACACACGGCCTAAGAGACTAAATGTATGCATAAAACAAAACAAAAAAAACTCCAAAAAACACAATGTAAAAGTGAACAGTGAGAACAGACAATTCAGTGCCCTTTGTTGTGGACCATCCCTCTTACATTAAAAAAAAAAAAAAAACACCACCAGAATGGTTTTGTGAGCGAGAGAATGTGAGCTATTTGGTAACAGGGATGGGGACGAGGCCTTTACCACAGTTGCCCTTTAAAGTGGTTAGGCTGGTACAACTAAAACCTCTTTAGACGGAGACCTTTGGGCGCTTATGGTTAAAATATTCTTAAAGGGCATTTCCTGCATAAAGTCAGCACTTCTTCTATTTGCTTTGGTAATACACTTTCCTGGTCTCATTGTGCACAATTTATCATCACATGTTATTTAAAAAAAAAAACAAGAAATCTTTCATTAAAATGTAATAACTTGCTCCACCTCTGGAATGACTTTCCTTTACAGATGACATCACCCATCAGCCCCTCCCTCTCTCTGTACTGTGCTGTAAACAAAGCCCATGCAAAAACAAATGTTCCCCTTCCTCTCTTTGAAGTACATTCTTTTATTGGATGTGCTGTACCTGGGCCAAATTTGCTGTATGGCTTAAAATTAGTCTCAATGCCTGGTTATCTGAGTGACCTGCATCTTTCTTTTCCTCTTTTTCTCTCTCACGGATATTACACACTTGCATTTTGGCTGACCTTCAAATATGTAGCTTCTCATCTTCGTCTAAGCAGGCTGTACCAAACCCCAGAAAGCAGTTTGTGGGAACAGCTTGATGATCACCTCTGTACCCAGACCCCATCAGAGGGTTTTAGATTTACCTCTAGCCTCACTTGTTACATTCGTTGGTGGTCTGGACGCCTTCCAAATTGACTCTCCAATTACACTGTACACATCAAAGCTGTTGGAAAGTTGTTAATGGACTTTGATGCTTGAGCAGAACGCCACATGCGCAGCATTAGACACAATCAACCGAGTAAATCTCTGTTAATTGATTAGAGATTACTGCTGTTTTGTGACGAACCACCTGTCATTGTGACAGGGATCAAATAAACAGATGCCAGAGGAAATTAATAATGTTTATGGCATAAGCACGCTCAGCATTGGAACTGTACTGTAGTTAGCTAACAGAAGAACTACCTTCTGTTTTTGAGAAGATAATTCAGTGGAAAATTTGTTTACATGTAAATTAATTCAGTAACACTTTATTTTGATGGTCCCCTTTAAACATTCTGTTGAATGTAAATAACAATGCACCTACATGTCAACTAAGTCTCAGTAGAGTATTAGTAGATTATACTGCTTAATATCTGTTAACACTTTGTTTTGGTGATCCCCCAACAGACATTCTACTGACTATAAGTAACTTTGCATCTACATGTCAACTTATTCTACTAACCCAAACCTCCTTATACTCTAATTAGAGTTAGTTGACATGTCGGTGCAACATTAGTTGTCAACTGGATGTCTCAAGGAGAAAATAAAGTGTAACCATCAATTTCTGCATGCTTTATATTTTGCTGTCTTGTTTTTTATATTTAATAATCTAATTTTATGTATAATAAATTGCATAAATATATAACAATATAATGTATATAACATATAATAGTAAATTACATAATATTTAAAATCACATTTTCTTGCTGAACTCAAAAATTTACATCAAAATGTTAGGTAGTGTGGCAAAAAAAAGCAAAAATTTGATTCATTTAATTCAAATGTGTCCTAACCAGTAGCAACTGTGATTTTGATTATTCATCTATGTCTTTTATCATAGCTGCACCCACAGTGAGATCTCATTAGTCCAAATTCCTGCTCCAAACAGCTGAATATTAAAGATCAAATATAATTTGATTGTCTGTGATTGTTGCGTTGTGCAGCGTTTTTCATTTAAAATTACTTAGACACTTCATATTTAGTCAGAATAAAATATAATTACAAGAAATAAGTAAAAACTTTATGGACGTCAGGGCAAAATTAAAGTAAAATTAAAATAATTTTAAAAATAAAGAAAAAGGATTCGACTTTGTTATTTATTTTAATTTACATAAATTTTTTCCTGTATTGTTATAGGAAAATGTATTTATTTATTTTTCCTTATATTGTAACCTACTAGATGAGCAAAGAAGCCAGGAAATGTCTAGGGATGTGCCCGAAGCCTAAATCTGAATTCGGAAAGGCACTGAAAATGAGTAACGCATTCTACGGAGCCCCTAAAGAGACATGGTTAAGCTTGCTGCCGTATTCTGTTACATTACAGTACATCAGATTTCACTTATCACGTAAAGATAGTGAGGAGAAATGACTGACAAGACGATGGCGGAAGATTTGGTGCGCAACAGATCCTGAGCGTCATTGACAAATATCTTATCTTGTAAAATGTGCGGTCAGAACTGCTGCTCCCTAAAAAGAGTACAGATGATCATGAATTTGTGAAAGTAAAAAGCGAGCGCACATTCCAAAGTGATTACATAACCCGCACATTGATAGCGGCTCCCTGATGCCCGCAAATTATGTACAATATAATTACCCAACTAGATAATTACGAGAGAACACAAAAGTATTGAAATATATTTTTTCCTTCCTATTTTATTTAATTTTTTCTTTAGGGGCTCCGTAGAATGCATCATTTCCTTTCCGAACATAGTATTCGGCTTCGGGCACATCCCCAGAAATGACATTAAATGCATATATTTTTTACTACGTTGGTTTTTTTATTCTTTATTCTAGAAAAGCTTAATAATTGAGCAACTAGTAGTCAGTTTAATCATTTAATTTCCAGCTGAAATTTTCAGACAGCTGTCTTCTTATGCCTCACATAGATGATGCTCTGACCCCCTTGTTGGCACTCAACCACCATCCCGAGGTCACAGCATTTCTCTCTATGTGAATTTCAGGATTATTTCAATCGCTCTCATCTGCTGCACAAAACATGTGGTAGTGTTTACAGACTTTTTTTTATGTACACACCCCTTGATTTTTTTTTTTTTTTTTCTTGTTTTTTCTTCATTTAATAGTTTCCATATCACACATATGATCACCACAGATAAAAATGGTTGAAAATAAAGAGATGTTTCCGGCCAAGAAGGTCTGTTCTCTGTATAGTCTGATAGCTCACTTACTCTGCTGTTAAATGATTCAGGCATGAATTCCCTTATTGGCCCTAATGAGTGCCCTCTTGTGGAGCCGCAGGAAATCAGCCCCTGAGGACTTTGCACTTAACACCTAAGATGAAAAGCACAGCCCGCGAGTGTCTCACATCAAATAGGCTGTGTTTTAAGAGTCTTGGAACTTCTGGGCCATGCCCTTGAGTACAGTTTGAGCCTTTGCACCATGCAGGTGTGCGGTCTGTTCCCCTGGCGTGTGTTGAGGAAGGAATGACTCACTCCACATACTCTGAAGTGACTCATCCTGCGTTGTATCCCCCTGCATCACTCCCTCCATTTTTTTTTTCGAGGGAGTGTTTTTATTTCGACGACTGAGAAAGTGTAGCCTTCATATGACCCTTTACATTTTTCCTCTTTTTCCATCTCTTGTTGTTGTCCTGGTCTTTGTTTTCGTTGTATCAATCTGTACACCTGTCAGCGCTGTATTCGTCTGCTTTCACTGCCTCTATCAATATGGTAAAAGGGGACATACTAAGTCTGGGCGAAAGGCGGGATGTACAGTGTGACGATAGATATGTATACACACGGTATTTTAATAGAACAGACAATGTGTCAAACCACATTGCAGACAGATACTTCTGTTGTAGATTTGTTTTTAATGCAGTGGATTCTTTTTTGACATGTTGGGCGCATTAGTCCAGTGTTGACACACTGTCATTATGTGGTGCATTAATATCAGTGTGGAATTCAGCTGATGTGCATTTTTTTAAAATATTTTAAATATAAGGGAAGAACAAAACACCTAATTTGGTGAAGGTATTTAGCTGACAAAATGTTTTGCTAAAAAAAAAGGCAAACTACAGCTACAGGTTTTATTTTATTATGCAAAAAATATATTTTTTTTTATAATGCATAAAAAACAAAAAGTTCACAGGAAAAAGCATACATTGACTACAACATAATCAGTTATTAATATTTAATTGGTTCTCTCTTGTTTTTGCTTGTGTTCATTATTTTCTTTGTATCACAGCCTGGCAAAGTAAACTTACAAAGTCTTTAACAAATTTAAATAATAATAAGAAAAAAATAACAGGTAGGACTGTCTGTTTTCCAGTAAAATGTTCAGGAAAACAATCATTATTTTTGCAGTTGCATTTCATGTTTCTAGCAGCACAACATGACACAAAAATGACATACTTTAAAACTCATTCACTGTTTTTTGTTCTCAGGCTGAAGCTCTGACTCCAGCGCTGCAGGCGGAGATGGATGTAAAGGAGGCCATTCAGCTTCAACAAGCTGAGAATGGAGAGGTGGTTCAGATCCAGATGCCAGGCACTTGAAAAACCTTCTCACGTGTTCATAAACAATGATATTTGGCTAGAGCGTCAAGGAGAGGGCAAAACAGACGAGCGTGGCCACTCAAACTCAAATTCTCACCCGAAACCACCGCTGTCAGTCAACAATTATTGACTAAGTCCAAGTTAAAGAAAAATGCAATTTGTCGTTTGGAAACTACTGGCTGTTTCCCACCAATAACAGTCATAGTGTGTTTAGTAACATATAAGCAATGGCTGGCTTCATCGCTGGCTCATCAAATCACTCTGGCACTGAACAAAACAGAAAAGAACAGAAGGCTTTTTCCTCTTCAGTCTATCTGAAGTACCTCATATGCAAGGAACAAGTATGTTTAACTAAAGATTCGAGCAGACGGTTGGGCTTAAAGCGGTAACTTAAACTTACCCATGTGTCATTTGGGCATCACACTTTGCAGACTTTCATTATCATATATATATTATGAATCAGCAGCTATGTACAATATGCTTCAGTTCATAATCCAAGATTTTTCTGTTTTGCTATCCTCTTATGATGTTTTTTGCCGTGTATTTGTGTGTTTGTATTGGTGAAAGGCTGGGGTATGTTTGAGGTCCGCCCCTTCTTCGTTCATCAATAATCAATTTGTTTTCATAATGGTTAGTCTAAATATTTTTTGTTTCATACAGCTTTATTGTACAGAAAAAAAAAACTACTGAAAGTTTTGTGGAGCTTTTGTAGGGCAGTTTACTAATACACAGTAATATGATGACTGTGTACTGTGTTAATGTAGTATATGAAATATGTACTTTTTCATATATATATATTTGTGTATGAAGGATTTGATCAAAATGAATAAATGACCGTTGTTTCCAAATACAGTGTCCTGATTAACAAATAACAGCAGCTTTAACTGAATCTGCCAGACAAAGTCTAAGGCGACATAAGTGAAACTTCAGCAAAATTTTGCAGTAAGTCCACTGTCTTTTGTCAATAGTGTAGCGATGTATGAAGCGCAGCTCACACAGAAGTCACTTTCAAACCATACAGCTTTTTGTTGGTCAATGTGACAAATTAATGCAACCCACTTGAACACAAGCAAAATCTATATGGGGAACTTCATCACCTTCATGCAAAACTCCTGATCTTGTGGATTCCTATTGAAATGACTGGATTTCACCTGTGAAATTTCATACTATATTTACTATTATTTCAGCGTGCAGTAAGTAAACTGGGGACAGTATGCAAATTTTCCATAGAATACCACACAAGTACACTATATCCCACAATGCAATGTGCCCGAATTGACATCAGTCATTAAAAAATGTTTTTTCAATAGCTGATTTTTAAATGATTACCCCAAATTATAAATATTTAGTAATAGCATTACAAAGTATCAGTAGTTATTTATTGTTTCTAACCTTAAAGGGTTAGTTCACCCAAAAATGAAAATTCTGTCAATAATTACTCACCCTGATGACGTTCCACACCCATAAGACCTTCGTTCATCTTCGGAACAAAAATTAAGATATTTTTGATAAAATCCGATGGCTCAGTGAGGCCTCCATTGCCAGCAAGATAATTAACACTTTCAATGCCCAGAAAGGTACTAAAGACATATTTAAAACAGTTAATGTGACTATAGTAGTTCGACCTTAATGTTATGAAGCGAAGTTATGAATACTTTTTGTGAGGAAAAAAAAAAAAAAAAAACTTTATTTAGCAATATCTAGTGATGAGCGATTTCAAAACACTGCTTCATGAAGCTTCGAAGCTTTATGAATCTTTTGCTTCGAATCAGTGATTCGGAGCGCTTATCAAACTGACAAAGTCACGCCCCCCTAGTGGTGAACCATTGAAATTTCGAAACACTTATGATGTAACGAAGCCTCGTTTACTGAAATCACGTGACTTTGGCAGTTTGATACACGCTCCGAACCACTGATTCGTAACAAAAGATTCATAAAGCTTCGAAGGTTCATGAAGCAGTGTTTTGAAATCACCCATCACATGATATTGTTGAATGAAGTCGCTATTTTGTTTTTTTGGCGTACAAAAAGTATTCACTTCATAACATTAAGGTTGAACCACTGTAGTCACATGAACTGTTTTAAATATGTCTTTAATACCTTTCTGGGCATTGAAAGTGTTAATTATCTTGCTAGCAATGCATAGAGCCATCGGATTCTATCAAAAATAACTTAATTTGTGTTCTGAAGAAGAACGAAGGTCTCACGGGTGTGGAACGTCATCAGGGTGAGTAATTCATGACAGAATTTTCATTTTTGGGTGAACTAACCCTTTAAAGTCATTATTTCAACCCTGTGACAGGAAGTTTGGAATTCATTGACTTATAACCTGAATATATGGATGAATAAATTCTGTATCACTCAGTTTCAGTGTTCTTTGTAATTATAATAATAAAAAAAATGCTAATATATTTCTCTTTTAAAACATGTTTTGTGTCAACCCTGTTACATTCAAAATATTTTGGGGATAATAATCTGTGTAAAAAATTCAGTTAAGTTTTTACTCACAACAGGGTTGAACAGGGTTTTTTAGAATAATTAATAATTTTAATGAAAGCAAATTTTAGGTTGAATTTTAAGTAGTTTTTTTTTTTTTTTTAATGTAACAGTGATTAATGTGACTGCAAACTGGCTGATATTCTGATTAAAAAAACTGAAATTAAAATTTAAAAAAGTTTTAATTTAAAAGGTATTTTGCATTACACACTAAACAAATATATCAAATAATTATTACGTTTTCTGGTAAGTCATGAGAACACATTTGGCACACAAGTTTAGTTTCCTAACAACAGCCCGTATACTGCACGGTATTCAAAGCAGACCTGTTCCAAACAAATCCATTATGCACAAATATTATTGCAAATTAAGTGTCGGTGTTGATTTTATGTTTAGCCACTGAACAATCATCACATGTATTATGGTTTTATGATTGCAAGCTAATGAGTAGGAGTGATTAGAAGAAGCGGCAAAGCTTTTGGTTGCTATGTTTGTTTTTTTTATTTATGTGATTAGCTTCAGTTGACCAGAACACCATAGTGAGAGTCATGTAAATGTTTTGGTTTCTTAGATCACCATATATTCTCTCTAGAGGCCCCACAAAACTCCTACTCTGACTCCCTAGTTTCTAATGGGACTAAGTCAACCTCTCCCCCATTCCGGATGGAATATCCCAGATTGTAATCTTGACTTTTAAGGCCTCTGGCCAGGCACCACTGGACCCGTTGTCATGGCGAAGGTACAAGATGCACTTACAAATTGCTAACTCATCCTCTCTCATCATCCTCTTTTCGTCAGATTATTTGTATCATTGGGGCAGGGGCGAGGACAATAAAAACTTTTGGTGAGTTTTCCCACGCACACTTATAACACAGTGGTGTATTTTGGATCGCGTGCAGAAAGCAGCCCATATTAACGTTGATAAACACATCTCTCTATTTCCTTTTGTTTTCTTTTAGTCTCAAAGTCTCCTATTACCCGTCTTCTGTACGCCATCCATCCGTCTCTCTTAAGGAATCTATCGCTTTCTTTTTCCTCTGATTTCCGATTGTTCTCATCCTCCCACTCTTTTCTCGGGTCGTGTCTGGTGTTTTGTTTTGTTTTGAGTTTTTTCTTTTAGCTTCCCTCCTTCTTCGCTACCATTCTGTATTGGTCTTGTCAGAACTTGGACTACGGTGTCCCCGTAGCCCCCCTAAAATCCAACACTGACTCCTAGCCAGCTTCTCCCCCATTCCAGGAGATGGATGAAATACCCCAGAAATTAACAGTCTGACTTTAAATAAAAAAAGCCAGGTCCTTAGTGACATTATCCTCCATGGTGTGACATAGTTTTTATAAGGTAAAACAACAGCACTAACATCAGTAAGTATTTACACTTGATTTATGATACCATAGTATTGTGGAATTATTTAGTTTTACTCAAAAACCTTCCAGCTTGTTTAATTAAATTGTATAATTGGTATGATAATATTTTAAAAGATAATGGCTAGCTTTGTATTTCCATCCTGTTGGGAATACTGTTATGTTTCATCCTGTTAGGATTCTTGTTAATCCTTCCTGTTACATTCCATTCTCTTAGGAATCATGTTATTTTTTTATTTCCAGCCTGATACATTCCATCCTGTTAGGAATACTGTGTTTTCCTAACAGTATTTCCTAACCCCACCCACCCCTCTAATTTTCATTCTGTTGTGAATTACATACATTTTTTTCTGTCATTTTGATAATCTCATTAATTTCTTTATTTCTATCATGTTGCATTCCATCTTAAAAATCCTGTAAATTTTTTATTTCCATTATGTAACATTCCTGTAATGATGGATCAACAGACTAAGCAACCATTTGCAGCTTTTATTAAAAGCAAACACAACAAAGCAAGGATAAGGCAGAGGCGTGAACAGGGACAGGCTGAGGTCAGGGCGGGCGGCAGACAGACTGACTTCAAAAGACAGGCAGAGATCAGGGCAGGCAGCAAACGTACGCAATCCAAAAACAGGCGAGGGTCAGGGCAGGCAGCAGAGAATAAAACAAGGGAAACAGTCCAATCTATAACAAGAGTAACAGTCCACAAATACGCTCAGAAATGATCACCAGGGCAAATCAAGACTTCGCAATGTGTGTGTGCTGCTTATAAAGGGTGTGAGTGTGATGTAATGCAGGTGTGTGTGCAATCAGTCCCAGGAATTAGGACCTCTGGGAAATGAAGTCAGAATGGGTAATAGTCAATATTCAGGTGAGGGCTCCCTCGGGTGGTGCGAGGAGAGAAGTGCGGGAGTCTCACTTGTAACAATTCCGTCCTGTTGGGAATTGTTAATTTCTTTATTTTTTCTATCATGTTAATGATCTTATTCATTTCATTATTTCCATCCTGTTACATTCCATCCTGGAAGTGTTCCATCCTCTCCCCTTCAGAAGTGAAAAATGAAAAGTGGGAGAAACACGATAATTAGAAGGCAAGTCTAACCAAAATGACACTGGGGTAATTTGTTTTATGATTTTGAAAGGCCCTACATACCTGGGGCTGAATTTTTTGCATGGAAGTCTGAGGCGAAGATCCTTTGTGGATAACCAAACCCACTGACCCACGATGTATTCAGGACTGGGGCGTCTGTGGCGGTTGGCCTGTTCCTCTTGCCTCCTTACGGCGCGTTGCAAGTGGATATGTGCGTGATTCCAAGTGTCCTTGCTCCGCTGTAACCACTCTGTCACGGATGGAAGGTTGGAAGGCTCACCCGACCAGGGGAATAGTGGAGGTTGATAGCCCAGTACACAATTGAAGGGAGTTACTCCAGTTGCAGGTTTCTGTAGAGAATTTTGACCGTATTTGCTCCAGTCAGACTGATTTTGTTGGCAATAGGTTCAGAGGAATGGTGTGAGTTCCTGATTCATGCGTTCTGTCTGACTGTTGGATTCAGGGTGGTAACCAGACGTGAGACTGACGTTTACATTGAGATGTTTGAAGAAGGCTGCCCATACTCGAGAAGTGAATTGTAGACCTCAATCTGAAACAATGTCCTCAGGTAAACCGTAGAAGCGAAAGACATACTCGCATAGGGTCTCAGCTGTCTCGAAGGCCGTGGGCAATTTGGGTAGTGGAATGAGTCGACAAGATTTGGAGAATCTATCAATGACTGTGAGGATGACTGTGTTACCACGGGACTCAGGGAGATCTGTGATGAAGTCAATAGCAATGTGAGGCCATGGGCATTGTGGAATGGGTAGTGGTTGAAGAAGACTGGCTGGTAACTGACGGGATGGTTTGGAGGTATGGCAAACTGAATTGTGCGGTGTCTGCAGGCATTGTGGAACACCAGAAATGATTTTTGAGTAGATGTAGTGTGGCTGTGATACCTGGATGTCCTTAACTGGGAACAGCATGAACTTGATGTAGGAGCTTGGTGCATAGAGGAGCAGGGAAGAACGTGCGGTCTTGGGGACATTCAGGAGGTGGCGGGTTCTGGTCGATGATTTGCATGATTTCAGTCATGATATCCCATTGTACTGGAGCGACAAGTAGTTTCTCTGAGATGATATGTTACTCGGTTTCTGGTATTTCAATCTCCACTACTTGGCGGGACAATGCGTCAGCCTTTGTATTTTTAGACCCTGGTCGATATGTGACAGTAAATTGAAATCTAGTAAAGAACATGGCCCATCTTGCCTGCCTGGGATTCAGTCGTTTGGCTGAACGTAAGTATTCCAGGTTCTTGTGATCGGTCAGAATTGTGAATGGGTGTTGTACTCCCTCCAACCAGTGTCGCCACTCTTCTAATGCCGCCTTCATTGCCAGCAGTTCACGATTACCCACATCGTAGTTTCGTTCAGCGGCTGATAACTTTTGTGAATAGAATGCACAGGGAAACATTTTGGCAGGATTTTCGTGGCGTTGTGAGAGAACAGCCCCTATACCGGTGCTGGATGCGTCAACTTCCACGATGAACTGGAGTTCTGGGTCTGGGTGGCGGAGAATGGGAGCAGAAGTAAATCGCTCTTCGAGATTCTGAAAGGCCTGCAAAGCTTCGGGGGACCAGGTGAGACGAGAGGATGTGCACTTGGTCATGGCAGTTAAGGGAGCAGTGATTCCACTTAAGTTTCCGATGAACCGCCTGTAGAAGTTGGTCGAATCCCAGGAAGCGTTGTAGTTCCTTCAGCGTGCATGGTTGGGGCCAATCCAAAAAGGCCCTTACTTTGCCCTCGTCCATGGCCGCTCCCTCATGACTGATAATGTAGCCCAAGAATGATGTGGATGTACGATGGAACTCACATTTCTCTGCTTTTGCGTAGAGTTGGTGTGTGATCGGGCGTTGAAGAACAGCTCCCACGTGCTGAAAAGGTTTGTCGAAGGTGTGGGAATAAATGAGGATGTCGATGTACACGATGACTCATCGGTTGAGCATGTCCCGGAAGACATCATTGACGAAAGACTGGAACACAGAGGGACTGTTTGCCAATCCGAATGGCATAACAAGGGTCTCGTAGTGACCGGTGGATGTAGAGAAGGCGGTTTTCCATTCATCACCCTCCCTAATGCGAATCAAGTTATAAGCACTACGAAGATCCAGTTTGGTGAAATACTTGGCCCTTCTTAGTTGTTCAAGGGCTGAGGGTACCAGAGGCAAGGGGTAGCGAAACTTCACAGTTATATCGTTGAGACCACAATAATCAATACAGGGTCTGAGACTGCCGTCCTTCTTCTTCACAAAGAAGAACCCGGATGTGGCTGGTGAAATGGAGGGTCTGATGAAGCCCTTGGCTAGCTCTTCTTTAATGTATTTTTTCATAGCTGAGGAATCAGGCTGAGACATTGGGAAGATTCTGCCTTTGGGAGGAGTGGTACCGGGTAACAGATCAATGGCACAGTCACTGGAACGGTGAGGTGGTAATTCTGCTGCTTTACTCTTGCTGAAGGCATCATTTTTAACTAGTTGCTTATTAGCATGCTTATTGGCTGTTTATTAGTACATATAAAGCACATATTAATGCCTTACTCTGCATGACCATATTCTACATCCCTTAATCCTACCAAATACCTGAACTTAACCACTACAACAACTACCTTACTAACTATTAATAAGCAGTAAACTAGGAGTTTATTGAGGGAAAAGTCATAGTTATTAGTTAATATGTGTTCCCCTATACTAAAGTGTTACAGAATTATGTTAATTTCTTTATTTCTATCATGCTAATAATCTTGTTAATTTTTAATATTTCCATCCTGGTATGCATCTTGGATTTTTTTTTTTTGTAAATAATCAAATTATAATTAATAAAGTTTAAATGTTTGAGCTTGACCAGAACATATTTCTGAGACTGAGTGTACCCATTTATAGAATTACTTCATTAAATTACAACTTATTCTTTTTTAAAATGATAGAGAGTTCAATAAGGACACTTCTGCATAACAGAAGTAAACCATGAATAGACGACATGTACTGTAGCGTTATCTTTGTTGGCCTGACCTACATGTCCACTCTGAATATTTCTTTATACTTTTTATCTAATGCAGACAAACTATTTTTCCAAGTCAAAACATGAAAGTGGTCAGTCTCCAAGAAAATAATTCAACACTTGTTGATCTGATAACTAAGTGCAAGACCGCAGAGCAGTCTGGCCCAATCACAGCAAACAGGAGACAAGGTCAGAATTTTTAAGACCCTAATGTTCCTCAGTGGCATATTTTATGTTTTTGACTCCATGGTTTAAGTTCTGTGTATGATCATTCGTGTGAGCTCATGTTTTTGTGTGTGGACTCATGCTTGATGTGATTTCTTTTATTTTCAGGATCTTCTTAGCAGAATGCGAATTTACGTGGTACAGCAATGACCTACATAAGCGATTTCATAACCCATTTATTACATTATCTTCTAATAGGATTAGACATTGCGTTAAAAAGTGATTAATGGTCAAAAATGATGATGCTGGTCAAAAAATCCATTACATCATTTAAGACACCAAGCAACACTCCCACTTATGCTTATCCAATTCTTTTTAAAGGGGACCTATAATGCCCCTTTTACAAATCTCTGTTGTCCCCAGAATGTCTGTGAAGTTTCAGCTTTAAAAAATACCCCACAGATCATTTATTATAGCTTGTCAAAGTTGCCCCTATTTGGGTGTGAGCAAAAACACGCCGATTTAAATGCGATTTAAAAGTGTCCCTTTAAATGCAAATGAGCTCCTGCTCCCGGCCCCCTTTCCAGAAGAGGTCGGAGCTTTAACACCTCGCGCTTCGGTTGCTCAACAACAACAAAGCTGGAGAATCTCACACAGCCAAAATGACGATTGTCAGTAACGGTGTTCAGCCTTACATTATTTAAACCTGACACTGACACTGATGGAGAGACTCAGGAAGAAATAACTTATAGAATGCATCTGGACATTTCTAAACAGTTAGTGGATAAATGTATGTAGTTGCTGTGGAGTTGATTCAACTCACCGACTAGCATGTGCCGTCATGTTAATCTTTTGTGCGAATCCAGCATTAAATTGACCCTTGTTTGTGAAGCGTGTTTTCAGGGCAAGGTTTATGTAAATTTTACGGTTAGTGATGTCACTAACCAGGGAAGAAGCTTGTTGTAGTCCCTACCAGCCATTTGTTGTAGTCCTTAAACAGAGAATTCTTTAAAAGGAAATATCTCCCTTTGCATTTAACTTTGAACGTCATAACTTTGCAGATGTTGTTTATGCTCAGACAGCAACATTACACACTAACTAAAGTTTAAAAAGTGAAATCATAATCAACTATCCTTTTAAAGAAATTATATTGGTTAATTAGGAGATTAAACGGAAATTTTATGTGTATCTAGGTTACATATTATGGAAAAACCTATCCAACATCCTACATTTTTTCTACAATGACAAATAACCTCTCTATTTCTTGTAACCCGTCTGTGTTGAATTTAATTAATGTTAGCCCTTTTAAAAAGTATATTTTGAGGGTTTATAAAGTATATTAAAATATGCATTTTCCATATCAACTTGTTTGTTTTGCTGTGTGTATATAAAGTCTAATTTCACTACTAAAGCCAGAACCTCATAATCTGAGGATATTAGTGTGTTTGTAGTAGCATGAACATATACAATTTGTTTGTGCTATCGCTCTTTAAAATAAATCCCAGTCTGATGGGCTATCATCACATGCAGTGACATTCATACACTTTTAATACATTTTGAAGCCTCTGGTTTATTATTACGTAATAAATAATATATTATTTCTGCATACTAACGTTTGGAGATTTGGACTGAAACTAGATATGGACGTGAATGGTAGAGTTGTGGTCAGGTAGAGGTTAACTGGTTAGAGCGCTCTGATGGTTGGGCAGGCGCGGAACTGCTGCGCTCTGACGCGGTGATGGAGAGCTCAGAGATGCGCTGCTGCTCAAACAGGATCCCGCGGCCGCGGCCGACCTTTCCCTCCTGCTTTCTTCGCTCTTCTGCGCCGAGACTTTAAATCACGGGTGAGTCCCGCTCCTTCGGCAGACATTTTCAGCGCATGACAGATCCAACGAGACGTCACAGTAACGTAAAGCGCGTGCGAGCGTCATGCGTAGGCTACTCTATATGATAACATGGCAGGTTCATTGAAAAGCGTCTAGCGCGTAACAGTAACTCCGACAGTTTGATTAGAGTCCTCCAAGAGTTAAGTTATGCAAGTGTGCAGATGAGTAAGTTAAAACTTCTTTAAAACACAGTGATTGATTATTTTGCCAACATACTGATGTTGCTATAGCTATGTAGAGCCACTCCAATTTATAAAAGTAACATGGTAACCGTAATTTACTGCATTTAACTTGGTTTTAATCATCAGCCGTCATTAAATGTTGAATTAAACTGGCAGACATATTCTAAAACCGTTATCTAATATTAATTTAGTAATAGTAGTAACAGTATACCTAATAACTGTTTTTGGGCAGTTAACATGGTAAATGTTTGTAAAGTCAAACTTCTTTTGAAATACGCAGTATTTGCGTATTGCGTGTTTGGTCATTTTGTCAACACACTAAAGACATGAAATCACTGTGAAATCTCTTTATTTCTATTCACAACCATCAATAGAGCGCACGAGTGCACGCCCACTTTTTAAACCATAATTTATTTTCCATATAGGAACATAATAGGAGGATAATAATAATAATAATTATATAGTATAAGAATAATATAATAATAATAATTCATATATTATATATATTATATTATTACATAGACATAATAATAATGACTACACATTATTTTTATTATGTAGATTATATGATAATAATATTATTATTATTATCGTGTGTTGTTATTGTTAATAACAATAATTCATGATGATATTGTGATATTATTATTATACAGATATAATAAATAATTCATAATGATTATTGAATATTGTCATTGTTTAATGCGGGCATGAACTATAAGGGTGTGCAGCATATAAAACCACAGATTTAAAGTTCAGTGTTTATAAACAATATATTTTAAGTATATTGCAGAATATTCACATATATTCAAATATAATAGTTTGAGAGATTATTTAATATCGTGAGATTGAGAGACATTTCCGGTGGTTCATGGGAGTGGGTTGTCGCTGTAGAATCTTTCATCCTGATTTTTGATTGGTGGATATTTCTCTTCAGGATTCATGGGTAATGTAGTTCTGCAGCAGGATTTGCGATGTTAAATACAATTTTAAAAAATTAAGTTGAACTTGATGGCTTCAACAGAAGCATATTTCATATATTGATAACCTCTGAGCTCATGGAAGGTTTGTTTTTAAAGGTTTATAAGTCATTGTTAATAATAAAAATAATAATAATTTTTTTTTAAACTTATTTATTTTATTTATTTCTTTACTTCCAGTACTTTGGTTATGTGGGAAGTGGCTTTTATTTATTCATTCTAAAAGTTATTTATTGCTTTTGTCCATGGAACAATCTGTCAAGTGTGGTACACATGTGGCCTTCGGAAATTGTTTCCCCTGACAAAGTACACAGCATCAAGAGTTAATTAACATCCTTTTAATAAGCATCATTTAATGTTTTAAAAGTGCAGCCAAAACATCAGGACTGGTTGCGGGGGTGGATGAAAGCTGGAGATCCATGGGATGTTGAGAAACTTTACCAGAACTAAATAAATGCTGAGTGACTGGGACTTTCCCAAACCTGCGGCAAACAGAATGTCCTGTTATTAACCATTTTTACCAGACCAGATATTTAACCCCTAAACCACCTTCCAAATGCACTATTGTATACTACTGTTCAAAAGTTTGGGGTTAGTAAGAATTTATTTGTTTATTTTTTTTAAAAAATTACTACTTTTATTCAGCAAGGTTGCATTAAATTGATCAAAAGTGCCATTACATTTCTATTTCAAATAAAAGCTGCTCTTTTGAAGTTTCTATTAATCAGAAACTCTGAAAAAAATTCACAAAAATATTAAGCAGCGCAGTTTGATAACAGTTTGATAATACTAAGACATGTTTCTTGGGCAGAAAGTCAACATTTATTGAACAAATTGTGTCTTTCTCTTTAAATAAAATCACTTATAATTAACATTTCTTAACATAGCATCTCAGCTAATGCTGTAAACTATACCCTGTAAAGGAAACTCTTTCTTGAACATTTCTACAATATTAAAGGTTACAATTAACAACAGAGCCCAAACTATTAAATTCAGTTGCTATTATTTTTAGATATAATAATCAACATTCAAATTAAAAAAATGTAAATTGCACATAAGTCAGGTTTTGCATTATCTTCTAAATCTAATTATAAATCATTTTTCAATTATTTTTCTACTTCTAATCATTTACACAATTACTGTCATAATTTGTTTTCATGACAAATTTATTTAAGAATATATTAAATAATTAAGACATTACTAACAGGTAAAGTAAATATAATGAATATATAAGCTAATATAGTGCAAATATTTAGTGAAATACTCCCCTCTAGAGTTTATTTCTCTAGTGATCTAACATGCTGTGGACACTAAATGACTTGCCTGAGGTAATTGTAATGCTTCGTGAGATTATTCTCAAGCTGATTCTCAAGCTGTTTTATTGACGTCTTTTTGATGTTGAAACACTGGTTGAGAGATTACAAATAAAAATATATATGCATAGATCATCTGTTCTTCTTCTTCTGTGCTTTTTTCTGTTGTGGCGGTTAGCAAACTTCGTTGCATTACTGCGCATGGCCCCTTCTGGATTGGATTGTGGATCACCTGTGACTGACTGTATTCGTCATCTGACTGTATGCACCGAACCGTGATGTCCGTACAGTGACAGTTCGGGACGAATACATGTACCGTTACATATATATATATATATATATATATATATTGTATATATATATATATATATATATATATATATATATATATATATATATATATTCCCAGACCTGCCCCGAACCTCAGAACTCTCAGCATGTCCTGTAGTTAACACTTGTATTCTAACCAAAAGCATGTGCGATGTGTTATGACTCACCCTACTCATTAACAAAATAGTTTGGGTAGGAATTGTGCAGATCATCAACAGAAATGAAAAAAAAAAAAACTAATTCATCTTCTTTAAAAATGGAATTCATCTGAAAACGTGTAGTGTATTGAGCAATGATCATATAAAGTGTTTATTGTCAAATTAACAGTAACTGGCAACAAGTATCCAGTAGTTGCTGTATTTCATACCACAGTAAAATTACCATAAAAATAACTACAGTAGTTTTAATCATACTGTAAAATAAAATACAGCATTAAGTATAATGCTGTAATGTATTTTACAGTATGCTTAAAACTACTGTAGTTATTTTTACAGTTTACTTTTATTATTATTTATTTATTTTAATTTTACTGTTATATATTCAATAACACAAGTTATTGCTTCACATCAACAGCTTTATTTAGGTTTCATCTTTTACATTTCATAGCTGAACTTCAAAACAGATTTACCAGCATATTAATTTCATCAATTAACAAAATACAATTAAAGCTATACCACTAAAATCACATTAACACATTGTGCCAGTGGAAAATAAATGTTGGAAATATAAAAATAAAAGTTTGAAGAGTTAAAGTACTTAATTAGTAGCAGTATACAACAATAACCAGTGAATACATATCTTAAATCTAAAAACCACATGCTATAAAGAAAAGGGTCTTCTTTATTTACTTCTCTTCCCCCTTGTCTCACGATGGTTCAGCCCGTCTGCCAGCGCCGCTGCAGGAAGAAAATGCTGTCAGCACGGCTTAACTAGGAAATGAGTGCCAGCACCAAACGTATTTATACCTTGGAGTTGCAAACAACATTGGTACACAACAAAAAAGGGGATTACATGTGTTTTAAAGTTGACCTACCAATTTCACGTATGCTTTTCGTCTTCACAACGACTCTTTCTGCCTGTCTCACGTTGGTTCAGCCGGTCTGCCAGCGCCGCTGCGGGAGGTAAATTCTTTATTGCGGCTTAAATAGGAAATGCTCACCCGCTCCGATGTTCAAACATATATTTATTAACTCAAACGTATTTATACTTTGCAAATAACATTTGTATAAAACATATAAGGCAATTACTTGTGTTTTAAAGTATCCACCAATTTCACGTACTTCGTCCTAGGACTTTCATCTTCAATACGCTAAAGAAGGAAAAGGCCAGAAAATGAACACTTGCTCGCATATTTTTATGGAAACTTGTTAACTAAAAGCTTTATATCTTGCAAATAACATCAGAATAAAACATAAAGTGAACATATTTTTTTTTTTTTGAAAAGTTAACCTACCATACTCTTGTGGGCTTTCATCTTCATGATAAATCTGTCATGCGTGAGGAGGTGTGTGGTTGTTTTTCGCGGTCATTTAGTACGGTATTTAGATATACAGTAGGCTAATATTTTTCCAGAATGCATTGAAAACGTCTCAGGTTACGTATGTAACCATGGTTCCCTGAGAACAGGGAACGAGACTCTGCGTTTTACCGCATATGGGAATGTCACACGTGAATCGATTGTTTGAAAGCCAAGTATCAAACCACTCCAATCCTATTGGCTGGCGACAACCTATGACATCATCATAGCGCAACCCGGAAGTATATAAGGAACGGCTAGAGAATCAGCCAGTATCTTATCGTTTTGAGGAACTGTTCAGCAGGGAGCCCCGAAGCATGGCAAAGCAACGCAGAGTCTCATTCCCTGTTCTCAGGGAACCATGGTTACATACGTAACCTGAGACGTTCCCTTTGAAAGGGAACTCAACTCTGCGTTTTACCACATATGGGGAATGATATACCCACGCCGCCATGCTTGAGGAGAGTGCATGCCAAGATGGATAGACAAACGTCAAGCGGTTTCGAAAGAAACGCCAGATAGCAACTCACCCTCGGGTCACACAAAGACTGTCAGTAACAGCATTCCCTACGGCCAACAGCCCAAGCTGAACCTCAAAGAGGCCCACCAAGGCTGCTCCAAGGTTTCTGGGACCAAATCTTCCGAAAAGGTCCCTTTAAGGAAATGTGGCCAGGGAACCGAAAGGAACCCCGGCAAGCCACTAGAAGGGGGACATAGTCACCCCAGTGCCACCAGGGAGTCCAACCTGGTCTGACATAGTCTTGGCCAACCCTGTCTGAATACAGAGTCTTAACAAACGCATTCTTCAGAGAAGACAGCAAGTAAGAGCGACTGTGAAAGGCAGTAAGCAACTCAAACCCACGCGTAGAGACGGGCATCCTGGAGAGCAGAACTCAGCTGAGTGCTATGGACCCTCTTATTGAGGGGAGTATACTCTGCTCAATCCTAGTAGCGCCTGATCAAATATACTGAGGAGGCTGTGTGCTTAAGAAACCCTGCATAAGGGGAGCACAAACCAGCCTGGGGCTGATCCTCAACGGGAGGCCTCATGGAAGCCTTCAACCAATGACCAGCTTAGAGAGCTAAGCACTTATACCAGACAACCCTAGCAGGGGAGTACAAAGCTCAACCTAACAGATAGACATACTATACATAATCATGGAGGCCAGAGAAGGGCCTACAACATGACAATGGTTCTACGTGGAGTAGAACTTACTCATGCTAACATGCTCTGTCATGACAGTGGGAAATCCAAGGGCGGCCTGTCAAGGCCACCCTGTCAAGGCCACGCACCTCGAATACTAATCTTGCTGGAAGCAAGACCAACCTCATGACAGCAACAGCAAATAAGACTGTAGAGTGCCCACATAACAGTCTACCTAACACAATCCAACAAGCAGCACACTCAGTAAAAGAACCTTTTACTCTTTAAAGCAAGAGGAGTACAACATACGCTATCATGATCTAAAGGAGGCCCAAAAAATGGGCCTACAACTTCAGACAGACATGTGGCGTCAGCTCGTTTCAAGCTCCAGGAAAGACAAACAACCAAACTACACGGAGGTTAAATAACTCACCTGGGGCCCTGGCCAACCAGCAGTATACTCAGCAAAGCACCTTTAAACTCTCTCAGCGAGAGGAGTACACCATTACACACACCAACATTTTCTCAAAGGAGGCCCCAAGGGCCTACTACTTGTAAACACGCGGCGTTAGTCTAGTGGCCACTAAAGTTCTAGGAGCAAAATAGAACCAACCTACTCTCTAGGTAGCTACTTAGCTCAACTAGAGCTGAAGGATACACATAAATCAAGCTCAAGGAAGCAAATGTAGAAAAACTGAACCGCAGTAAGGTTTACTCCAAAAACTCACCCTGAGAGGCCAGCCACTCAGCAACGTACTCAGTAAAACACTTTTTACTCTCAAAGTGAGAGGAGTACACAAACGAACGCCAACATGCTACACAGGAGGCCCAGAAGGCCTACAACTACAACAGCATCGGCAAGTGGCAATCATGACCACACCAGCCAGCAGGCCATGCACTCAGTAAAACACCTTAAAGCAAGAGGAGTACACACTCCACCACAATACTCCGCAAGAGGCCTGACCTAGGGCCTACTCTTAGCAGAGATGGGCGTGGCCGGTGGCGCTTCTCCGCCACAATACTCTGCGAGAGGCCTGACCTAGGGCCTACTCTTAGCAGAAACGAGCGTGGCCGGTGGCGGTGATGGGTCATACAAAACCAACACAGAACCTGAAAGGAGGCCTTAACAGGGCCTACAACTTCAGCAACACGTGGCACCAGCTAGTGGTTTTAAAAGGGGACCAAGCTCAAAGGGGACCAGCTCTAAACCCAACAAACAGTTGTGGGAAGCTTAACACAACCTGAGCAGTGAAACACCACAAACCCTAACCGGGGAGTACAAAGGTCACCATGCTCTTAAATAGAGGCCAACACAAGCCTACTATCATGAGAACAGATGCTAACCTGTGGCAGCACTAGAGTAAAGCTCACATACATGTAGGGCAAAAACTAGAACTCAAAGCAAGCATAATGCTTTGTAAATACATGCCATCCTAAAATGGATAAATGCTCTCACCAAACAGAATTACAGATCTTTGCTGAGCCCTGGAGAACGGAAGCTAAAAAGCTAGCACCGTAACTCAAACTTGAATGTTAATTCAAAGGCCTCAGGGGAAAGACAAATTCATAGCATGAATAAAGTTCTAGAGAGTGGGGCCTAGCATACACTGCACACACTTATCTACGCAAAGATAAGTGCCTACCACCTGAGAAAAACAGCATCAGGGAGGCTAACAGCCTACTACCTTAGCTGTTAATCTCAGCCATTGCACCTACATAAACAAGGGGAAAATGGGCATACGGCCTAACAACTCCCTCAGGAGGAGGCCAGAACTAGGAACTATACAACCTAACAAGGGATAGAAATATAAAGGGTGGTTTATAACAATAAACACCTAAACCTAGTCCTAGCCTAGGCCGCTAAGCTGTGGGCCTACAGGGCCACAAGCATAGCAATGCTTGGGCTTCACCTCTGAAGCTTCATAGATAAGAGGAAATAAAGCGAAGCTCAACAAGCAAACAATGTCAGGTGGCCGATTAAGGCCGACCTAAACATAGATACTAACTGAAGTGACGAGTGCTAACTCAAACTTACTCTAGCAAACACCAGAAGAAAGCTATTCTATACAACAGGTGGCTGAGAGGCAGCCATTTTGAGGCCTGCACAAAAATCGTTCTAGCCAACCTATCAAACTTCAGTTTGCCCAAAACCCCTTTTACTTTTTCCGACTACATACTCAGGAAAAACTATACAGGAACACAAGGTCAACATATTTTAGAAACATAAATATAAACCCAGCACACCTTCCTGCAGCTCGAAGACTGAAGACTCCTCTTTTCCTTTTCTTTAACAAGGAAGTATGGAATCTAGGGTTCTTTTGAAGCCTAAAAGAGCCTCCTTCACTATCAAGCCAGAAGCCGTCAGCCCGACTGTATTTCGAAGCACCTGAGTATGATAAATGAAACCAAACCGCAGGAGGCGGAGGAAGAAGGGGTGAGGGCAGATGCAAAGTCCCTCGCAATGAGATTACGCTACTGGCGTATGTGATCGATCACCTCCCTTAAAACCTGCTTCTTCCTCCTTGGGTCCCGCCACCTCTGTGACTTGCTCCGAAAAGGAGGAGGCGTCCGAGCGGCTATACTGGATCTCTGGCCCTGTCCAGAGCTGACCAGCCTCCTGGCTGACTACATGCTCAGGAAAACTATACAGGAAAAACAAGGTCGACCAATTTTAAAACATAAAATATAGACCAGCTTACCTTCCTGCGGCTCGAAGACCGAAGATCCCTTATTTTCCTTTTTCTTTACATGAAAGGATGAAATCTAGGGTTCTTTTAAGCCTAAAAAACCCTCTTATTATCACACCGGAAAAGTGGGCTGTCAGAAAAACAATCACCATGGGCCCAGCCATCAGTCTGACTATAAGAAGCATCTGAGCATGTTATATGTCTATAAACATATACACATATATACATATATATATATATATATATAGGAGGTGGAAGAAGAAGAGGAAAGGGCAGAAGAAAACTGCCCTTGCAGCTGAGGGACTGATTACAGACACTGCTGGCATCTAATCAATCATCCATCTCAAACTCGCTTCTTCCACCTCCCGTCTGTCTGGGCCCAGATTCAGATCTGAATGGCTAGAGTTTTTCCATGCCCTCCCGATCTCAAACAAGGAGATCAGGAAGGAATGGAAGGCTTATGGGAGCTGCAGAGTAGACAGAAAGAAACTGCTCGTCGAGCCGTCCGCGTGCTGCCCCTTTCTTAATGCGCCCTCCTGGCAGCTGCAGCCTGCCAGAAGCATGTCCCACAAACACAAACTGCGACGACGTCAAACACGAACGTCATTGTCATCCAACAACACATCCTCATCAGCCCCAAGGGGGCTGAGAGAGAATACACTTTTCTCAAACTTCCCAACGGGCTCACCTGCAAGCCCCATGATTGCAGCCGTCGTTCTGCCTCAGCACAAACAGGGCCAGAATCACCAGGCACAGATGCGGATGCATCTTCCCTCGAGAAGAGTGCCAAATGAGAACGGAGCATTCGATAGGGAGACGCTCACAGTAAATAACAGAAAAACACAGACAGCGCCCTCAAGCACTGTCGCACTCCTCTTCTAGACGCTCAGAATGTGTATATCAAGTGTCAAAACCTGGGATACAGATGAACACACTCTCTGAAACGTTTGTAAGGCATAATATAAGAATCCCTTACCGGATTCGATAACATCGCGATCAGACAAAACAGTCCCGAAAGACGAAAAGATACTGACTGATTCTCTAGGCACTCCTTATATACTTCCGGGTCGTGCTATTATGATGTCACAGGCTGTCGCCGGCCAATAGGATTGGAGTGGTTTGATACTTGGCTTTCAGACATCGGTTCATGTGTGACGTTCCCATATGCGGTAAAACGCTGAGTTGAGTTCCCTTTGAAAGGGAATCTACAGTAACATACTGTATACAGTTTATACAGTTGGAAACTGCTAAGAAAACAGTAACAAGCTGTAAAAAAAAACAAAAAAAAAAAAACGACAAAATCTACAGTAGCCTAATATGCTGTACTCAGATTCTACAGTACGGAACTGTTGAGAACACAGTATAATACTGTGAAAACAACAGAAATCGTTCACAGTGAGTACAGCTGACAGATGAAAGATAACAGAACAGATTTTAGCACACTACTGTTCAAATGTTTGGGCTCATTAATAAAGAAATTATACTTTTATTCAGCAAGAATGCATTAAATTGATCAAATGTGACAGTAAAGACATTTTAATGTTACAAAAGATTTCTGTTTCAAATTAATGCTTTAAAAAAAACTTTTTATTCATCAAAGAATCCTGAAAAAAAGTTTCCACAAAAATATGAAGTGGCACAATGGTGATATTGATTATACTAATAATGTTTCTTGAGCAGAAAATCATCATATTAGAATGATTCCTGAAGGATCGTGACACTGAAGACTGGAGTAATGATGCTGAAAATTCAGCTTTGATCACAGAAATAAATTACATTTTAATATATATTCATATAGAAAACAGGTATTTTAAATTGTAATAATATTTCACATTTTTTTTTCTGTTTTTACTGTATTTTTGATAACAAAAATAAATGCAGCCTTGGTGAGCATAAAACTTCTTTCAAAAATGTCTAAATCTTACTGACCACAAACTTTTGATTGGTAGCGTAAATGGTTGTCATGGAGTTGCTATGCATGTTTTTGACTTCTGGTGTACATAAATTAAAAAATGTCAGAGTGATTGAATTGTTCTGATTTCATAATGAAGAAAAAAAGCAAGGATGACACTCATGAAGAGAAAACCTTTTTAAGTAGTTTGGCTCAATCTGTTATATGGAAGCTTGTTTTCTGCCACAGAATAATATAAGTAATTGCGCCTTTTTATCTCACAATTACAACTTTATTTCTCAGAATTCTGACTTTATAACTTACATTTACTCACCCTTATGTTGTTTCAAACCTGTATGACTTTCTTTCTTTTGCGGAACGTAAAAGAAGATATTTTGAAGAATGTTTCAAACAAAACTGTTTTGGTCAATACATACGTATATCTAAATACCAATTCAGATGCAGCTTCTGAAAAACAAAAATCATCCTAAAAGTTTGTGTTAATAAATTTTATGTTGAAATAAATAAAATATTTCTTTCTAAAGCTACATTTTGTAATGTCTATTTGATGCTTTTCACATTTAACACAGTAATGACTTATTGACTATTGATTAATTTATCGGCACATCATGTAATTAATTAGAATAAAAATTTGAATCACTTGACAGCCCTAATATTTAAAAACCTTTTGGGAAAATAGGTTTTCAAGTTGTGAACACATTAAGATATGTAAGGAAAATATTTTACTTTTTACTTCATGATTACACATGACATTTTTAGAGTTATTCAATTTAATCGTTTGTTGATAGTATAAAAGTTTTTCAAAACCAACATGAATTCAAAGAGTACATTTGAGCAAACTTGGCACATGCGCTGCAGACAAATTTTTTAAAAACAATTTCTCTTTTCTTTATCGCAGACACTCTTATTTGTCCCACTAATGTTTTGATTCATAAATTCATAAAATAACATATGGTAGACACATGATGCTTTCCAAATTTCAAAAATAGCCCCGTTCCCTGAACTTTTAATGGTCTTCCCGCAACAGAACAGAACAAGATAAAACTCAAGCCAACATTAATAAGATTCATTTCAAAACAAATAATCGCCATATCCACCCAAGGTGAGTATGAACGCGCCATGCAGTGTCTGTTTTGTCTCAGCAAGGCGTTGAGGCGTTCACTGCTAATTAGTTCAAATCAAAGAATTTCAAAGAGCTGAACTGGTACAGTATGGTACTAGCAACGCCAAGGTCATGGGTTTAAGTCCCAGGAAATGCATATAGTGGCAAAAATAAACACAATGTAAATTGCTTTGGATCAAAGTGCCTGCCAAATGTGTAAATGTAAATGAGGAATGGTGTGTGCGCTACCATGTTTGATAGAAGTACAGCAGAGGAACCTTCAAATCAATGTATAAAACTCCACTTATATGCCTCATTTGCAGAAAACATTGAAGAGCTTATTTGGTTCTCTGCTACTTCTGGAACAGAAGAATCGTTGGGATGAGATCAGTCGCCAGCCTACTGTGGTTTATTGATATGGCACTGGTCAAGTTAAGACATCAGTGTTACTTATGGAAGAATTCTGCTAAATTATTCTTGATAGTCTTGGGAGATATTTCTGAAGAACAGATCCAGTCGTGTTTTTAACAGCTCTATTGTTTTTTGATTGTCAGCGGGACAATATTGATAAAAAGCAAATGAATAACAAACATGAGAGCCAAAACAATGGAAAAGAATGCATGAAATCACTGGGCCTCAACAAAAACACTTTATAAACACAAAAGGACAAGAAATATGCAATATTAGACTATGTTAATGGATTACTGTCATACTCTTGACAGTATGTTCTAACCAGCCTTTAGTGTGTCTAACGCAACCATCACTAATGATAAAAAGAAGAAGAAAAGAAATTACAAGCATTTATTCAAATCATGATTTATTAATTCATAAATATAATTACACTTTTGGGGAGTCACACCAACATTTTACAACCTGAACTAACTTTTTCTTGTCATAAAAAAGTTAAACTATTAGACATTTTAGGAGACTTATTGATATTGACACACACTCATGAGGGTCAGCAGAGGTCATCTCTATGATATCACTTCCTGATTTGTTCTGCACATTTCTGCTTGTTGGTTGCACCACATGACTTTTATTGGCATGCACATGTTTTTCAAATGTCAATAAGCAGTTTTCTAAGAAATAATAATAATAATAATAAAATATGCCAGAGGTTTTCTTTTCAACAATTTAAGATTCAGAATAGTTGTAACACCATGACATTTTTTTCCCCCTTACATTTTTACCATGTTTAACCCCCCCAAACAAAAACAAAACATCAAAATTAATTTTAATTCAGAAATGAAAGGGATAGTTCACTCAAAAATGAAAATTTTGTCATCATTTACTCGCCTTCATGTTGTTCCAAACCTGTATAAAGTTCTTTCTTCTGTTGAATATAAAAGAAGATATTTTGAAGAATGTCTGTAACCAAACAGTTGATGGGCCCCATTGACTTCCATTGTATTTTTCCCCCCATACTATGGAAGTCAATATATCTTCTTCAAAATATATTATTTTGGTTTGGAACAACATGAGGGTGAGTAAATGATTACAGGATTTTCATTTTTTGGGTGAACTATCCCTTTAAGAACATGTTTATCACAGAATAAGCCATTGTATGTATAAATGACCTTTTTAATTATATCTTTAAAAAAAAGATTAAATCAATCTCAATCCAGACCAAAAAATCTGCATTATTCATCTGACTTTTGTTTTAATTTAATCAATTTCGATCAGCTTAAAAACAAACACCTGCGAAATTTACATTTTGGAAACTGTAACTCAACTTTCATCCATTATTCTATTTTGGCAGGGTTTATGCAGTGGTAACGTTGCAGTATTAGGCGAAGTCTTGGTCTATTTTTTAGCCTCTGAGAATACTATATTTCCAAAAATGAACAATTTGAATATATATCAGTTGCTAAATGCTTTTTTAAAATTTTTATTTATTTATCTGTCAGCGTGGGTCTTGGAGTATCATGTCTGTTTAGAATAATGTTCCCATTCCATGGGAAAAGTTCTCTTGTTTGTTGAATGCAGGAAGAACTCTCATTTGAACTTATTTCTTTAAACTAAAAATTCAACTGAGCTTGACAAAGCTGTGTTTCATTTTCTTTCCCCTATCTGTGTTATAGTTACAGATATGATCATACCAGATGTGGCAGAAGAGTCATGCTTCACTTAAAACATTTCATAATTTCTCTGTGATGCCAAAATGCATAACTGCCAAAAGTTCACGTCGGGGGAACAGCGCCTTTAAGAGTGTGTTTTGTTGCAGCCGGTGTGCTGCCAGCCGTATACTGCTGTGATTTAATTATTATTAATGGAATGTCTTGTAGGCCAAATATTTGTGATTTCTCTGACTGGCTTTTGTGTGCTTCTTACACGCACGCTCTCATTTGTTATAGACAGACAGACACGCAGGGTCATCCCCCGAGGGTGTTGATCTGGGTCAGATCACTTATTGCTGATCTCTCCACGCCGCCTTTCCCAGCCTAGTTTCACTTCTGCTGCCTGTAAGTGACTGCGACTGGGAGAGAGTTAATTAGCAGGTTGGTGCTTCATGAGACTTTAAAATGGCATTATGTATAAATAAAACATTTTTATATTTTCTGAAGAATATCTTGAGTCACTTTTATGCATTTGGCAGATGCTTTTATCCAAAGCAACTTACATTGCATTCAAGGTACACATTAAGGTCTTTTCACACCACTGAGGAACTCAGTTATAGAAACTAGCCACCAGGGCGGTCCCCCGAGAACTAAATTTCCTCTAGAGCGATTTTCGTTGTTGCATTTGCACCGGCAGTAGAAACTCTGATGTGACGTAAGACATCCGACAGTGACATAAGACGTCCGACAGTGACGTCATTTAAGTGTAGCATTACGACGTCATCAGTTCTGTGTGTCCACCAAAGTGTTTTTTCCCAAGGCTAGTGTATTTTCCTAATTGTTTTCAATGGGAGCACCACATTCTTAAAACACCAGCAGCATGACAAGGTGTTGAACGTCTATTTCCCGATGAGTGCTCTGTGTTTTTTACTGGTCGCCGAGTGTTAAAGAATGTTCAACTTTGGGCAAAACGCAGCGATCATCACTGTCAGTTTTTACCTAGCCATCCAATAACAGTGGAAGAGGGGCAGGACAAATACCACACCAACCTACCACTGCATCCTGCTTGTACAACGGTAACAGACAACGACAAGAAGCATAATAATGGAACAAAATTTTTTAAATAAGAGCCAGAGCAAATACTTTACATCGTATTGACATTTTTATATAGAAACAAGAAACAAACTATCTTTGAAATGAGATACTAGTAACACTTCTGCGGATATTCCGTATCATAGCAATCAAAGAGTCCCAACTGAAAAAAACGTCTCTCAAGCGCCCATATCTAGGCGTTATAAGCTGGCAAAAAACGCTTTGGTTGAGAAGTGTCTGTACTTCGGCATCGGTCTATCTATCGTTGTTTTCGTGTAGTTAGTTTGTGGAGTAAGTATTTGTAAACTGTGTGTTTACACGGCTTTTTAAAAATGTCAGTGTACAGGGATATCCCTTATTTTTATCAGTTCTTGCTTTTCATGGGAATCGAAACCTTAGCTTTGCTTGCTAGCTCCGTCATTTCCCAGTCGAAAAAGAAACGGAAGAGTGGAACAGGGCGCCCAGGGAGCGATTGGGGGTTAAGTGCCTTGCTCAAAGGCACCACAGTTTGGGTAATGAGAGTGGAAGAGAACGCTGTTCATTCACTCCCCCAACTTACATTTCCTTCAGGTTACAAGTTCAACTCTCTAACCATTAGTGGCCCGACGGAAGCCTCTCCTCAGTGCAAGACACATGAAAGCCTGCATGGAGTTTGCTAAAAAACACCTGAAGGACTCAAAGATGGTGAGAAATAAGATTCTCTGGTCTGATGAGACCAAGATAGAACTTTTTGGCCTTAATTCTAAGCGGTATGTGTGGAGAAAACCAGGCACTGCTCATCCCCTGTCCAATACAGTCCCAACAGTAAAGCATGGTGGTGGCAGCATCATGCTGTGGGGGTGTTTTTCAGCTGCAGGGACAGGACGACTGGTTGCAATCGAGGGAAAGATTAATGCGGCCAAGTACAGGGAAATCCCTTATTTTTTATCAGTTCTTGCTTTTCATGGGAATCGAAACCTTAGCTTTGCTTGCTAGCTCCGTCATTTCCCAGTCGAAAAAGAAACGGAAGAGTGGAACAGGGCGCCCAGGGAGCGATTGGGGGTTAAGTGCCTTGCTCAAAGGCACTTAATTAAAGGCATTACAATTTGGGTAATGAGAGTGGAAGAGAACGCTGTTCATTCACTCCCCCAACTTACATTTCCTTCAGGTTACAAGTTCAACTCTCTTAGCATTAGGCCACAACTGCCCCCTTTAAAGGGATAGTTCACCCAGAAATGAAAATTCTGTCATCATTTACTCACCTGAAAACCATTGGGCTCCAAAAAAAACACTGGTCCCTTTGACTTTCATTATATGGCCAATACACTAAGACGTTTCTTCTTTTGTGTTCTGCAGAAGTCATATAATTTTGGAATGACATGAGGGTAAGCAAATTATTCAGATTTTTCATTTTTGGGTGAACTATATCTTTAAAAAGCAGTCTTTATGAAGGTATATGAGTTCTTAAATATTGTCAGGACATATATTGGCATGAAATCTCTATTAAATACATATTTTTTCCCATTGATATTTAGAAAAACAAGTAGATGTGCCAATACTGGCAGATTTCTCTTTGGGTTGTAGTTGTTCCTCGTACCAACATGATAAAGTTGGTGATAACCGAAATGTGTGTTCTGCTCTTGACAGTATTGATAAAGGCTGTTGAAAGAAAAAAAGACAGAAAAAGTATAAATTTTATGCATAAGCCGAGCCAAAACGATGTCCCACTTGGGAATCCTGACCTCATTTTTCTCAGTCTGGCTATATTTTGTCAAATTGAGCTCATGAACCACTGCCAGACCCGTCTCATGTTTCTCATCATGTGTGAGGGCTTCTCCTCTTTCAATGAACTATATCTCTAGTTACAAAAAACATTCGGAATCTCAGAAAGCTGTAAATTAATGCAAACAGCTTCATTGGCAGCAGAGATGGCACATCTTGTTGTTTCTCAAGGAAATTTTTGAGATTTCCATCAAAAGGGGGAAATTTATGCCATTTTATTTTTGTAGAATTTTGCCAGAATCTACCGTAGGAGTCAAAGCTTTTGTCCCATGACCCTAAAATAACTTTGATGCTAAATCTGATTTATGTCTTCTATTTGTACTGGAAGTATATTAATATGTCATAAAAAGGACATAAAAAGTAACAGTTTTGAAGGAAGTCTTTGCATCCACTTCTATGGAATAAGCGGAAACACAGCTTATCCCTTGGAACACTGTCTAATTTGTTTTTAATAGACTCCATACCGGTTGCTAACTTGCAAACGCACTCTCCAGTGCCCTTGGGCCAAGTACGAAATCTGATCTAATCTATCTTCATGGAACCATCGTGGCCTGTCAATTCATTTACCCTGAGCATAGTGAACCTTAAGGCATGTCATGAAGAGGATTATGTCTTATGCAAGGCTATAAATCATATGTAATACTGTCAATTGACTAAGAACTGTATTTTTGTTCTTTTTGTATGACTGATTATGCAGTTTCTTGGCTCAAAACTTTAGAAGTCCAATCAGGTCTAATTAGTATGTATACTTATGTAAGAGAGCGAAGGAACCTGAGCCAGAAGTCTAATCTGGGAAGACAGTTGGCTCGCCTGTCCTGAAGCGGCAATAATCCCTCAAGCAATCAAGCCTAAACAAAAAGATTACTTGTACTTTATTATACTGATGTGCAGCCTGCTATTAAGATCGGTCAAAAAATGAAATTCTGTCAACCCTCATGCCATTCAGAAAACCCTCTTCTTTCATCTACAAATCACAAAAGAAAACAATTGGAATAATGTACTGAAAATCTTCCTTTGCATTGTATTCCTCCAATCTCATTTGGGGTATCTGAATATGCGCATATTCAAATTTGATGCACTATGTATGTTATATTGCACACAAGTTGTATGGACTACTTTTATGATGTTTTGTTATTTTTGGAGATGAGAGCCATGATCCCAGCTAACAATGAACGTTCTGCTAAGGTTCTCTCAAAGTTATGAACAGACCTTCTTCCATTAATGTTATAAGAATGTTTGTTCAGAGTTATCTTGTGTTTAAGAATGTTCTTAAAACCAAGAACCAAGAATTTTTTTTAATTTTTTTTAAATGGACGTTTTGAATGATCAGAGAACATTCAGAAATAATGTTTTCTTAAAATGAACATTAGCAAAACATTAGTAGAACATATTTGTGATCACCATTCACTTTCATTGTATGGAAAAGAGTAAAAATTCTGCGAAATTCTCTTTTTTGTGTTTTAAGAAAGTCAAAAAAGTAATACAGTATGAAGGTGAGGATGAATGGATTATCGGAAAAGAAAAAGTTCTCATTCATTTATGGTATCCGCAAACTGTGAACTGTCGCACAACTGATGTCAAGGTTGTAATGTGATTGGTTATCAAGGCACATGTGATCCAAGTTGGCCGTTATGCTTTCTCCAGTGTTAGAGCCACAGACCCTCGTATCTCCCAATAATAAGACCATCTCTATTTATACCGGTATGTGTATTTCACAGTGTTGTTAAAAGATAAATACTATTTCATATTTGGTGATATACAGTGGGTATAGAAAGTATTCAGTCCCCCTTAATTTTTCACTCTTTGTTATATTGTAGCCATTTGCTAAAATCATTTGTTCATTTTTTTTCCTCATTAATGTACACACAGCACCCCATATTGACAGAAAAACACAGAATTGTTGACATTTTTTTTATTTATTAAAAAAGAAAAACTGAAATATCACATGGTCCTAAGTATTCAGACCCTGTGCTGTGACACTCTTATATTTAACTCAGGTGCTGTCCATTTCTTCTGATCATCCTTGAGATGGTTCTATACCTTCATTTGAGTCCATCTGTGTTTGATTATACTGATTAGACTTGATTAGGAAAGCCACACACCTGTCTATATAAGACCTTACAGCTCACAGTGCATGTCAGAGCAAATGAGAATCATGAGGTCAAAGGAACTGCCTGAAGAGCTCAGAGACAGAATTGTGGCAAGGCACAGATCTAGCCAAGGTTACAAAAACATTTCTGCTGCACTTAAGGTTCCTAAGAGCACAGTGGCCTCCATAATCCTTAAATGGAAGACGTTTGGGATGACCAGAACCCTTCCTAGAGCTGGCCATCCGGCCAAACTGAGCTATTGGGGGAGAAGAGCCTTGGTGAGAGAGGTAAAGAAGAACCCAAAGATCACTGTGGCTGAGCTCCAGAGATGCAGTCGGGAGATGGGAGAAAGTTGTAGAAAGTCAACCATCACTGCAGCCCTCCACCAGTCGGGGCTTTATGGCAGAGTGGCCTGACGGAAGCCTCTCCTCAGTGCAAGACACATGAAAGCCTGCATGGAGTTTGCTAAAAAACACCTGAAAGACTCCAAGATGGTGAGAAATAAGATTCTCTGGTCTGATGAGACCAAGATAGAACTTTTTGGCCTTAATTCTAAGCGGTATGTGTGGAGAAAACCAGGCACTGCTCATCGCCTGTCCAATACAGTCCCAACAGTGAAGCATGGTGGTGGCAGCATCATGCTGTGGGGGTGTTTTTCAGCTGCAGGGACAGGACGACTGGTTGCAATCGAGGGAAAGATGAATGCGGCCAAGTACAGGGATATCCTGGACGAAAACCTTCTCCAGACCTCAGACTAGGCCGAAGGTTTACCTTCCAACAAGACAATGACCCTAAGCACACAGCTAAAATAACGAAGGAGTAGCTTCACAACAACTCTGTGACTGTTCTTGAATGGCCCAGCCAGAGCCCTGACTTAAACCCAATTGAGCATCTCTGGAGAGACCTAAAAATGGCTGTCCACCAACGTTTACCATCCAACCTGACAGAACTGGAGAGGATCTGCAAGAAGGAATGGCAGAGGATCCCCAAATCCAGGTGTGAAAAACTTGTTGCATCTTTCCCAAAAAGACTCATGGCTGTATTAGATCAAAAGGGTGCTTCTACTAAATACTGAGCAAAGGGTCTGAATACTTAGGACCATGTGATATTTCAGTTTTTCTTTTTTAATAAATCTGCAAAAATGTCAACAATTCTGTGTTTTTCTGTCAATATGGGGTGCTGTGTGTACATTAATGAGGAAAAAAAATGATTTTAGCAAATGGCTGCAATATAACAAAGAGTGAAAAATTTAAGGGGGTCTGAATACTTTCTGTACCCACTGTATTTTGCTAATAAAATGATTGTACCAGAAGAATAGCATGAATAGTGTCCAGTCTCTCTGTATCATGTCAGTGAGCTTTTTAACTGTGTAATGTTTAAACTGATTTGAGCATTTTCCGTTTTTCCGACATGTGGATGAGAAACTTCAGGAAACGCTTGAAAACACTCATTTGCCCCTTCTGGCAAATACCATAACTACACCATCAGATGGCATATTCACAGACCCCACACAGTTCAATGACATTCTGATGCATAATTCTTACAAAATTGAAAAATATTTTATCAATCTGGCAAATTCTAATCTGATTGGCTGACTTTACACATCTTCTGGGAGTAAAGGCACACAATGTTTATCAGTCTGCCTAGAAACAGTCGTGTTTATGATGTTGATACAACAAGAACCTTTGAGGATGAAATAATCATTGGACTTGCCATCACATCTTTAAAGATAGATTTGAGGCAAACAAGTAAACTAGATTAGCTTACCACTAAATAAACAACCAAAAAGAACTGTGTTTGGTTGCCACAGCTGGTTTTGGGGTTACTTTGTGCTTCTGTCATAAATTACACAGGAAGGCATGCAGAAAAGCTGATCATTTAACACACTGGTACATTTCAAAAAGAAATATTGTGGAGCAGCAGATGCCAGGGTGGACAATCAGACCGCCAAGTATTTTGGCCAAAGGATTTTTAATTCGTGCTGATATGTCCACACTTCAGAATTATAGCTATTGCTCATAGACAGGGCAAAGGATTGGTTGATGGGAAAACCCTGCCAAGTAGAGGATTGGTTGTTACAAAAATCAATCTCATCTTTATTTTTCCATCAGGAACTGTCACAAATCACAATACTAACATTTCAGTTGCCTCTACCAGCAATTTCACTATTCTCTACACAGCACAAAACAACAACTAAAATGTTACTGAACACACTCAATTATAAAAAAAAAAGAAAAGAAAAATATATACAAATATTTACAAATCAAATTAAAACAATGTCATGCCTTGAAGCATTTATCAATAAGTAGACGTTGCTTCAAGTTTCATGTTATTGTTCAAGTAAACAAACTGTCAGAAACAAAGAAATAAATGAGTGTTTTTCTTTGTTTCTTGTCAGTATTGTTGTTTGATTCATATTACGCAGTGGTTATTTATATTAGGGATAATGGTTTAAATTATTTAAAATCATTTCATTGCTCGTGTTCTCAAATGAGGAAGATTATCGCTGAACGAATCCGAAAGAGTCATGATGAATCAAATGACCCGCCAGTTCACCTGTTAACGGACGCAGTTATGAACACGCTCTGCTTAACTCCACCGACGGAGTATGTGTGCAGGTTATACTGAGGTAATTTTATTTATCATACATTATTCACCCACATTATTGTCAAATAAGATACGTTAAGTGCTGAGCGCATGCGTGTGTTTAACGACGTCGCGGGCGTTTTAGCAGTAAAAAGAAAAGGCTATTTGCTGTTCGTTAATAAACGCTATTTATCTTTCAGTTGTTGAAAAGGGCGTCACGCTTAGGCTTAAAAAAAAAAACCGGGATTAAAAACATTTAGCTTCTAACTAATCCCTTGTTTGCACTCGAGGGTAACGTAGATGCTATTTACACAAAATGTAACTAGGCCTAGGCCTAACGTAGTGGCTGTTTGAGCCAAGTATAAATTTCAACAAACAACCTTCATTGTTTACACTAAGAGTAAATGGTGATAGATGCCTTAAGATAAACTGTAAATAGAGGTGATGTAACGTTACTATTTGTACTTGTAAAGGTATTTGTTCTGAATTATTGTGGGCTGAGTTTAAAACACTGAACATACACTGCCTAATATATATAGACAGTGGCAGGTTCACTCCAGCTCACACAATATGCAATCAAATAATAACTTAAAGAAAGCTGCTCAAATACCTTTGCTAGTACTGGATTTACTCAACAATTTAGATCGTACTTCACATTTTAGATCTGTAGTAGTTGCCTTGGTTGTAGAAAGCTGTTTCTAACTAGGTCTAAGTGGAAGGGTATTAAGCTGTTTGGAGGCCACATGTTAAAGAGGTAGCGTCAACACCTGGGGGTGTTTGTGGGAAACGTCTGCAGACAGTTCTGTAAGCGGTTACATACGTAGATGCTTGAAATTGGACCAGGAATGAAAGTTTTCTCCTCTCATGTCACTGCACACCCCACGAAATGCCACTTTCAGTCCTTCTTGATGAAAATGTCCCATGATGTACTTGACAGTTTTTCCCTCTTATGTGATGTCATCACGAGGTTTGCTTTTGCACATACTCTACAGGTCAAAAAGCCTCTTACGCTCACCAAGGCTGCATTTATTTGATCAAAAATACAGTGAAAACAGTAATATTTTTTATATATTACAATTTAAACTGTGTTTTTTAAATTTAAAAAGTAATTTATTCCTGTGATGCAAAGCTGAATTTCCAGCCATTACTACAGTCTTCAGTGTCACAAGATCCTTATGATATGCTGTAGTGCTCAATTGACCCTTCATGAAGACCTGCCCCCCTTAGTTACTGCTGCTATGTCTGACAAGCCATGGCACTCTCACGCCACACATCAGGTTCTCACAAAGTGAAAAATACATTGCGGAGCAAAAGAGGACACTGACAACTCGCCGTTAGCTTCCAAATTGTGTCTTTAAAAAAAAAGAAAGAAATTCAAACAATAAATACTGTTTTGTGGCTTTAATGTGTCGTGACAGATCACTGTAGCGCTTCAGTTCAAGTGGCACATAAACGATCATCTCTTCCTAGTTATAGCACAAAATAAACATGAATGGACATCAGAAGGTATGTTGTTTCAACCGCAGAAAGATGCTAAAACACCATTTTTCAAGTTCAATTCCACCAACGTTAATCTCCTGTCTGGTTTGTTTGTCAGACAAAATGGCGGATTCAGAATTGTGATTGGTCAGATGCCTGTCAGTCAAACCCGGCAAAGGGTGAATAACTATTGGTGCTCAATTGTTAATAATAAGAACCATTACTGATAATGTCGAACAGTTAACAGTTTTTGTTGCTTAATATTTTTGTGGAAATCATGATACGTTTTTGTTTTCAGATTCTTTGAATTTTTGATTCTTTTAAGATTCAAAATAAATTTTTTTTTAAATAGAAATCTTTTGTAACATAAAATATTTACTTTTAAAGAATATATAGTAGGAATACACCTATACCATTTTTTTCCAGAATGAGTCCAAGACTGATACTTTTATTTTTAGTACTTGCTGATACAGAGTGCCGAAACCTGAATTTTCATTGCATTTTTAATTTTTAAAAAATATTGGGCAGACAAACTAAAAGAATATGAATCAAATTAGTTGGCTTAGCAAATACTGTGCGCAGCATAAATGAGTACACCTCCTCTGAACAAATACATTCTGTTCAGTAAGATGTATTTTCTTTATGATCACTAATAAAATTCATGGAAAGATGGCAAAACTAAAATGTATTAAACGTATACATAATAAAAACTGAGAAATATGTCATAAATAGTCATAAAAAAAGTAAATTAGCCAATTTTGTTTAAATTAAGGATTGCAGAAATGAGTACACTCTAGATTTATTAAACAAATGTATAATATTCTAGTACTTAGTATGCCCTCCATAATTTTGAATATACTGCTCTGACCCTTCTTGGCACAGAGTGTACAAGTTCATGACAAATTGTCACATCTGTCCTGTTTAACTCCTGGATGATGAGCTCCTTAAATGCCCTGATCTTTAACGGGGAGTGTTGCTCAACTCGTCTCTACAGAATCCCCCACAGGTGCTCAAGAGCGTTAAAATTGAGTGCAATACATGTCCACAGAAGGTTTTTTGCCTTGGGAGAATGCATATTCTCATTGTCATGTTGAAAAAATGCCCAACAATGCAGGGAATGAGGAAGGGGTAACATCTTCTGTTTCAAGTTTGTGTATTAAATTACACAGTGGTGTGGGAATTCATGACCGCATTGATAAAGCACAACTCCCTCACACCTTCAGCACTCATACATCCCTATATAAGGGCTTTACTACCACTGAACTCTACTGTGGGAACCAGGCACTTCTCATTGTACTCCTCCTCTAGCAACACCATAACATTTTGGATGCTGTTTGATCCAAAATGATTGATTTGGTCTCATGAGACCAGAGTATTGATTCCCAGAATCTATATTTTGTAAATATGGGCTTTGGAAATGGCTAACTGACTTTATTGTGCTTTGGCTACAGTGGGCAGTTCCATTGAGAACAACAACCATACATGTAATTTCTGCAGGCTGCATCTTACTCTGTGAGATAAACAGTCACTCTTTTCATAGCTTTTGCTGGCTCTGAAACACTCGCTTGGAATTTCTCCTGCTCTTTGTCTAGCAAAAAAATCCCTCATCACTAAATGAAAGCTTAAAATGAAGGCCTGATTATTTCAGAGGCCTTGTCACAAGTCCATTTTTTTTGAATTCCTGTTACTTTTGCTATATTTTCACACCTAAAACAATGATTTGGTAATCCTCTTGTACCACTGTCCTCTTTTGTGTCGTCTCCTGACAGTTCTCTCCCAAGTGGTTCCATTGTTGTCAGCATTAAGTCTGAGAATGATTCAGTGGGCTATATAACACTTAATTGTCAAGAAATGACTTCTCTCTTTAAATGTTTTGGTTCAACATACTTACCTGTTGATCAAACATTGCCTCAAACTTACACCAGAATTTTTTTTTGTTTTATTTAGTAACTTTTAGGAGGGTGTACTCCTTTTTGCTACACAACATTTTATCACCTTGATAAGAGAATCTTATTTTCCTTAATAATTTTGACATGCTTCTTTGGTAATTGATTAAGCAGACTTGCTGGAACATTATATCTCTAAAGAACCCTAACATGTCTTTGGAGTAATTGAGTAATTGCTGACTTTCAAATGTGTCAGAGAAAGGTGTACTCATTTATGCTGTGCACTGTATGTATTTCCTTCAGTTAGTTTCATGCCGAATTATGCCTGTTTAAATGTATTGTAGGAGTTATGCCGCGTTCCAGGCAACCCGTAACCCATATTTTTCCAACCTTCTACCCGTGAAAGTGCACTGACATCACATAGCCCATGAAACAACAATGGCAGCCCCTACAGATGCTGTGCCTTATGCGCCGTTTTTCCTCCTTCGTTTCCCTCAAATAAGCAAGGAGTAATCACCTTTGGCGATAGAAATGATTGTAAATGAGCATAAGCCCTGTACGGTCCGCCATGCTGGTTTGTTTACACTCAGGCAGTTTGGCGTCGACTTGCCTGGAACGCTACAAAGTCGTGAGTCGTGGTTTGAAGTCGTGACTTACGGGCTCAAAAACCTGCCTGGAACGCAGCATTACTTTCACTGTTCATGTTCATCATATTTTACCTTTAATGTAATAGCACAGTAAATATATAGAGCTGGGGCTCATAAATATATGAGCCCCAGCAGGGCTCAACCAGTCAAGAGCAGTGAGTGATTGACATTTGTTGATAGCTTGACATTGAGGACAAAGACAGCAGCAGGTTTATTAGGCAGCTGCACATATCCAACATACTGTTTCACACTAGGGAAGTGACGGTGAGAGAATTTTTCTACCAATTAATTGACGTCACGGCATGTTGACGGCATGTTGACATGTTTTTTTCTTAAAAAAAAAAAACAATTGCTTATGAATGCCGGTGCCGCCGTGTGCGTCTTACTTTCAAATTAGCGGCAATTGCTTGAATGGTGGGTTATTGTTCTTGCTGAAAAACACAACAACAAAAACAGTACAACGACAAACTTGCTAATATTAAACATAGAACGTTTGTTATTCTGCTTCGGATGTTTGCGCACAGAAAAATGATTGAAAACGTTATGTGATTACTGTACCACCTTCCTTATGTAGGGAACCACTCATACATAAATCATGTAATAGTTCATGTTTTTACTTACACATACGATTTAATTTTAATTCAAATGATGCATGTTTGCTGAGTGCATCCCTTAAATAAATAAATAAATATATATAACAAAAATATTAAGCAGCAAAATTTATATTAATAAGAAATTGTTTCTTGAGCATCAAATCAGCACATTATAATTATTATTTTTAAAGGATCATGTGACACTGAAGACTGGAGTATAATTTTAATGATTTTAAATTGTAATAATATTTCAAAATATTACTGTTCTTAATGTATCTTTGATTTTTGATCAAATAAATACAGCATTGCTGAGTATAAGAGACTTCTTTCAAAAACATAAAAAAAATCAGAATTATTCCAAACTTTTAAACTAGTGTATTCATGTATTTCATGACTTGTGTATGTGTTACGAAAAAAAAAAAAAAAGCATATGACCTTCTTGCAGGGTTGGAAAGTCCCTTGATATTGAGCATTTTTTTCTCTCAAAGGGATGTTTTTTTGTAAAGCAAAATATTTACAAGAGAGAATTTTTCGAGCACGCAGATTGTTTCTGTAAAGGAAAGTGTTCTCTCACTGTGATTCCCATTGCTACAGACTGTCTTTTCATTTAAAGTTCCGAATCCCAATTTTTTTATCCTGCACATTCATTTCCAAATAAGAATAGATACTTCCAAACTATGTAATGTGACCTAATTGTGGACCTCGATAAAGAGTGAATTTGTCTTCATACTGCATTCTGTCATGAACAAATTTGCAAAATATGCGAGCTTCATGCATGGTTTGTGTCTTGCAACCTCTATATGAATGTATAGATGGTGATCTGAAAGTTCAATGTTCTTGTTTGACCTAGTTTGATGTCATTATGTTTTTGTGCTCTGGACGTTGTGTTCTCTTGGTGGGATGACGAAAGAGCCCCGTCTGTGAGACTAAAACTCTGTCAGCTCAACTTCAGGGAGAGAATATTGAAAGCAGCTACAACATTCCGCCTGCTTTTTGGCATATCCGCTAATGTGTGCTGATACAAGACAGATGCATTTAAAGGATGCTTTTAGCCAAGGGACCATTATGTGATAAATACACAGATGCACTGCTTAAACACGTTCTATATGTGAAATTAGGGCTGTCAATGTAATGTTATAATTTAGTGCAGTTAACCCTCTGGTGTTTGGTCATTTTAGACCAATTTAATTTTGAAATTTTAAAAATCGCTACTTCATCGGAATGGTACAAACCCTAAGTGAAAATGTCCAAATTGGGCCCAATTAGCCATTTTCTCTCCCTGGTGTCATGTGACTCGTTAGTGTTACAAGGTCTCAGGTGTGAATGGGGAGCAGGTGTGTTAAATTTAGTGTTACTACTCTCACTCTCTCATACTGGCACCTCATGGCCAAGAACTCTCTAAAGGATCTGAAAAAAAAGAATTGTTGCTCTACATAATGATGGTGTAGGTTATAAGAAGATTGCCAAGACCCTGAAACTGAGCTGCAGCATGGTGGCCAAGACCATACAGTGGTTTAACAGGACAGGTTCCACTCAGAACAGGCCTCGCCATGGTTGACCAAAGAAGTTGAGTGCACGTGCTCATATCCAGAGGTTGTGTTTGGGAAATAGATGTATGAGTGCTGCCAGCATTGCTGCAGAGGTTGAAGGGGTGGGGGGTAAGCCTGTCAGTGCTCAGACCATACGCCGCACACCGCATCAAATTGTTCTGCATGGCTGTCGTCCCAGAAGGAAGCCTCTTCTAAAGATAATGCACAAGAAAGCCCGCAAACAGTTTGCTGAAGACAAGCAGACTAAGGACATGGATTACTGGAACCATGTCCTGTGGTCTGATGAGACCAAGATAAACTTATTTGGTTCAAATGGTGTCAAGGGCAACCAGGTGAGGAGTACAAAGACAAGTGTGTCTTGCCTACAGTCAAGCATGGTGGTGGGAGTGTCATGGTCTGGGGCTGCATGAGTGCTGCCGGCACTGGGGAGCTAGAGTTCATTGAGGGAACCATGAATGCCAACACTGTGACATAATGAAGCAGAGCATGATCCCCTCCCTTCGGAGACTGAGCCGCAGGGCAGTATTCCAACATGATAACGACCCCAAACCCCAAGATGACCACTGCCTTGCTAAAGTAGCTGAGGGTACCTAAACCCTATTGAGCATCTGTGGGGCATCCTCAAACGGAAGGTAGAGGAGCGCAAGGTCTCTAACATCCACCAGCTCCGTGATGTCGTCATGGACGAGTGGAAGAGGACTCCAGTGGCAACCTGTGAAGCTCTGGTGAACTCCATGCCCAAGAGGGTTAAGGCAGTGCTGGAAAATATTGGTGGCCACACAAAATATTGACACTTTGGGCCCAATTTGGACATTTTCACTTTAGGGGTGTACTCACTTTTGTGGCCAGTGGTTTAGATATTAATGGCTGTGTGTTGAGTTATTTTGAGGGGACCGCAAATTTACACTGTTATACAAGCTGTACACACACTACTTTACATTGTAGCAAAGTGTCATTTCTTCAGTGTTGTCACATAAAAAGATATAATAAAATATTTACAAAAATGTGAGGGTGTACTCACTTCTGTGAGATACTGTATATGGCAGTCCACAAAACTTTTATGTTATCACAAAAAGCTAAATCAGGGGTGTCAAACTCATTTTAGGTTGAGGGCTGGATAAGAAAAAATGTATCCATGCACGGGCCAAATTACTTTTTTTAAACCTTTTTAAAACTAGAAAAAGACACTGCTCTTTGAAAACGGCATTTGTTTTTACATCGAAAAGGCTTTATTACATTTTTTTAAATTTTTTTAAAAATGTTTCCTTTCGAAAGGGAACTCTCACTGCGTCTAGCGCTATGGGGGAACGCCTCCACGGGAACCGGTGTCTGAAACGCTATCAAATCACGGCAGTCGTATTGGCTGGCGACCTGAACGCATATAAGGGGCGCCTAGAGAACAAGTCGGCCTCTTTGTTTTTAGGGACTGTTTTGTCTAAATACTATTCAAAACGCTGTTTTAGGTAAGAATAACTTTTTTAAGCAGACATTTCAAGCGGTGTGTACATCCGTGTCTTAGATATTTAATGTTTGATGACACTCATGACTTGTGCGTCCTTTGTTAGAGCATGCATGTTCAGTTCTTGAGAGTTCTTTACATGTTTTTGTGAGAGCTTTCCCGCTGAGGAAGCTCCACTCTCGTTTGCCTCTCTTCCTGTGGTTCGACTGAAGTGTTTGTACGTGTTTTTCGTATGCTTCAGAGGCTGATGTGTTGTGCTGTTTGAGGATGCTTTGTCTTTTGCATCCTCAATATCACCAGTCTGCTCTTTTACGTTTGAGTGATGTGTGGATTGGTTTGAGTGTCTGACACTTAATCACACACATTACTTGTGCGTTTTGTTTGGGCGAGGAGCGCGCAACTTCAGGTTTTGAGGAAACTGTTTGCTCTGCTTTGAGATTGACAGGGAAGAATCTGTTTATATCAGCATGTAATTTTTGCAGATTTTGAAAGCTCTGGTCCTGCTCGTATATGGCAGGTCTTACGTGGCAGCAGATTACGCCCTGTAAATGCCCGTTTAACTGGGGCCCTGAAGGTCCCATGATTAGGGAAGGTTATCATGATACCCTTACTATGTGACTCCTCTCTTTGTGAGGTTTTTATATAGTGGGTAACATTTTGAATGAAATATCACCTGTAGTGAATGGAATGGCCTCCTCTCTTTCTGAGAGTCGGTTTTCTAGGCCTCTGAGCTCCAGATAGTCGATATGTCAGGTGCTTAGGCCTTTAGGGCAGCCCGATAATCCTTCTGGTTGAGTGAGTTGGCTTCCTCTCATTGAAGAGTCATTTTGCTGAAGCCACTGCTCTGCTGTGCTCCAGGTAATATCACGATTTGAGGTGTATGGCCTTTGCTAGGCCCCCTTGATACCTTCCCTAGGTCGAGTGAAGTGGTTTCCTCTAGCTGAGAGAGTAAAAGACAATATGGTAAGTTCACCTGTGTGTTGTGAGCCGGCCTCCTTTCTTTAGAGTTGTTAGGCTGAAGTCTCTGCTCCATTGAGCTCCAGGAAGGTCATGAGTACGTGTGTGTCGGCCCTTCTTTTTGGGCCGTCCCTATATCTGGCCTAGGTTAGTACTTTGGGAGTGTGTTTTAGACAGAGGCGGTTATGCTATAGCTTTTCCGCCTCCTAGCATGCCGTAGCTCAGAGTAGGCTACTCCTAGCAGTGCCTCTCCAGCTTAGGACTGGCAGCTAGTGATCCTAGTACGCCTCCTCTCTTTGTGAGAGTCATCCTTGGCTGGGGCCCACCTTCTGCATTAGGCTATTAATGCACACATTTAGGCTATAACCAGTAGGCTGTAACTGTTAACTGTGACAATTCGTCTAATAATGAAATGAATAACACTTTCAATAAGGAATGATCAGAAGCAATTACAAACCAAAACTATTTAGGTATAACACAAAAAATACAACATAAAATATATAACAGGCAGTTGCTATTGGAGGCAGTAACGTAAGAGAGATTGAAATGCAAAGTCAGTAATAGTAAATACATTAGTACTCCACTAGGTGGCAACAAGTGACTGTTTAAAAATGAATTAGTTGTTCACAACAGTGGATCGTCCATTAACTAAACAAGTCAAGTCACCTTTATTTATATAGAGCTTTTAACAATGCAGATTGTGTCAAAGCAGCTTTACAGTGATAACTGGTATATGATTTTGGCTGCACAGCAGCTCTTAATGAAAATGGTGTCATTGTCCATCTTAAGTAAATTCAGTATTGATTCATTCCGTTGTAAGAATCAATAGTTATTAATATAGTTAATTTTTCTATATAAACAGTGTACAGAGTAAACAGTGATGTCATCATCCAGCTCAGTTTAGTTTGCATACAATGGTGTCAATGCAGGCAGATAAAAACACTGTTGAATATCAAATGACATCAGGTGGCAAACAGGTGTGAAAATGGAGAAAAAAACCTTGGGAGAAACCAGGCTCAGTCGGGGGGCCAGTTCTCCTCTGGCCAACAGCGAACAGTGCTTTATGATGATTCAGGCAGCTATCATAAGTCCGATTGGGATCGCAACAGTCAAAGTATTTATTCCAGTTCTATCCAGTTGAGGATCGTATTCATCATGCCGGTATGGACGGTTTGTTGAGGAACTGTGCCACTGGCTGTCATGTTGATGAGGCCTTCACAGTGGATGATCTATTAATAATAGTTAGCTTAAAAGTTTTTGGTACGTATCCTAGTGATAAAGGTGAATTATATTAAGAAGAGGATCTATGACCTCTGGAAGCATTTCTTTCAATAGCTTAGTTGTTGATTTTGATGATTTAACAAGTTTAGACAATTCTTTCTCTCCTGAAACAGCGAATGAATTGAATTTTTCCTCAGGGATACTACAATGCACTGATGCAATACTTTAGTAGACGGTTGCATGGTTATAATTTTCTCTCTAATATTGTCAATTTTGAAAGTAAAAAAGTTTATAAAGTCATTACTGCTGTGCTGTTTGGAAACATCAGAAGTTGAAGCTTTATTTCTTGTTAATTTAGTTAATTTAAATAAATACCTAGGGATGGGTTTATTTTCATCTAAAAGATTTGAAAAATAAGCAGATCTAGCAGTTTTTAAGGCCTTTCTGTACTCAGTCATTCTCTCTCTCCACGAAATGCGAAAAACTTCTAGTTTTGTTTTCTTCCAGCTGCGCTCCATTTTTCTGGCTGCTCTTTTAAGGGCCAGAGTGTGCTCGTTGTTCCATGGCGTTGGACTAATTTCCTTAATCTTTAAGCGCAAAGGAGCAACTGAGTGTAATGTGCTGGTCAGTAGTTTCTGTTGCAACATCGAGGTCTTGTAAGCTGTCTGGTATGCTAAGATGATGAAACTGATCAGGAAGGTTATTTATAAAGCAATCTTTAGTGGTAGAAGTGATGGTTCTACCATATTTGTGGCAGGGAGGCAGTTTAGCAGCTTTGACTAAATGTAGTATACATGAGACTAGATAATGATCTGCTGCAGAATTTCAATGGCGTCAATATCGATTCAGTGTGACAATATTAGATCTAAAGTATGATTACGACACTGAGTGGGTCCTGACACGTGTTGTCTAACACCAATAGAGTTTAGAATATCTGTAAATGCCAATCCCAATGCGTCTTTTTTATTTTACCTACATGGATATTAAAATCACCAACAACAAGGACTATTGAGCTAGTACTAACTCTGATAGAAAATCAGCAAATTCTTTGATAAAGTCTGTATTGTGTCCTGGTGGCCTGTATACAGTAGCCAGCACAAATGTCAACTTACATAACATTACATAAAGCATTATATTTGAAAGACTTTTGAGTAATACCTTAAATATTACTATAAATTACAGCAACACCTCCCCCTTTGCCTTTCTGACGAGGATTGTGTCGATAATCGTAACCTTGAGGGCTAGACTCATTTAAAGTAATGTAATTGTCTGGTTTTAACCAGGTTTCTGTCAAACACAGCACATCTAGATTATTGTTTGTAATAATATCATTTACAATAAGTGCTTTTAAAGAAAGGGATCTAATATTCAGCAACCCAAGCTTTATCATTTGTTTATCAGTATTATCTAATTTTTTTATTTGTTGAACATCAATTAAATTTTTACCCTTAAATGGGTTTGGAAGTTTTTTGTATTTACTAATTCGGGGTGCAGACACAGTCTCTGTGATAATATCTAGGTGAAAGAGTTTCTAAGTGTTGGGATTTATCTGACTTCTGTGATGTGACACAGCTAGCAGATGGTTTAGCCGGTCTGTCTGCTTCCTGACCTGGGCCCCAGTTTGTCATGTTTTAGCTCTAAGACTATGTGCTATATTACTAGAGAGAAGAGCAGCACCATCCCAGGAGGGATGAATACCATCTTTTTTCAACAGGTCAGGTCTGCCCCAAAAACTTTTCCAATTGTTTATAAAAACCTATATTATTCTGCGGACACCACTTACAGTCAGTCATTCAGTGATGATAATCTGCTAACTATCTCATCACTCCGACGAACAGGAAGGGGACCAGAGCAAATTACTGTTTGACATTGTACTTGTGAGTTCACACACCTCTTTAATGTTAATTTTAGTGATCTGAGACTGGCGAAGTCGAACATCATTAGTGCTGACGTGAATAATAATTTTAAATTTAGCTCTGGTTCCCGGCAAACATGTGACTATGGTGGCTGGTGTCTCTATTTTCACGTTCTGTGTAATAGAATCGCCAATAACTAGGGCACTTTCAACTGAATGGGGAGAACCTGTTTGATGTTCTTATCAGAATGGAAGAGTGGTGTTTCCCGCGACTATGTCGCCTCACCGGTAACCAATTGCCCTGCTGCATGGGCTCTACAGCCGGAACCGAACAATGTACAGAGTTCACTAAGCTAGTCGCATCCAAAACAGTATCTAAAGCCCTTGCATTTGTGCTATCCTCAATCAAAGTTTGGATGCGTGTCTAATTCTTTTCTCTGTCAGCCTGACTATTTCCCTGCATTTATGACATGTGAATCCCTCGTCGTTGACAGAGAAAGCTATACTGTACATGTGACAAGCAGAGCAAGTAACAATAGAAGGAGAGGATGACATGACTCACCGTGTTTGTAGATAGCATTTTCTTATTTTCTTATTATTTCTGAGTATATTTGATGTGTTTAAGGTAAGTTTGTACAGCATTTGCCTTCATATTTCAGGCATATTTCTACAAAGGTATTTAACAAATTGTTTTACATTTACACCATGTTGATCACTTCATGTGTGGTGCACTTGAAATAGAACTTTTTTTTAACCAGATTGTTAATAAAGAGAATGTTACTTAAATCAAATTTGTAGTTAAGTTTTTAAGTTGACTAGTTAAACGGTAAAAAAAAAATTCGAAATCGTGAATCGGTAAATCATTCTGAAAAAAATCGAGATTTTACTTTTTTGCCATATCGCCCACCCCTATTTTGAATTATAGCAAATGTTGGTCTTTCCCTATTCAAATTAATCACAGCTATATTTGCATTAGTGGAATTAGGCTTTGTTAATAGGCGTTGCTAGACTAGACAAAAGCAGTGTCATTGAGCTAGAGAATCAAATTTAAACATCACTGTCAGCATTTTAGTAATCAATCCACCATGTTCACATGACTAAAGCAAACCGCAAAATCCCCTTTGACAGTAAATGACCGACAGAATGGACTGTTTCTTATTGTTTTAAAGAGTCCAAAATGTGGTCACAAGACCCTCTTTCCGGTGATGTCAGTGGCTCGTCTGAAAATCTAAACAACTCTTCTAATGCAAACAGCCTTTTGCTGCTATTGCACATTGATTTAAAACGATCAGGAATGGCAAAAAGGAAAAGGGTGGAAAAGGACAAATCAAAGTGAATGGGGGTTGTTTGTGCTTGCTAAAATTCATTAAACTTCTAAACTGTTAACAGAAAAAATGTGACTTAAAAGGAGTAGTTCACCCCAAAAATTTGAATTGTCATTATTTATCCAAACTCCTCTTCTGTGTAATACAAAAGATGAATTTCTGAATGTTATACTGGTCACATTTTTCAATATAATTACAGTGAAAGGGGACTGGGTCTCTCAAGCCTAAAAAATGAGGCTAAAAACATCGTAAAAGTGGTCCAAATGAGTTGTGGGACAAACAAAACAAAATTTTACATAATTATTTACTGAAAATTAGGGATTCACTCAACTCACAATTCGTTTCAATTCACGATACATGGTTACCGCTAACAAAGCAGTGCTGAGTGCTAAAACTACTTTAAAATGCATTGTACGGAAGTAAGATGAAAAGAAAATACCATCTAAACTTTTCTGAATGCAGTCAGTTCCCCTCATTAATATAAACATTAATATAAACCCCCGCCCCCAAATGTATCACGATTCATTTATCATCTCAACCGACTTCAATCGTCACGTTTTAATCGATTTTCAACCGGTTCCGGATGCATCGTTACATCCCTACTGAAAATCTATAGGAACATTGATCTTGGAGTATTGTTTTAAAATCCTTCATTCATAACAATAGTTGGATTTTCTGGCGTTATAGATGAGTACGTACACGAGTTTCCTCTGTGTACGTACATAGCTGGCATATATAACCAAACTACCATACTGTAATTGTTCCCAGCATCTTTCTCTTGCTGCTTTACTATTACACTGTTGTAGATCTGGCCTCTGGTTTGTTTTACAGCTCTAAATACATCCCCATAAAGCCACCTCAAAGTATGCAACATGATGGCATTATGACGGATTACCCAGCAAACCCTGTCATACACAATCCCGCAGCTCAACCCCTGCTCCTCTGCTTGTTTATTTTCATGCTGGGAAGAGGAAATGCATTTCATCACTTTTCAAAACCATAATATATTGATGTAGGGGTGTGTGATATTGACCGAAAGCAGTGTTTCGATATTTTCTGGGATTTTGTCGATCACAGCGGTGGTCAGTTCACAGCAGAGGCGCAAATAATAAACTTTACCTTTGTGATGCAATATTTGCTCCCTTAAACTGATTTCCAGGGGAGTTTTTCTACCCTTATTAGATTTATGCATCATCTTTTATCTCAAATTCTTAGGTTTAATCATGAAATGTAATTAGAATAAGTAGACACTATAGGCTGTTTGCTAATCAAATGAAATCAATATCAAGTGGATAATAATATATAATGTACTGAAGGTAGTAACAAGGTTGCGCTGTTGAGGGATAATAATGGATAATGGTGGATAATAATATATAATGTACTGAAAAGGTTGCACTGTTAAAGGGTTAGTTAATAAATGAATGTCATTATTTACTCACCCTCATGTTGTTCCACACACGTAAGACCTTCGTTCATCTTCGGAAAACAAATTAAGATATTTTTGATAAAATCCAATGCCTCAGTGAAGCCTGCATCGCCAGCAATAACACTCCTTTTTGTCAATGCCCATAAAGCTACTAAAAACATATTTAAAATGGTTCATGTGACTACAGTGGTTCAACTTTAATATTGTAAAGCGATGAGAATACTTTTTGTGTGCCAAAAATAAAAAACTAGCGACTTCTAGCGATTTCAAAACACTGCTTCATGAAGCTTCGAAACTTTACGAATCATTTGTTTTGAATCAGTGGTTCAAAGTGATCCCATGATTTCAGTAAATGAGGCTTTATGTCATAAGTGTTTTGAAACTTTAAAAGTTCATGTGACTCTTGCAGTTTGAAACGCGCTCCGAACCACTGATTCGAAACAAATGATTCGTTAACCTTCGTAGCAATGTTTTGAAATCGCCCATCACTAGATATTGAATAAAGTTGCTATTTTGTTATTTTTGGCACACAAAAAGTATTCTAGTCACTTTATATTATTAAGGTTGAGCCACTGTAGTTACATGAACTGTTTTAAATATGTTTTTAGTAGCTTTCTGGGCATTGAAAAAGTGTTATTGCTGGCAATGCAGGCCTTGCTGAGCCATCAGATTTTATAAAAAAACTCTTAATTTGTGTTCCGAAGATGAATGAAGGTCTTATGGGTGTGGAATGACATGAGGGTGAGTAATTAATTACTTGAATTGTAATGGGAATTTTCATTTTTGGGTGAACTAACCTATTAAGCATCACATGACCAAGAGTGCTGTTTTCCTGAATACCATCACGTGTGACACATTTTATACAACAGTTCAATAAACAAGTAGTTAATATTAAAGGTGCACTTGAGTACTTACAATATTCCAGATGTTTCCAAATATTTGAAAATCGTGAGATATGCTCCGGGACATATGAGGAGTTGCCTGTCAATTTTTTTTTTGTACCATGTTTTACCATGCCTCAGAGAGAAACAATTTTATAAAGTAGCAAACATAGCATAATCAGATGCAGCTTTTTTTTTTAGTACCAGTAATACAGAATTTTCTCCATCATATAATACGTTTCAAAGTTAATTGCATGCCATTTATCAACACAAGCCCTCCAGGGTTTAATATGATACTCTAAAATCGATCTAGCTTACTGCAGTGTGCAACAAAGTCTCACAGCAGCTGCTGAGCGAACGCACAGAGTAACATTATAACATAATTTCAACACACTCAAATGTATCTAATATGATAAACAGCGTTGTGTTACCTCATACTCATGACCGGAAAAGTGGAAGCAGCGCCGGCGACTGTGGCATAATAAAAGTTCCGCTGCTCACAGCGTGTTGCATTTGTCTCTTGTTAACAATCGCTTCAGCGGCCTCGTTCAGCTCCCACAACACTCGGCCCTGCTCTGCTTCATACTACAGTAACATTAATAATCGCATCCATGAACATGATTTCTTCCCGCGTCCTATCCTGATTCTTTTTCACTGGCTGTGAGGTGAAGACCACATGTCCAAAGATTCCGCACTAAAACTTGTCGTCATCAAGCTACGCCTTTATTTTGAATAGGCCTCTAGCGACCTCTAGTGGACCAAATTCTACATATTGCACCTTTAAGTCACTTATAATTTAGACGCAATATTGACTGTTTTTGTTCTGTTTCATCTGCGAAAATAGTTCCAAACAAAGATCACAGCAGAACCACAGTGCATCTCGCGGCAACACTCAATCGTGTTTCATTACTAAATGTTTCAGCGTTTTGTTGGAATCAGTTAAGTCAAAGATTCAATGCCCCATTCATAAGGCTTGTTCGAGATGCATCAGCACTGTGCAGACTGATCAGCATATGACAAAGTACCACAAGAGCCATTCAAAAGCATAAGGAGTCATCTGCTCTCCAAGATTCGCTCTCATGGTACTTTGATGTCATATGCTGATCGGTCTGCGCAGGGCTGATGTATCTCGAACAAGCCTATAAACAACTGCCTCATTTTTTAATGAATCAGCTGTTTGAAAGAATAGTTTGAATGAATAAATGAATGACTCAATGACTCGCTCATTAAGACTGTCACATGCTGCCACCTACTGGCAGTTTAGTTTCATGTTTAATAATATAATTTTTTCCAATATTTCTTATTTGTACTTTTAAAAAATTATAAATCAGTCTCATAACATTATTTAATGCAGTTGTAATTATTTTTCAGTGTAGATGATTTAATTTGATTGGGAACATATTTAGACAAGTTTTGTTTTTAGGCAGTTGAATATAAAAAGTCCAGTACAAATGTTACTGCCGCTCCTCAACGGCAGCTGTCAGAGTTGCTAGGAGACAAGAACAGTCCTCTGTAGGCTAGACTGTCCCATTTAACAATGCTTGTTTCGACCTTCGCCTTTGAAGGTGTGGCCTTTGAAGTCAGAGTCCTTAGAAGGATGCAGCCTCTGAATTGGGAACACAGCTTTTGTCTTAATAAGCAAGTCATTTAGTCATTTATACAACTGATTTGTTCAAATGGCTGATTCATTCAGTAACAAAGCAAGTGAATCATCGACTTGTTCAAAAATGCTGATTCATTCAGATTCAGGACCGAAACACCTGTGTTGCTTGGAGATGCACAGCGGTTCTGTACTAATATTAATGTTAATATTAATATTAATACTAATGTTAATATTAATATTAACATATTGTTTATTTAACTGTAATTTAACTGTATAAAATCAGTATCACATTTGCATTTGCACATCGTACTGATATTCGGTGTAATATTGCTTAACTATATTATATAAATATTGGAGGACCACTCATATTGGGGCATTTTTACTTCCATATATTGAATTTTGGGGTCATTCTAACTGCTATCTTACTGTATTTGTGTTTTTTTGCAAAGTGAGTGACACTCAAAAATGTCAGCTTTGACATTGTCAACAATTATGATATTTTCTTATTCTTATGCATATTTCACACCTGAGCTGATATAACTACATTGCATTTTGTGTACCATTCGCTCATACGGAACTGACTGCAATGATGTTAATATGCAGTTCTTAAGATATTCTAAGTGCTTTTTAGCATGTGGTTCTGGGCGTTCTGGGTTGTTGCTAGCTCATTGCTTATCGGCCCACTGTCAAGAATTCAGGTCTTAAGATGTTACTCTAGCCCCTCCATTGTAAGTCTGTGGGATTCTTACTCTGTCTTACTTTAGTTTGTTTTCTTTTGCCCCTTTTCTTGTCGTATCTTCATCTCTTTTCTCACTGTTTTTCTTTGATAACACTGTTGCATGCACTTGAGCCAGTCCAAATCAAAGTGCACAGCAGACTTTCCTCTTCAGCAGACTAGACAATTGATAAATGATGTGGGCTGTCCAGCTGGTTTCTTTCCAGATGGAATCAAACAGCTGAGGAACATGGGATTTGCAGCCTGGCTGTAATGACTTTTAACAGTAATGTCTGCCTTGACTGATGATACACTGGTGTCCAGATAGAAGCCTCTGACAAAACCCTGCTGGCCAGAACTGACCTCAAAACATGCTCTGACTGTCTGCCGCTGCCCATATCTTAAGTTGTCTTCTTTTTCCTCTCAACACTCTTTTCATCTTCTGGTCTTCCACCTTCCCACAGGACAGTTTTGTTGCTCATAGGTTGATCTTTTATCTCAGAATACTTGTTTTTTTTGGCACTCTTTAATGTGACCTGACAGATCGCTGAATCAGCATTTCAACCTTGGAAAGAGCTTGTATAAAACAGCTGGAGAACTATCATGTCACATAACATCAAATTTACCATTCAGTGGTCATAAACTCGCTATTTAGCTAGAAAAATAACTAAAGAAAGGGGCATTTTACTAAATATATGCACTATATCACATAATCCTTATATTTTTACTAAACCTGTTGTCTACATGAGAAAGAATGGAAGGAAAATTGAAATTCAAGACCGCCCATATAATTGCATGTGAAGAGCTGCCTTTCACCAAATTTACCTTTCAGATATTACTAATGAAGAAAAATAGATTGCGTGTGTGCAAGACATATGACATATGTTTTTTAGGGTGCATTAGGAGGGAAGCCAAACTATACTCATTTGCCAAGCGATGCTGACATTATGGTCTGTGACACTGGTTCAGATTCTGTGTAAAGAACAATTCTTTGTGACTGAATGTACTGTAGTTCTCAAGTTGCAAAAACATTTCAGTTTCTACTTTAAGTGAATCTTAGTTCCCAGGACATCCACAAGATGGATCAAAATGCTGATGCTGTAAAAGGAGGTGACATCATGACAAAATTAAATCAAGTTTATTCTTCTGTGGCACTTAAAAAAATAATTTGGCACACACGAGTATCATCATTTTTGAGTGTCTGTGACGTCACAAAGTTTGAAAACCCCTTTTGACTAGGAGAACAGTTGCAATATTATAGCAGTCTCCTATGTGATTGTTCCCTGTGGGTCGAGTGCCCACATGCGTGACCTGATCCTTTTTAAGTGTTGTGCCGTATTCCAGGCTGGATGCTGCAAATGTGTTGCTGTTTATCGAGTGCAGTAAAACTTTGGCATCCGATATCGCATCCCTCTGGGTATGTGGTGTCTGTAAATGAGTGAATAAATAAAAACATGCTTCCATTCCTACTCTGACCTAGAGTAACCCAAGGATCTGCTCCACTCTGGGTCGTATAATGGCACAGATGTGTCTATTTTTGGGCTTTGTGCTCTTTTTAAAATGAAAGCTTCTCAGAGAAGGGATATATTGTAGTTATTATTTGTATTTCTCATAGCCTTGTTCAGATTGCATCCGACTTATTGTGCTTAAACACAGACTTGTGAAGGCCACAGACAGGGTTATCATTACGATGGGGGTCGGGGTTAAGTGGAACAGATGGCCCATCTCTGTGCAATGCTGTGCAGTGCTGCATATGCTGTTACAGCACATGTGGCTGTACACTGTCATCGGTCTCATCCAGACAACCGTAAAAACATGTTTCCATAGACCAGTGAGCTGTTGCTTAAATTCACAGGGCCCCAGTTAATTTGTAATTAACTGGGGCCAGACATTACAGTGGCAAGACTCCACGAGAACTTAAGTCCGTTCTTTGTGTTCTTGGAATTGAGAAACAGCCAGTGTTTCCCATACATTGATTTATTTGTGGTGGCCCGCCACAATATCAACATTGCCTGCCACAAATAGATTTTAAGCTTCTCATTCATTAACTAGACTGTGGTGGCCTGAAAAATATATTTAAACTTCTCATAATAACATAAGTTCTTTAATGTTGTGTTTTGCACCATTGCTGTCAAACAAACTAAAATCGAAAGCATGATAAGGGTTTGTTTCCTTATCAAATAGCGAAAGTCTTTTTGCGCTGTGCATAGAGAAGTGCGCACTTCGCTCACGTGATTTGATTCTCAATACTTGTTCACGGTGAATGAATGCACTGAACACCATCTTCATGTGCTGAGTTTAGCGTGTATTTGGGAACGTAGCGGGCACCAGTTACGCATTATTTTCACGATTACAGCATTTCACTATTTGTAATGAGACACGTTTGTAAACTTTTCTGCCAAAATAAGAGCCCGACTGCAGCCCGACTGCTCACGTTTATCACTTGCGAGTATAGAAGTTAGCACAAAACTAATTATGAAAGTTTAATTTACATTTCAGTGCATTTGCTTTACAATATATGGCTATTACTTTCATAGGAATAATATTATAACATTATTATTATTATTATGTAGTGTAATGTAGACTGAGACACTATCACAACTAAAAGAGGGCTTAGTACCTTAAAGTTCAGGTACAGGTCAATGCACAGACTTTTTTCTTTGTTCAATTTGCACACTGAACGGTGTGCACTGAATGGTTGGAGCTCTTAATTTCGAACTCTCAACACTGCAGTTGTTTACTTTCACTTGAAATATAACTGACTGTGTTTACATGAAATATCCACAAGATGGGCATTTTCACAATTGCGTGTGTATTCAACCATTCGATAAGACGTCAAAGAGAACTGAATTTGCGAACGCATGCTGAGAGATGTGGATTTCTGTACACGAGCTTATGCTGTGTTACCATGGTAATGGTATGTTTATATATAATATATTGTGATACCGCCCAGCCCTACTCGAGGATGTGAAATTATTCTAAATGTGGTGAATTAAATGAAAAGCAGAGCTTTAAATCGTTCTCCTCAGTTCATGATTTTCATGACTTTTGGTTTAATTAGCGGTTTTCAAACGTGCATTCTTCTGGCCATGTGAAACTGCTACCCACCAAATCCTAAGTGAACAAATGACTCTTACGAGATGGGTCTTTTTAAGTGAAGCAGATACATACAGCATGACTAGAGTATTCTGAATCAGATCAGATGACACTTGTGAGCTTGTTCTATTTAAGTGAATCAAAATCATACTAGAGTCATTTGAGACCTATCAGTACTCGAAATAAAAAATTGACAAATATGCCCATCCCTAATTTATACTTCATTGGTAACACTTACCCAGTCATAGTCAGTAATGTCAGGCATTACATTTTAGATGAAATTGAAGAGTGAGTGAACACTGGTAAACTGAAGCGCTTTGTTAGAGGGTTAATAAACTCAACCGAATGCATCTTATATGATTATCAGATATATACAACATAAAAGTAAAATTACAACTTACATCTGCACAAAAGGATGCCAATGCGCACATGAACTTGACTGTGCTTGTCTTAATGTGTAACTAAAGAACAACAAATTTACAACATTCTATTACAATAGTGTTCTCTTTATAATGTTATGTATATGGCAGATTGGTGCTGTACATCTTGCACTTGACTATATTTTCATGACCAAAGAGATTCCAGGCATCACTGTGCAACTTAAAATCCATAGTTTCACTTTATTTCGCCGTTCTGGATGGCATAATGCTAACCAATCAGACCTCAGGTACTGCCCAAAATGCTGCAATAACCATAATTTTTATGATTGATCACCACTGTCATGTCTGAGTACTCAAGTGTTTGTGCACATCCCTAGTATGAATTACACTTGCCGTATTAGCCATTCTTTTTAGTGAATCAAAAACACACAGCATAACCAGTGTAGTATGAATCCTGAATAAATGACTCTTATGAGCTGGTTCTTGTTAGTGAATCAAAAACACACAGCATGACCAGTGTAGTACGAATCCTGAACAAATGACGAGCTGGTTCTTTTTAGTGAATCAAAAACACACAGTATAACCAGTGTAGTATGAATTCTGAACAAATGACTCGTATGTGCTGGTTCTTGTTAGTGAATCAAAAACAAAGAGAATGACCAGTGTAGTACTAATCCTGAACAAATGACTCTTATGAGCTGGTTTTTTTAGTGAATCAAAACACACCGCATAACCAGTGTACTACGAATCCTATACAAATGACTCGTATGAGCTTGTTCTTTTTAGTCAAGTAACCTTTATTTATATAGCGCTTTTAACAATGCAGATTGTGTCAAAGCAGCTTTACAGTGATAACTGGTATATCATTTTGGCTGCACAGCAGCTATTAAAGAAAATGGTGTCATATCCATCTTAAGTAAATTCAGTATTGATTAATTCCGATGTAAGAATCAATAGTTATTAATTTAGTTAATTTATCTATATCAGCACTGGAGTAAACAGCGATGTCATCATCCAGCTAAGTTCAGTTTGCATACAATGGTGTCAATGCAGGCAGATTTTAGTGAATCAAACACACAGCATAACCAGTGAAGTATGAATCCTGAACAAATGACTCTTATGTGCTGGTTCTTGTTAAAAACCAAGAGCATGAGCAGTGTAGTACGATTCTCAAACAAATAGTTCTTATAAGCTGGTTCAATGAATGAATGGCATATGGTACCACATTTTAAATGGTTTAGTAGTTTTATTTAATATATAGTTAGGGCCGGTTATTGGATTACATTTATGGCGCTTATAAAAGTCTTTGTAAACATTTTTCACAAGATTTGTTTTAAACTTAGATTTGTTGAAATCTGAAATTGTCACCACTTGCCAACAAAATTCATTTGTTTTTTCCAAATATTTACTCCTCAAAAGAACTAAAATCATTAATGGAACCATTACAAGGATTCGGGACCAGAATTCCTCACCATTTTCATTGCTGTTTATGGAAAATTTGTTTTCTGTAAATCCTAATGTGTGCATCTGGGAAATTTTTCGTAACATTAATAAATCAGACAACAGGAATGTGTATCAAGGAAATAAATACTGTCTATTTTGATTCCAAGTCTCCATTTCCTCTCCTTATAATCTCACAGCTCTCTAGGAGACCCAACTGATACATAAAAGAGTTCTCATATGTGATTTTTTTTTTTTTCCTTTCCTCTGGCTTGTTGTGTTTCTGATAGTTCATCAGGCATTTCCTGGACTTCCTGGTTTCTTGGCCCAGTACAGCTGTGCAGTCCACCTGCTTCGCGTGGAGATTAAACTCCCTTTTCCCATGACTTCTGGAGTCAATTAAGCAGTCCGAAAACACAGCGTTGAGGTGAATTTAGATGCAACTGTCTGCCGGATGGAGGAAAAGCGGCCAGCTCTGCAGTGACAGGTACATATGAACAGTGCCAGAATTTAACAGTCACCTTCACGTCCTTGTTGGTTTGTCACAAGCCAAGGCAGAGCTGAGTAAGCTGGCAGACAGCCATGTTGAATCAGTGCTTCATTGTATAGGCATAATGCAGTGGAGATGAAATGTGGTATTTTCTGCTCATTGTGTACCTGTCTTCACCATGTGGGCTAATGACAAGGGGAAAGCGTTGTGAGTCACTCATGGGATTTGGCCCAAAGTACCGTAACATTCGAAAATAGGATTTAAAATGCTGTTTTTGGCATGGAGCAGCAGGTACGTTAATGCGCTGTCAAGGACTCGACTTTGCTCATGTACTGTCGAGTGTTCTTCTGTCTTATGTTACCCACAGGCACGCTGAGTGTCATCTGTAATCTGTGTTGATATACAGTAGGATCTGCAGTCTATGGTGGAGCATGTAACATTTTCAGATAAGGCTGTCCATTAGTGTGGTCCCATAAAATACTATAATAAATGGTATTTCATGGATTTCTTATTTATTCCAAGGTTTCATTCAACTGCCTACGGCACACTTGAATCGACACTGAAAAAAGGTTTTCCTTTCCTCTGGCTTGTTGTGTTTCTGATAGTTCATCAGCATTTCCTGGACTTCCTGGTTTCTTGGCCCAGTACAGCTGTGCAGTCCAACAATTATTACTTTTTAATTTTAATATTATTATAATTATTATAATTTTAATTATTTTTAATTATTAAAAATTGATAGTGAATATATAATTACAAAGAATCAGCAAGTAACCCATTGAATTAAATGTGAAATTTTGAAGTAGAAAGACTGAAATTGTATTTTCTTGTCAAGTCAAGTCACCTTTATTTATATAGCGCTTTTTACAATGCAGATTGTGTCAAAGCAGCTTTACAGTGATAACTGGTATATGATTTTGGCTGCACAGCAGCTCTTAAAGAAAATGGTGTCATTGTCCATCTTAAGTAAATTCAGTATTGATTCATTCCGTTGTAAGAATCAATAGTTAATAATTTAGTTAATTTATCTATATCAGCACTGGAGTAAACAGTGATCATCATCCAGCTCAGTTCAGTTCGCATACAATGGTGTCAATGCAGGCAGATCAAAACATTGTTGAATATCAAATGTCAAGTGTCCCCAACTAAGCAAGCCAAAGGCGACAGCGACAAGGAACCCAAACTCCAACAGGTGGCATCAGGTGGCAAACAGGTGTTAAAATGGAGAGAAAAACCTTGGGAGAAACCAGGCTTAGTCGGGGGGGCCAGTTCTCTTCTGGCGAACAGTGCTTTGTTACGATTCAGGTAGCTATCATAAGTCCGATGGGATTGCAGCAGTCAAAGTATTTATTCCAGTTCCATCCAATTGAGGATCATATTCATCACACCGGTATGGACGGTCTGTTGAGGAACTGTGCCACTGGCTGTCGTGTCGATGAGGCCTTCACAGTGGATGATCTAGTTGACTCGATCTCTGCTGACACTTCTGGGCTGCGTTGTCGCATTTCAAGGTGCAGGTCCTCGATCTCACCTGGATACGGCCCGGATCCGGCTGACTACAGTAAACCTCGGGATAAACAGAGAGACTAATATTAGCGTAGATGCCATTCTTCTTCTGATGTAACGAGTACATCTGGTGTTATAGGAAGTGTGTTCCCGGTCCCAGCTGACCTAATTTATGCAGCCTAACAATCCTTTAACGGATTTGAAAACATAAATTGATAATGTGTTATGTGTATGCCAGGTTAAAGAGATGCGTTTTTAGTCTAGATTTAAACTGACAGAGTGTGTCTGCTTTCCAAACAATGCTAGGAAGATTGTCCCAGAGTTTAGGTGCCAAATAGGAGAAGGATCTACCGCCTGCGGTTGATTTTGATTTTGAGATTGCAATAGATGTGAAGGACTATGATGCGTTAAGAGCTCGCTCTGGTACTGGGGAGCTAAACCATTCTGTGCTTTGTAAGTAATTAGCAAGATTTTAAAATCTATACGATATTTAACAGAAAGCTAATGCAGTGCTGACAGAACCGGGCTAATATGGTCATACTTCCTGGTTCTAGTAAGAACTCTAGCTGCTGTGTTTTGTACAAGTTGTAGTTTATTTATCAAGCAAGCAGGGCAACCACCCAGGAGAGCGTTACAGTAATCTAGCCTTTAGGTCATGAACGCATGAACTAACTGTTCTGCATTTGTCATTGAAAGCATGTTGTAGTTTAGATATATTTTTTAAATGGAAGAATGTGGTTTTACAAATGCTAGAAATGTGGCTTTCAAATGAAAGATTGGTATCAAAGAGTACACCTAGGTTCCTAACTGACGACGAAGACTTAACAGAACATCCATCAAGAGTTAGACAGTATTCTAGGTTATTACGTGCAGAAGTTTTTGGTCCAATAATTAGAATCTCTGTTTTTTCTGAATTTAGTAGTAGGAAATTACTGGTCATCCAATTTTTTATATCAGCTATGCATTCCGTTAATTTTGTGAATTGGTAAGTTTCGTCAGGGTGCAAAGAAATATAGAGCTGAGTATCATCAGCATAACAGTGAAAACTAACGCCATGCTTCCTAATGATATCTCCCAAGGGTAGCATGTACAGAGTGAAAAGCAACAGTCCTAGTACTGAGCCTTGCGGTACTCCATATTAAACTTGTGATCGATATAACATCTCTTCATTTACTACTACAAACTGATAATGGTGAGATAAGTATGATTTGAACCATGCCAATGCAGTTTCACTAATAGCAACATCATTTTTGAGTCTATTTAAAAGAATATTGTGATCGATAGTGTCAAATGCAGCACTAAGATCCAGTAACACTAATAGAGAGATACAACCACGATCTGATGATTAGAGCAAATCATTAGTAACTCTAATGAGAGCAGTCTCAGTGCTATGGTACGGTCTAAATCCTGACTGGAAATCCTCACCGTTACAATTTCTTTCTAAAAGGGAACATCGTTGTGATGATACTGCCTTTTCTAGTATTTTTGACAGAAAAGGAAGATTTGAGATCGGCCTGTAATTGACTAATTCTCTAGGATCAAGTTGTGGTTTTTTAATAAGAGGTTTAATAATAGCCTGCTTAAAAGTTTTTGGTATGTGTCCTAGTGATAAAGATGAATTAATGATATGATAAAGAGGATATATGACCTCTGGAAGCATCTCTTTCAATAGCTTAGTTGGTATAGGGTCTAACATACATGTTGTTAATTTTGATGATTTAACAAGTTTAGACAATTCTTCATCTCCTAAAGCAGCGAATGAATATAATTTTTCCTCAGGGATACTACAATGCACTGTCTGATGACATAAGTCATAAAGTCAATACTGCTGTGCTGTTTGGAAATATCAAAAGTTTAAGCTTTATTTCTTGTTAATTTAGCCACTGTATCAAATAAATACCTAGGGTTGGGTTTATTTTTTTTCTAAAAGATTTGAAAAATAAGCAGATCTAGCGGTTTTTAAGGCCTTTCTGTACTCAAGCATTCCCTCTTTCCACGAAATGCGAAATCCTCTAGTTTTGTTGTCTTCCAGCTGCGTTCCATTTTTCTGGCTGCTCTCTTAAGGGCCCGAGTGTGCTTATTGTACCATGGCGTTGGACTAATTTCCTTAATCTTTTTAAAGCGCAAAGGAGCTACTGCGTCTAATGTGCTTGAAAAGAGAGAGTCAGTAGTTTCTGTTGCAACATTAAGTTCTTCTAAGCTGATCAGGAAGATTATTTATAAAGTAATCTTTAAGTGGTAGAAGTGATAGTTCTACCATATTTATGGCAGGGTGGCGGTTTTGCAGCCTTGGCTAAATGTAGTATACACGAGACTAGATAATGATCTGAGATGTCGTGACTCTGCTGCAGAATTTCAACGGCATCAATGATGAAGTCTGTATGGTGCACTGGTGGCCTGTATGCAGTAGCCAGCACAAATGTCAATTTACATAACGTTACATAAAGCACCATCACTTCGAAGGAATTATATTTGAAAGACTTTTGAGTAATACTGAAGATATTACTATAAATTACAGGAACACCTCCCCCTTTGCCTTTCTGATGAGGATTGTGTCGATAATCGTAACCTTGAGGGCTAGACTCATTTAAAGTTATGTAATCGTCTGGTTTAAGCCAGGTTTCTGTCAAACACAGCACATCTAGATTATTGTCTCTGATAATATCATTTACAATAAGTGCTTTTGAAGAAAGGGATCTAATATTCAGCAACCCAAGCTTTATCATTTGTTTATCAGTATTATCTCTATTTTTTTATTTGTTGAACATCAATTAAATTTTTACCCTTAAATGGGTTTGGACGTTTTTTGTATTTACTAATTCGGGATACAGACACAGTCTCTATGTGATGATATCTAGGTGGAAGAGTTTCTATGTGTTAGGGTTTATCTGACTTCTGTGACGTGAGACAGCTAGCAGACGGTCGGTTTAGCCAGTATGTCTGCTTCCTGACCTAGGCCCCAGTTTGTCATGTTTCAGCTCTAAGACTATGTGCCATATTACTAGAGAGAAGAGCAGCACCATCCCAGGAGGGATGAATACAATCTCTTTTCAACAGGTCAGGTCTGCCCTATATTAACCCTATATTATTCTGCGGACACCACTTAGTTAGCAGATTATCATCACTCAATGGCTGACTGTCTATCTCATCACTCTGACGAACAGGAAGGGGGCCAGAGCAAATTACTGTTTGACATTGTACTTGTGAGTTCACACACCTCTTTAATGTTAATTTTAGTGATCTCCGACTGGTGAAGTCGAATATCATTAGTGCCGACATAAATAATAATCTTAGAGTATTTACGATTAGCATTAGCCAGCACTTTTAAATTTGCTTTGATGTCAGGTGCTCTGGCTCCCGGCAAACATGTGACTATGGTGGCTGGTGTCTCTATTTTCACATTCCGTGTAATAGAATCGTCAATTACTAGGATTCTCAGTGGGTGCGTCACTGAGTGGGGAGAACCTGTTTGATATATTCTTATCTGAACGGAAGAGTGGTGTTTCCCGTGACTAGGCCATCTTACTTAAAAATTTGTTTTTTAATACTGATTTTTTTCCCCCCCTTTATCAGTGATTTTTATTTTATTTTTGCCTATAGTACAATCACAAACAGTATCAATTGTATGACTCAATTTCCTCTCATATGCAGTAAAGAGATGAATGAGAGAAAATGGAGACTGCTTTTTGCTTTTTCTTCTGAGATAAACACTCCAGTAATCCCACATTCATCTCCTCTGGAGTTTCAGAACAGACCTCAAAATGTGCTAAAGTTAGAGATTTCAAAGTCAATTCCCATTCACTTCCTAAAACCAACTGATTTTAGCTGTGTCATTAACATTATAGCTCTATACTCTTACTGAATGCCAACATTTCTCTCATTTGTGTCTCATAGGGAATTTTGGGAGAAACATCTGAGATGTTGATGTCATATTTGAAACAAGTCTGTTGAGCTCTGAAATGGCAACTTCTGAGCAATAAAATGAGTATTAACTGAATCATGATTTATTGACTATTCTTAAAACTTAACAGAAACCAAAATGTTTGAAAAATGACTTTCTCTAAGTAGGACGATAATCTCACGCCAAGTGGTCAATCTCCCTGTTTTATTGCATCATCGACTGCCTTTCTGGTTAGTCATGTTTGTTTGCATCTGTTTATTCATGTCTGGCTGTAGTTTTGTCTTCTTCTTGAGGATGTGGATGTATTGGGTTTCATTTTTGTTTTGCTCCAGAGCAAATCCAGACTTTGTCTGATCCAAAATGATAGCTAAGCAATAAACTTGTGTGCACTGCTTATCGACAATTTTTAATTCGGTATTGGAGAAAAAAAACAAAAATGTAATATGCAAAGCTGTTTCAGTAAGTAAACAAACACAGCTTCTAATGTACTTTTTTTTTTTTTTAAATAAAAAAAAACTGATTTGTTGAATCATTTAATCATTCATTGTCATTCAGGTTTTATGAACAGGAGCAATTACTTGAAAAGACCCATCTTTAAAATGATTAATTCAGAAATCTGAATTTCAAGTCATTCTGACCAAATCATTGAATCATTCAGGTTGTATTAACAGGAGCATCTAATTCATTAAAAAGATCCATCTTTAAAGAATGATTTATTCACAAATCTGGCAGGTTTTATGATCAGAAGCAATTGATTAATTGAAAAGATCCATCTCTAAAAATGATTCACAAATCTGACATTGGAATCATTTAGACCAAAACATTGAATCATTCAGTTTTATGAACAGGAACAATTGATTCATTGAAAAGACCCATCTTTCACAAAACTGACATTGTTACTTTTCACATGAACTTGCCAAGGAGAGATAAAGCAGAAATTTACGGGTTAAATTTTTTTGTTTGTCACATAAAAACTGTCATATGACTTCAGAAAACTTTGAATGTAGCACGAGTCAAATGAATCACTTATATTGTGCTTTCATGTTCTGTTTAAAGGGTTAGTTCACCCAAAAATTCTGTCTTTATTCTGTCTTTAATTACTCACCCTCATGTCGTTCCACACCCGTAAGACCTTTGTTCATCTTCGGAACACAAATTAAGATATTTTTGATAAAATCCGATGGCTCAGTGAGTTAATTTAGACTTTCAAATGCCTAGAAGGATACTAAAGATATATTTAAAACAGTTCATGTGACTACAGTGGTTCAATCTTAATGTTATGAAGTGACAAGAATACTTTTTGTGCGCCAAAAAACAAAGTAACGACTTTATTCAACAATATCTACTGATGGGCGATTTCAAAAGACTGCTTAATGAAGCTTTAAAGCTTTACGAATCTTTTGTTTCAAATCAGTGGTAATTTCATTTTTAGGTGAACTGACCCTTTAAAGCTTAAACTCCAGTCATTGTAGTTGAGTGAGTGAGGAAAAGAGTGACTGGCACATTCTTCAGAATTTCACAAAGGGAAAAAAAAAAGGATTAAAAGAGTGTAATGACAGATTTTTTTTTTTGTTTTTTTTGTTTTTTTGGTGAACTTCTTTTGGATCAAGAGATTAAAACAGATCTTGTGTGACTCAAGACTACAACAAATGGCTAGCCGAATCATTTCAGAAACGCAGTGAAGAATCAACAAGTGGGTCTGGGCAGAGACTGCGTGTCGTCGATGGTCTGGACTCCAGATTCCAAAACAACCCTACAGACTATAAATGCTGACTGAATTGACAAGGAACTTGGCTCATCCTTTCTGGCTAGCACTCTGTTTTCAGGTCATTTTTAGCCGCTACCTGCTTATCTTGGGTGGAGCGAAGCATTCCTGCAGTTTGGACAGGTCTGATCTGGCCTCGTGCTATAGTATCGGACCTGAAGCATGTACATACTGTACGTCCCAACGCACATGTTCTCGTTCCATTGGGTGCATCTAAAGTTTGTATACTTTAGCAAATCATGAAGATCTGTATGTCTTATACTGTAGGCTTATTTGCGTTTGCACTATTGCGCAGGCATGCATTATTTGTTTTGGCTTCTTTTATGTTAAAACGGCCTGCAAAGCTTTGAATGTCGTCTTTATGTTCAACAACATGACATAAACCCTCTGTAGCTTTGTTAGTGTTCTTCTTCAGCGTACTGTATCTCTACAAATCTCTTTTGTTTGAATGCGCGTGATGTACTTATGTGTCGGCCGACCACCCAGATGCTGGTTCATAACAATAACACTTCCACTTCCTATCTCTGATAACGCTACGGTTACGGCTGAGGGAATCTCGGCAGTACAGACTGTCTCCGTCAACTCAGTCCACATCAGAGGAACAGACCCCTCTGTTTAGAAAAAACAGCTAGTCAAGCCTACATGTCAAAAACTTCCTCCTCCCTCATGTAACCTAAACACACTAATCTGGCTCTAAACTGTCATTATAACAACATTTGTTACAGTGTTAATGCTTTAAATGTATACATCTTTTTCTGTCTATCTAGACCCTATTATGGGTATCGCTTACAGTGATTTTGCCAAGTGTGTTCTTGGGCGTTGTTCAGCTTTTTAAGTCATAGATATTGTCATTAAAAATGTCTTAAGTTTTGTTTAAAAGCCTCAAACATAAAAAAATAAAAAATAAAAAAAAATAAATTGTCAACATAAAATGCAATGTGAACTTATGTATTATCTGTGCTAATGTACACTATGCGTTAAAGTTAAAATACAATTTTTAAGACAGTGTTCAGGCTATGTTAGAATAAGATAAATTAAATTGATCAAAAGTGGCAGTAAAGACATTTATAATGTCTTTAAAAAGTTTGGGGTCAGTACACTTTTTTTTTTTTTAATGCTTTTGAAAGAAGTCTCTTATGCTCATAAAGGCTGAATTTATTTAATCAAAAATACAGTAATAACAGTAATATTGTGAAATAATACCACAATTTAAAATGAGTTTTTTTTATTTTTTATTTTTTTTTACAATTGTAATTTATTCTCTGATCAAAGCTGAATTTTCAGCATCATTACTCCAGTCTTTAGTGTCACATGATCCTTCAGAAATCATTCTAATATCAGGGATGTGATTTTTCAGTATTTATACAGATTTCCGTTTTTCAGACCTGAAAAGTATGACCCACGTAAAAAGTGTAAATCTAAGAAAAAAATATTCAGGGCTAACATACAGATTTGTAACTGTATGATTATTGAAATCACAAAATGTGAAGTGTTAAGGTCTCCCTGTGGTTTCGTTTGAAAGCAAAGAAATTAAGACAACCATAAATGTTAGTATTGTAATTTTACTGTTGTTCTGTAAAAAATATAATGATGATGATTATTTTCTTTTTTTGATAATTGTTTTGCTGCTTCTTTTTTTTTTTTTTTGTCTTTAGCTGATCACATGTCTGTAATATACTGATTTGGTGCTCAAGAAACATTTCTTATCAGTGTTGACAAACAGTTACTATTTTTGTGGAAACTTTGACAATTTATTTTTCAGGATTTTTTGATAAATAGGAAGTTCAAATGAACAGCATTTATTTGAAATGGAAATCTTTTGTAACATTATAAATGTCTTTACTGCCACTTTTGATCAATTTAATTTATCTTTGCTGAATAAAAGAGAGAAATGTTTAGAATATTCAATCTTTTGATTTTTTTTTTTTTTTTCATATCTATCTTCTAAAACATTTTTTCCTGCTAAAATAGTATCTTGCAACATTGGTTTTAAAGTTATTTAATTATTTAAGTAAGCATTGTCAATGTTTATTAATCTATTTGAATTAATTATTTTTGTGTCGTCTTATTAATTATTATTAACAAAAAAAGCTCTTCATTAACAAACATTTTTTTTGTCAGTAACTTTCTCTTGGTTCTAACATAGCCTGAACACTGTCTTAAAAATTGTATTTTAACTTATCATATGCTTAAGTAAAATGAACGGAAATTAAAGGTTGTTGTTCAAGCCCTTAACCATACTCATTTTCCATATCTTTAAAATTGTATTTGTTGATAGGATTGTTATTCACAAACCAATAAGGTTCTGGAACATGTCGTACTTGGCAAAATTATGGGAAACTACAGAAACTTGTGGTCAACCGATAAAGTTGTTTTTTTTGTTTTTTTTTCTTCTGATATCTGTCCATGCAGATACATAGATTAATTATAGCAAATAAGATACAATATTAGATACATAAGAGTATAAAAAAGATAAGATTTAACAATTAGAATATAAATTAACGCTTATGAACTCAAAATCCACTAAAAATCCATTGTAAAAAGTTGGTAACCTGCAATTGTTTTCTTTAAAGAGCTATGTCTACTTGATTTAACCCATAAAAATGAGTTATGTTGGTATAAATGAATGTATATAGTTTGGTTCAGTGATAGAAATAGTATAAAATAGTATTTTTGACTTGACTAATTTAAATATTACCTACCATTTTTTTAATTTTCAGTTTTCAGATACATTAAAAAAAATGCTAGTCTATATCCATTGACAAAGCTTTTTGATTTTTTTTTTCCCTTTTTAGCTGAAACACAGATTCTGTTTTTCAGTTGATCAGTTATCAGAACTCAAAATGGCCAAACATTAACCGATTAATCAGCCTGGTTGATATATGACTGGATTGTGTTGTTTTAAATGCCATTTTCTGTCTAGGGTAAAAATAGTAGCTTTAAATGTTGTATTTATGCATTTAGATGGTATCCGGAGACATTTGGCATTCCATTTTTTTTTGTCTGTCTAGTCTAATTTGTAGTTTTGTACTGGCTCCAGGCTGTAGTGCAGTTTGCCATGTATGTAAGATTACACAACAATCATCACTGCTGAGAGAAAAGCCATTAGAATGATGGAAAATCCCCACGGTTGAACCTTCACACGTGAATATAGCTTAAGGTATATCCAACGTTACACTCTGTTAACAATTTTGTTAGCGTGCTACTTATGACAGATTTATTGCGCTTAATGATAGTTGTTTTTTTCCTTCGTGGTTTGCTTGAGAGCGAGAGCACATTGTTTTATACCATGGAAGCCTCTGCCAGCTCTTTTACACCATTTTGTCTAGACTTAATGAATGTTAATTGACAGCAGTGCAGAGATGAACTCAAAGGCGTCTGATTGACAGTCTGGTATTGCAGTCATTTTCTGGATGTTGAATGTCAGCTTGACAGGTTAGAAGGTGATGTCAAGGAAAAAGCTTTCCTTTCAGGGTTTCACATTAAAGTAGGGCTGTCAAAAGTACCGACTTCGGTACCAAGTCGGTACTGAAATTTAAAAAATGTGATGATACCAGCATTTCCCCCTAGCATTTTGAGCGCTGTTGAGTGGATTATCTGTGTAAGCGATTGGTAAATAGATATCTATTTACAACATGTTTTTGAAGCGTTGATCATTGTAGCCAATCACAGACGTATATCTGTTGAGCGCGTGAACACAATGGCCAATCAGAGGTGTTTAAAATCTGCTCAACAGCGCTCAAACCCTAGTAAAAAAAAACTAAATCAAAATCTATTTAATGTATTTATTGCATACTAAGTATACTCTAAATCCATTAACATATTGACATCAATTATGACTTTCTGATATAAAATTATAATTGAACTTTATTTAGAGTATTTCTTTATTGCACAATGCACATTTCTTAATATTATGGCTAAAATGTGTTTTAATATCACTATTAATAAAGATTGTATGATCTCCTGTATAATATTAGACTTTAAATGCAAGATATTTAAATTGTACCTAAAGTATACTTGCAGTAGTCTGTATTTTTTTATTTTTATTTTTTTTTACAAAAAATGCATCGCTTTGCTATATATATATATATATATATATATATATATAATAGGATTATAGGATAATTGTATCGTGTGTCTTTGTGAATGATTCATTAAAAGAACCTCCCTGTAAGAGTCAACTGGACTGTTTGTATGTTTTTGATTCACTAAAATGATTTAGTGCTTTAATGTGCTGTAGTTTGTTTTGGTGCATGAAAACTCAATTGAAAGATGGAGCGCCGCTGTCAACCATCCACCCCCTGTCTTAAATATATGTCGTTGAGGTAGACAGAATGATCCTTATTATTACGTTGATGATGGTCAAAACATCTATTATTTATGTATTTTCACGTCCATCTTGCGTTGGCTCGTCGGCCTGTCTGATCCCAAATTCTACCCCTGTAAGCACCATTAAAAAGCCCCAACAGAAAAACAAGGCTGTTTAAATAACACAGCTATTTTGTTCAGAGAATAGCACACTGTGACGCCTAAATTAGTGTTTTCCGGGGTTAAAATGCCAGTGAAGGTTTTCCATCATGGCGCTTCATCTTGTTATAATAAACACCAGTAGGTGAGTGCTGTGAAATGAGTGGCAGCTGGAAGAGGATTAGTTTGTGTACGATTTATGAACAGTTCATAAGCTTGATTGAGTCTGAATCCATATGTCCGCATCTTTAGACAGTCTGTGAAGGAAACAGTTTCAACACCTGCTTCAAAGCATTGCTAGCTGCTCAATGACAAAGTCTTCACATCACCGACAGGAAAATTACAGTTTAGCGTCAGTTTAGTTTCCACTACGACCGCCTTTCCCCTGTCTTTCTCTGCTCTTCCAGAGTTAAAAACATGTTCCAAGATGAGCCGTCTGATAATAATGTATCTTCTGAACCTTGAACATGCTCCAACTCCTAAATCTAAGCTGATTTACCTCCTGATGGAAAGTATTTCACCCTGACAGAAGATTGTCAGGTGGCCTGATGCAAGACTTTCTGATGGTTGACATTTACTGGGTTGTGTGTTTTTGTGTTTACTACTGATCGGTTTGATCTTAATGCAGTTTGTGTTTATTTATAGAATCACCAGCCATGGGAACTGTATTTATCCCTTTTTCCTTCAACCAATACTGCTTCCTACCACTAGGGGGGAGGCCATAAGCACAGTTGGAGTGACTGAAAGGGCATTTTACTGGATGGATGCAGTTTCTGGAGCTTGAACTAGGTTATTTACACACTGGAAAGGAGTAGACAGTGTTTAATGTTTGTGGAGTTTGGTCTTGGTCACTTTGAATTCTTCCTCACTGAAATCATGCAACCATATTGGTTTGTTGATTTGTACTCGGTGCTTGAAAAAAAAGAAGAAAAGTTTAGTATTTGGAGTGCCAGCACCTCGTTATGTAGTATCAAGCGATATCAGATATGACAGAAATATAACCTGAAAGCTGGAAAGAATAAATAGGCTAAAGAAAGAATTTTTTTTTTTTTCATTTTTTCACAGATAGGGGTCTGAAGAATAACCGTTCCTGCTGTGATTGAAGATGACATAACAGGCATTACAGAGATGAAAAGCTGATGAACTTTGCTGTCAAAGCCATGAGAGTGAGCAATTGAGAGCGTTCTGCTTATAAAAAGAGATGTTTATGTGCGCCTTTCATCTCTGTGATTTAAATACATGGCCTTGTTTTTGTCATAAATCATCTAAGCTAGTGATTCCCAACTGTGGGTATGTGTACAGCAGGGGTTACTTAACCCTAGAATGCATAAAGGGGGTCAAATTGACCCGGCAGGGTGTGTTTTTTTTGTTGTTGTTTTTTTTCAAATATTCTATCAATAAAATTATTTATTTATTTGATATTCTGTGAAAAATCTTGTTTCTGACCCCCATCAATGTTTTTTCTCATATTTCTTGGTAATAATATGGGGGGAAAATTGCCTCAGACACCAGCCACATGTCTATATATATATATATATCTATATATATATATATATCTATATATATATATATATATATCTGAATTTACAGTATTCAGTAGTCATACATACTTAGTGCATACTTTTTAATGGTTGCAAAGTGATTTCTTCATCAAATGTAGTACCTACTTAGTATGTGATTTAGGGCACAATGGATTTATAGAGAAAGGCCACAAGAAAGGAAAACTGAAGGCCCAAACAAAGAAAGAAGTGCAATCGCTGCCAAAAAGTTATGCACAGAAAGGTACAAAACTTGTGTGTAGAATGTTCTGTTCCTGTCTACAAAGATCATTTTCATATTATCTGTGAAAAGTTCAGACTACAGCATACTTTACAGTAGCTCTGAATTTGTTCGATTGCTCGTTGCTCAGAAAAAGTAGAACTGCATTTTAAAACATGAATTTTATCTTTTGTACTGCATATATACAAGGAAAGTAAACAAATAACCATGTTTGACATATTAAAACTTTTATGTATCATCAATTCTTTTAATCATTTCATTAACAGAACATCGATTTTATGAAGAAAACCATCAAGTCCAGTACGGCTAATTTTGACCCCCTTTATGCATTTGTGTAGGTTTTTTGGTTCCTGCGTTCTAGGGTTAAAAGAAAAGCATATAATAAATAAAAGATTATAAAACAATTTAATATTTTTATTATATTATGTAAATAATTTTATATAGATTGTAAATATTATAAATGACTAATCGTTTTCCCCTTTTTATTTGTTAAACATGTTAAATAATCATGATAATCAAATTTTTCAGTTAATTTTGTCATTTTTAAATATTCTAAATGAGATATCAGTGTACATGTGGCATTAGGAGGTTGGACATTATTGTTCTAGAAATCATTTGATTGGCCAAAATCTGCATAGTGCAGGATGAGTCATCAGCTTGCTCTGTTTTCACCAGACTGTAAAATTGAAGTTTTATTTATTTATTTATACAGTGTACATGTGGTATTAGGGGGATGGACATTCTCATTCTAGAAAGCATTTGATTGGACAAAAATCTGCCTAGTCCAGGATGAGTCATGAATTTTTGTACAATTTTCCCTGAAAGAGAAAATTGGTTTGGTTTTTTTGTTTCTTGTTTTGTTTAGTTTCAGGCCTAACAGACAGCAGGCAAAAGTTCTAATTTCACTGGAGTCTTAAATAGGAAGTCCTACAGATGGGCCTTTGTTCGTACATAAGACCAAAAAGGTCGGGAAACACCAATGTAGCCAACTGCAAACACCTGATGGTTCTCCTAATATTTCACTGCATTGTGTTCAATCTACTCTTGTCAGTTTTCCATCTTTTTCATTCTAGCCATTAATACGGTTCTTAGCAGTTTTTTGCTCTTTTTCCAGTGTCCATAAGTCCGTGCCAAACTCTGTGCCAGACGTAACATTTCATGAAGCTATCACGAGCCGAAGCCAAAGTAATTATTTCACTTAATTTTCAGAACATTTTTCAGGGCAAAGAAAACAGAGTCTTGGATGTTGTTGTTAGACATTTGAATCAGTAGTTCAAATATGTAGATTATTATATTAGCATTCTTAGATGTTGCTCCCTGACTAGGGAACGATAACATTCAAGTTGAGTTATTGAGTTGAGAAAGCTCAAACCATATGTGGAAAAACTTCTGATACTACTCTAATAAACATTTATACATTCTATCTGTGCATATATATATATATATATATATATATATATATATATATATATATATATATATATATATATATAAACACACACATACTATTTTTTAATTAAGAATATAATAATAATAATAAATAAATAAACAGGAACAGAAATATTACTACAATTTAAAATAACTATTTGCTATTTATTCCTGTGAAGACCAAGCTGAATTTTCAGCATTGTCACATGATCCTTTGGAAATCATTCTAATATGATGATTTGATGCTCAAGAAACATTTATTATTATTATCAATGTTGAAAACAGTTGTGTGCATTTTTTTCAGGATTTTTGGATGAATAGAAAGCTCAAAAGAACAGCATTTATCTGAAATAGAAAGCTTTGGAACATTATACACTACCTTAAAAAAGTTTGGAGTCAGTAAGAAATTTTTTTTTTAAGACAGAAATTAATACTTTTATTCAGCAAGGATGCATTAAATGGATCAAAAGTAGCAGTAAAGACATTTATAATGTTACAAAAGATTCTATTTCAAATAAATGCTGTTCTTTTGAACTTTCTATTAATCTCTGATTAATACTGTTTTCAACATTGATAATAAAAATAAATGTTTCTTGAGCAGCAAACCAGCATATTCGAATTTCTGAAGGATCATGTGACATTAAAGACTGATAACTCTTAGATCTTGTCGTATTATATTTTATTTTATTACCATTTTTTTAAACTATAGTGAGTAAACTGTATTAATGAATGAAATGTTCAAGGTGTCTTAATAAATTTTGGTTTGACTTATATATATATATATATATATATATATATATATATATATATATATATATAATATCACAGAGAGAGAGAGATAGATAGATAGTCAAACCAAAATGTACATATAGATTAAATAGGATTGGAGTTTAAAATAACCGGACATGCATTACGTGCCTGGGGGCCCTGGTGGTCTTCTTCCTTTTGGCAGTTGTAGACTGCACGTTCTGAGGCCACAGGGCCCAGGGCGTTGGCCCCACTGGCCCTGGTGATATTTCAGAACGTCCTAAAACTGTCATGTGCTGCATGAATTTATCATGAAAAACTGGAGAATAATGCAGATGTCTGTACATTTTCATTATATTTCTCACCCTGCCGATTTTGCCAAATAAAGCTCTGTGAACGTGATTTCCAATATCCTGTGTGTTTTGGAGATGTGCGGAGTTGCGAGGGCCCGACTGATGTTTTCAGGATGTGGCAGAGGATTTACGAGACCCTGCAGTGAGTCCTCGTGCTCCGGCTATCTTCCACCATGTGCCTTTTCCCCCCTTCGCAGACGTTCGGCATAATGACACAATGGAATCACCTCCTTATCGACCTGTGGACTGCTCATTTCTGCAGACTTTCCATTGCTGTCTGAGTTTTCTTTGCCAGGTTTCTAGGGTTGTGACTCAATAGCAGCTGTTAATGGTCTTGAACATGAACCAAGGGAGAAATCAGAGTGTCCATTTATTTTGTAGCTACAATGCTCATGTGGGAAATATGAGTTTGAATCGAGCTCGCAACATTTCCCGATCCCAGTTTGCCACCTTTTCTTTTTTTTATGCTCTCCATTATAGTATAAAAGTAGCTTGCATTGAGTGTACACTCACAGATAACACTGCAGAATTTGAAAAAAATCATTCGCAAAATTGTATATATACCCCTATATATACCCCACCCCTTTTCTGTTTGTCAGCTTGAAATCAAAATTGACACCATTTACTTTTGTAATTCACTTTCCTGTTTTTCATAATTACTCAAAATTAAAAAAAAAATTGCAATTTGTTTTATAAATGAATTGAAATACTTTATGTATTGACTAATGAATGTATAAATATATTCACATAAAACAAATAAGCGGCAATACATTTGAAAGAAAAGCATAGTAGATTTTCTAGGGCTGATTAATGTAAATTAATTAAATTCACATTTATTTGTATAGCGCTTTTCACAAAACATATTTCAAAGCAGCTTTACAGAATTTAGAGTAATCTGCTATCAGAAGTTGACTGTGTCCAAGTAATGTCCATATGTTCAGAAATGTACAGTTCTAAGATAATGCAAATCACTCAGTTAGCTAACATAATGTAATAATTACTTCAGTGAGCTTCTGTCTAAAATGAATATAGAATATTGGTGCATGTTGATTCAGAGTTTGCCTCATCTGAAGTCCTTGCAGGAGTTGGAGTCATCTCCTTTCTTCACAGGTTTGGTGCATCTGAAGTCTTCGTAAGAGGCTTGATCCAAACTGGACGGGCATCCTGAGATAAAACAGAAAAGCAAATGGAAATTAATAAATAACATGTCAAGCAAAGATAATCATGAGCATTTAATCTTCTATAGGTAGTGCAAGGTTATGAGATGTATTATGTGAAAACTTGGCTAAAGAGATGTCTTTAGTCTAGGTTTAAACTGGGAGAGTGTCTCTGAGACCCGAACAACATAAGGAAGGCTCTTCTAGAGTTTAGGAATCCAATTATATAATAATTAAAATATAATATAAAACTGCCCGTTTTACAGAAATAGTGTTTAAAGATTAAAGGGTTAGTTCACCCAAAAATGAAAATAATGTAATTTACTACTCAACCTCATGTTGTTTTACACCTGTAAGACCTCCGTTCATCTTCGGCACACAAATTAAGATATTGTTGATGAAATCCGATTGCTCAGTGAGGCCTCTATTGGGAGCAAAGCCATTCAAACTCTTAAGGTCCATAAAGGTACTAAAAACATATTTGAAACAGTATATGGGAGTTCAGTGGTTCTATCTTAATATTATAAAGTGACAAGAATACTTTTAGTGTGCCAAGAAAAACAAAATAATTACTTTTCAACAATATCTATATGGGCCAATTTCAAAACACCCCGTGTGTGCGTTAGTGCATAGTGACATCTCTCTATGTGTGCTTTGACCCAGCCCAGTATCTCCATCTCCATCTTCAAGTCACGAAGCTTCTGAGCTTTATGAATCTTTTGTTTCGAATTAGGGATTCGGATCTCCTATCAAATGGCTAAACTGCTGAAATCACATGACTTTGGTGCATAAATGTTGGTAATTCTCACCACACACTCAGAGTTTTGATTAGAATACGTCAATTCCAGTCGCATAAGGTGTAGTCCAAAAAGTTCAAATATTTCAATGTACCCGAAACTCAAATCGAATCCAAAATTTAGCATATGCATATAATTGGAATTTCACACAGCTCCTGTACTACTCTCCATTGGAAATGAATGACTTCCGGTGTGACGCTTGTCTGTAATAGTGAAAAGCTGCTTTACTAAAAAAAAAAAAAAAAGCCACTTTACAAAAGTTGAGTTGAAATATTGGACTCAATTTGATGTTTTCTGGTAAGAATGAGTTTAAAGCATCTGAAGTTCCATGAGATTTTTCATTGCGAAAAATTCTATGTGGGCCTACTTACAAAATATACCTACTTATAAAATATATCAGTGTAGCTGTTTACAGTTGCAGCATAATGCTTTTGAATATAGATTTCACATTATACGGCCATGTATGCGGTCATAAAAGCACATGACAATTATTGAGTTAGGAAGTTAATCCATTTTCATGTTCGTACAGCTTTGAGTTCCTGCTGAGGTGACTGACGGTTCACGTCAAAGGGCGCTGGACTGTTGCCATCTTCACATCACTCAACGTTTCCACTTGCAGCCCTCATCTAAAGCTGCTATTTTAATGTGATCTGAGTTAGATAAGAAAACACTCCATGTTATTATATCTCACCAAGCACCCAGTTCATGTCTCCAGCCTTGACAGGTTGACACGGAGTGTGTGTATGTATTTGAGGAGTTTGAGGGAAGTTCATCCATCTTATTCTTGATTTCCTCATACAGGCTCATCTTTGCTGTCATCAGGTTGTTTGTGTGTGTGTGAACAGACGTCTCGGGTGGAGCGGTCAGTGGAGGGGTCAGTGGAGGTGTGACCCCAGCCGTGTGTTAAACTGCTCACCTATGCGACAGTAGCGGGGGTCAGGGGCACATGGTGGATGCTGTTTGCCCTTGACTGGGGTGCGTTAAACCACTTACAGCTGTTGTGCTGTTTTGCTTGGGGAAATGAGGGGTGGCGGCACGAGAGATTGAGAAACAAACTGTTGAATGAGGTGAGAAATTGAGAGAGAGAATGAAAGAAAAAAGGTGAGGGCAGTGGGTTTCCACCTTTTTATTTAGTACAAGTGAGATTTGGAGTGAGATTGGAGTCTTTGAGATTTCCAGAATTCCATACTTTTCTTGTTGAATGACAGGGATGTGGTTGTCATGGAGATACTGGGCTGGGTCAAAGCACACATAGAGAGATGTCGCTACGCACTAACGCTGCATTCACATGGGTTGTCAGCGTCAACGCTTGACTGAGGGTGTGTTTAAAGCTTGTGTTGACTCAATTGTTATAGTGATAACAGTCAATGACATTACTTTCCGGTGTTGCACGAACACAATTGGCTAGCGACTACTTTAGGGTCTTTGCATAAAGCAATCTGATTGGCCTGCGTTGGCGCTTGAAAAGTTGAGAAATCTGCGAGCAACGCGTGAAGAGACGCGAAGGAACCCACAATTCAGTTCAGCAATGCATGACGTCACCCATTCAAAGTAAATGAGAAGCGTTAACGCAGACACCCTGTGTGAATGCAGCGTAAGTGCAACTTTCTAGTGTGCAAGTGTCGAGCACCTGTGTTCGTGCACGCTATCAAATGGAGTACACTTTGAAAGGCCGTGTGTTCAGCTTTACACTTATGCTAAACGTTCGCCTCAAAACTGTAAACTTTGGGCTTTATACTCAGAATTGGTTTGGGCGATCTGACCAAAATCTTCATATGAGCCATTTTATTTCACGATAATATATTTCACAATATGATTATTTTTGCTGGAAATAAGGTTATGATATAAAATTAGATCTAATGCATCCTAATTTTTTCACGGTTTATGTTCATTTAAAGGGATAGTTCAGCCAAAAATTATCCCATGATTTACTCACCCTGATTTCCAGGTAATTGTTCTAGAATCTTGGACAAAACATATCATGAAAAATTTCTTGCTAAATTAATGTTGAAATTCTACATATTCCATCTGGTCCTGTATATTGCCGTTCATTACAGCAGCACGATTAACTGTTAAAAGATAGCGATCTTGATTCAAACATCCACCTGATCTTATTCCTAAATGAAAACAATTCAGCTATATCAATTAAACCTTTGACAAGTACGATCACAGCAAATAATTCAAATCTGCGTTGATGCTGCCGCTGACCCAGAGAGAGCTGTTGTCATGTTTAGGTATGAAATAACTTCACAAACAGTTTTTTCAACCACACGATTTCATTATTTCTGACTTACAATAATACAAATTATTACAGTGTTTACAGTTTGAAAAAACACTGATGTCTATGGTAGCAATTAAAACAGAGTAATTCACCATTTTAAAGTAACACTACAAATAAAGATTGTATCAATTACATCATTACACCAGTAGGTGGCAACAAGTGGCTGTTAAAAAAATGTATTTGTCATTGAATCATTCATTCAAGAGATTTGTTCAAAAACGCAGATTTATCCAGTAATGAAACAAGTGAAGTCTTGATGAGTGAGTCATTGAATTATTCACTCAAACTTGAAAAAAAAAAAAAAAAAATTCTAATTACGTATTTATAAATAGACATTTTGTCAGAACCTCTAGTAAATTGTTATTTTGTTTAGTTATCTATTTAGTCACGGGAGAATCGTGATCTCTGTTTGAAAAAAATAAAAAATAAATAATTGTGATTCTCAATATCCAGAATCATGCAGCTTTACAGTTTATGTAACATATGCGATGTGGTTAGCCAGTCATAACGGGTAATTCATATAAAGAAAGTCTTAAAATTACAGTAGCATGAATTTACCCTAAGCCTATGTAGAATATGGTCCCAAATGAAAATGATGTGAAAGTTTAAGTTTAATTACATTAAATAACAGAATAACCCTTAATTTCTGACAGAGATTGTTCACAGGGAGCGCTGACAGTGCCTAGCGGAATTTGCTATTAAAGGACGCTAACACGTGCAGACGCATGGGCGTTGAGTAACTCTCTCCTCTCATGAATGTGTCACTTTAGCGCGGCGCCTCTGAGTTCCAGGATCCAGCTGGCTGGGAAAGCAGTCTCCCATAAATGTTCGTTTGCCTCATTAAAGTATGCCATGCTTTTTGATTCTCAGGGTTGTAAGTTGTGTTCCCTCCTCCGGTCCTGGACGACGCTCAGACTTCACGTCCCAGCATGCATGTGCATATATTGTGCCTCTGCGTTTGCTTTTTCGCTGTGACAGCGCAAAAGATGGATTGTGACGAATCCAAGGCATCGCTCGAAATGAAACTCATGTGCTGGAACATATGCCATTTTCACTCAGCGTGGATTATTTCTGTGCTATAGTTGTCTTTAACAGGCAATCAAAGTTCTGAAGTACCTTGAAAACTACTGACTGACTGACCTTGCAAAAGATGCATGTTCTCATTAATACACTTCCAGAACCATAAAAGGCTCTTTTCTTCATAAGTATAGCTCTACATAGTGTATTTTGTTGGATTTTCCCTCTCGCATGAGGTCTTTACGCTTATTTCCGACATATGCGCCTTTTTCGTTTGCACCTCGCCTGTTGGTTTGTGTTATTAACCACATGAAATAATCCACTGTTTGTTGTATGTTCCTGCATCATTTGCTTAGAATGGAGTGTGGCATTGTGTTTTTATAGTGAACAGATGCTAAAGAGCATGTTTGGATGATATTACATTGTCCAGAAAGAATCCTCCGCACGCTTGAGAGACTTTCAGATTATGCGCCCCAAAGGCAGCCATTTAATGAACCTCTTGAAGTCCAGTCTGCTGTTTACAGTTTGATTGGTCCACTGGTACCCAATGGACAGATAACTCTCACATGGAAGTTTAGGAACTGTAATGTTGACCTATTGTGAGTATGATTTTTGTTGTCTTAAGAAGTCTTCACACGCACAGCTGCAGGAGTATTTTGTTGGAAATATGTCAAAGGAATGGGAGGAATAACAACTCTCAATATGGCGGCTGTAGGAAAGGAAGTCCACCTTTTTAGTTAAAAATATTTTTTCTTTTCAATGTTTTGAGAAGTAGAGTTTCATACAGTGACCTATGATATTTGCTGTAAATATGCATATTAAGTTAAATAAATAATTAACGGAGTGTCTGTTTGTAAGTGTAAATAGCCTGTCTTGTTGGCAAAGGCTATTTACACTAATTCCGCCCACCAATGTGTGGTTGGTTCACACAAGATTAAACAAGACGCATGCTACTCAACGTCTCCAGTAGTGTAGTCTGTAGGGAATATGGTGCATGGAAGTACCTTTTGACGCGATCGACCAGAGTTCGAACCAGCCTTTTGTCGAACTCACTCTTCTCCCTTTTCCCATCACATATCAGATCGGAAAGGCCTTTATTTTCAATAAAAATTAAGAAAATATTTGAAAAGTTGAAATAAAGTGCCTAATGAGTTTAATAATATAGTATTTATTAGGTAGGGTTAGTGGTAGGTGTAACGAGGGCTTTATTGTCCCAATAAGGCGGCATCCGTTTAATAATTTGAATAAATATAGTAATTTACACACTGTTATTATTGCATCCTGTTAATGTCCAACAAGACAGAGGTGCAAATAGTATATGTCCCTATTTAGAAGTATAAATAACATCTAACAACTATTTGCACTTATTGCAAAGAAATGCTTCTTTTATATAGTGTAAATAGAATATATTGCTGTTTTCACTTACAGTGTACATAGCATATCGCTAAAGAAATGCTGCAATTGTCACTTAGTGCAAATAGCCGCTGCCAGTAATTAAAGTGCTTTTTCAGATATTTCCTTTCATTTAGTGTGTAATATAGCTAATCACAACAGACTGTTCCATCTGACCAATCGGAGCAGAGTAGACCAATCACAACAGATGATGCTGCTTTAGACAGATTGATTTGAATAATACTTGAATTACTTATGTCTGAATGGTCTTTTGCCATCCGAACAGCAACCATTGAGATGACCTTCCTTGGTTTGGCTCATTTTTGTCCTTTGGGGCCTCATTGAAGCAGCTGAAAATCTGCACTAAAAATAATCCCCAGTTTGAAGGTTTGAGCTTATTTAGATGACCTTTTCCTTTACTTATTGAACTGCAATATAATTTAAATGCACATATTAAAAATAATTCATGGAAAGAATTGATACATCGTATTGTCTGGTGCAGTTGACTAGTTGATATCATGCTGTCCTAATTAAAAGAGAGTTTTTTAGCAATCTGTTTCACTTAATGTCCCCTGCTTGCATAAATGTATCCATTGCAGTTTTTATGGAAAAATCAAGTGGTTAAACTTATTGTCCAGCTGTTCGCTAATGATGCTTTTACTGTTTGACACCAATTTGAGTTGACTGCTCTTTTATCATCATTTCAATTTGACTTTAGCACGCAGGCCTCTTTCAAAACATCCTCACCTTCTTACCTTTAAGCAATCAAGACACCAAGAAAATATACAACTGTGTTTTGAAATTACTTTATAATATCTGATTGGCCAGGACTGTAGAGTTATTGTTGAATGAATGATCTGTGGAAACTGATTCAGGCTATCTGAAGCATAATAGCAGTGAGTTTTGGGGGTTTTACTGAGTTCACAGCTAACTTTGTAGACCTCCAAAGCATGCATGTGCACTCGGTATTGATTCCCAGAAGTCTGTCTCAATAATTGCTCAAGAGGTGACCATGAACATGTTTTACTCTTCACAAGCTACTGATCATTCTGAGGAAATGCCCAGCAGATTCAAGTTTCCAAGGTTTGAATCATTTTCTCACATAATAATGTTCGTGTCCTTTTGTGATTATACTATTAACCTATTGTGTGCACTGTACTTTGTTACCTAGAAGAATTGAAATCAACTAAAAGTCACATTCTGCATGATAAAAATGCTATAAAGTGGAACTTGCTCATGTGTTTCTATAAGTTCGCTAAAGTGTATTGAGTGGTTTTCAGTGAGTTGTTCTGGGTGGTTGCTTACTGGCCTAAATCTCTATAGCTATGTTTTCATCCATAATTTACGTCAAATCAGAATATAGCAAAAACGAGTGAAGCACCGTTTTCATCCGATGTGGAAAATGGATGCAAAATATAAATGAAAATTGTTGTAGGCACTTAAATGTAATACCTTTTGTGGAGCTTAACAGTAACAACCATGAGTACGCACAGTATCAGATTTGGATTGGTCCTGTCTGACCGATACACAATCCGGCAAAAATCACAGTATTGAAGCTGATACTGATGCTGAATATTGGATCGGTGCATCCCTAGTTTGCTATTATTTAGACTTTTTGATGCCAGATTTATTCTGCAGTTGTGTTTCCATCATAGTGTATTTTCTTAGTGAAATAAGAAGTTTATTCGTCTGAAACAAGTAAACTCACATTTTGGACATTTTTGGAATCCAGTATTTAGTTATGCGATACCCAATTTTTTCATAAACATATGTAGGGATGCACAATATTATGGTATTATATTGATTATCAGCCTATATTAGAGATTTTTAAGTAATTGGTATGGATCAATATTGAATATTTAATTGTTCATTTTTATTTCCACTATTTTTTAGATTTAGGTTATCTTTGCCATTATGGCTGGAAAAAATATTAAACAAAGGAAATATATTGTATTGATTTTATTATTCTGTAAAATAAAAAAATGACACTTTAATAAAATTATAATAATTTTATTTTAAAATACAACTGTAATATTACAATACTAACACATTTTTTTAGTACTATGCACTGTAATGTTGTAATACCTAAATTCACCTGTGTCACCTGTTTTTTGTTTTATTTTATTTAGACACAGTAGTATATTTTAGTTTATCAGTTATTAGCCAACATTTCCATTCTACAAAAGGTTGTTCTTTATATTGGAAAAATGTTCTTTAGATTATCTAAATGTTCTTCACAGTAGGAAAAAAATTAATAGTTTTTAAAACTTAAAACTAATAGTTTTTTTGGGGAATTAAAAATGGTTCTTTTACACTCTTAAAAATAAAGGTTCTTTATTGGCACAAATGGTTCCATAAAGAACCTTTCACATCCATAGAACGTTTCCATTCCACAAAAGGTTCTTTATAGTGGAAAAAAGTTATTTAGATCTTTTAAATGTTCTTCACACTAAGAAAAAAAAAAGATTATTTTAAGAACTGTTTGCTGAAAGCAATTTTGCAAAAATGGTTCTACGGCATTGCTGTGAAGACCCTTTTGGAAACTTTGTGTATAGTGTATGTCACCTGGCTTATATTATTCAGGTCTCTCCTTCTGTGTACATTTATGGGATCCCCCCTCCTCTTCTTTTATCATCCTCCAGGTGAAAACAGTCCAATCTTATTCTTGTACCCTAATAGCATACTACTCATCGCACCACAGTATTTGAGGTCTGGCTTATGCTGTGTTGTTTTGAGAGAGTTCTGATCTCGCCTCTTGAGCACGGGATCGAGGACGTCCCAGGGATGACACCAGTTGCATTACTGATCTCTCAAATGATTTCACATGCACATAAGTAACTGTTTTGCTGCTTGATCGAGAGTCTGAATGCTTTCTAAATTATGATACGTAACATAATGACATGTATAATTTTTCCTGGACTATTGTTTTTTCCGTCTGGCCTCTGCAGATGGAAGTGATTATGCACAGAGGGAGGTGTGTTTTTGAGAAAAAAGTTTGAATCTGACTTCCTTACCCAAGTACTTTCTCAAACACCCCGTGCTTCCTTTGAGGCTGGGGATTCGTGGTTACATTACCAAACCGTGATGTCGCCCCATCCCCCCGGCAGGATCTGAGGGAGGCCAGGTCACGAGTCTACAGCACCCAGCTGAATAGAAGCATCTGGAGCTACTGCTTTGGGGGACATGCTGATTGCAAAGTACGCCATGTGGCCGAATCCCGAGCGCTTGCCGTCAGCTGATTGCTGCGATTATGAACGCTGTCCTTGTGTTTGTCTTTGAGAGCGTCGATTGCAAACTGACCTTGAGGAATGCTCATTACCCTACTGAGTCCTTCTGTGGCTACTCAGCTTACGACACTCTTATTTTGCTCCTTTTTCCTCGGCTTTCAATCATCAGCCAATCAAATCTCAAGGGTTGTTTCTACTACCGTCCAGTCAAGCCTGGTATCTTTTCTCCTTTACAAACACCACCAGTCAAAGTTTGAATGCACTTGACTAAATCATATGAATAATTTAGATTGGGATAGTGATAGTTTTCAAGTTTCGATTTGTTTGTTATTTATGGTCATACATATTTTCTATTTGGAAAAGGAATAACGAGAAATGTAAAGTGCTCATTTGTTCATTATATTTATCATACGAATAATGAGATTTTGGGTTTCATTTTTTGTTTGTGGTTCACAAATCGGTTTATGGCTTCAATATTTCATTTGCATATGTGAGCGGCACTGAAATACCCTTTCAGTTGTTCTAAGTACCCAGCCTTCTGTATAGCATTAATTCTTAAAGAGTCAGTATGGCACTAGAAATATTGGAAATTTTCATTCTTTTTTTAACTTTTGTACCTTTTATAAATTTGCCGGCCAAAGTCCCAGTGCTCGGGTCCATCCCCGCTCATTTTAGAATGGATATCACTGCAGTATAGCAGCAGTACATAAGTCATAACCAAACATTTAACTTTTTACCAATGAATGGGACTACTGCATTTGTCAGTGACACATGGACAAACAAGGATCTACTTCAAAATAATAATTAATTTTATTACAATAATAAACAATACACTCTGTATCATCCTACTGTAGTCTGTGGCTTGTCATTTCGTTGTACATTAGAGGTGACGCTTTGTAATTCACAGAAGCACTAATTGACCGTTCGCAAAGACCTACCCCTTTAGTTACTGTTGCTATGTCCGCCAAGCCATGCCGCTCACGCCACACCATGTTCTCACGCTGTGAAAAAGGTACATGGAGCAAAGAGGAAGCTGACAACTCGTTCAATATGAAACAAACTCTCAAATTTCAAATATTGTAATTTTAAAAGAAATTTAAACAATAAATACCATTTTGTGGCTCTTTAATGTGTTGTGACAGATCGCTGTAGCGCCTTATTTCAAGCGGCTCGTGAACAGATCATCTCTTCCTACTAGTTAATTTATAGCATCAAGTAAACATGAAAGAACATCAGAAAGAATTTTGTTTCAACCACGGAAAGACGTCAATACACACCATTTTTTTTAATCTACTAACTCCCCTGACTGCTTTGTCGGACATAATGGTGGATTCTGCGTTATGATTGGTTAGATCGCCTGTCAATCAAACTCCCTGCGAAGGTTCAATTATGTGCTCAGCAACATATTTCTGCTTAAGATGGGTGGTGGTTTCCGACAATATTTTATCAAAGTGTAAAAACATTGGCAATTTCATACAGACTCTTTATGAATCAGTTTTCAGTTGTTGTTTTTTTTTTTTCAAGAAAATGTTATAATATACTATATATGTTTGCAAAACTTTTTGTGTCAAAGTCATAGGCAGTTTTGTTTAGTATGCCATGCCAGTGTGGTGGACTTTTTTTTATTTTATTTTTTTTATTTTTTATAACTGGGTCATTGACAAATAAAGCTTTTCAAAACAGATGGATGCACAAATGCATATTTTTGAGTCATGAACAATGTGTTTAAACAAGTTTGTTGTTAAAGGGTTCATTCACCCTAAAATGAAATTTCTGTCATTAATTACTCACCCTCATGTCGTTCCAAACCTGTAAGACCTTTGTTCATCTTCAGAACACAAATTAAGATATTTTTGATGAAATCTAGAGTTTTTTTTAAAATCCCCAATAGAAAGCAACATAATTACCGTCATTCGAGGTTCAACGACTTTATTCTTACGGATTTGGAACGACATGAGGGTGAGTACTTAATGACAGAAATTTCATTTTCAACTAACCCTTTAAATAACATTTCAAAGTGTTTAAATTACTTTTTTGACTGTTTTTATGTCAGGCGGTACAAGCAAATAGTTGTATGTATATACTGTAGTTGTACTTACTGACATGGAAAGTGTACCAACCTACCCATACTTGAATTAGCAGTTTTTACCAGTATTTGAGAGCGATCTTGCCTCTGCCACAAGGATCAGTTGGGCTCCTCTGGATGATACATTATCATGTTTACTGTTATTACCTTGTCAATTCATAATAAGAGCCATGTTTGCAGTTGTGCCACCCTGACATTTGAGAATATAATTGCTGGACAAAAGTTTTTCAGTTATCTCAACTTTATATGAAAGGTTTCAAACCCAAAATGATGCCACAGTATTTAGTTTTTAACTTTTTATTATGACACCACTTTAAATAGTTTTAATCTGTTCATTTGTTCGGACAGTTGCACCATCTGACATATTTTGGGGTTTAAGATATCAAAATACAAAATAGTACATTTAAATAATACATATTAATTCAAACTGAATAGGGTTTATAGAGTAAAGTAATATGTCATTAATTTATCAAAATAATGCACTTGGACAAAAATATGCATGTCATTGACCCAACTATATCATCTCCACTATTTTTTTTATTTTTATATTTTATCTTGCGGCTCATCTTTTTTCATTCACATCTAGTTTCTCTCCCTATATAAGATTTCTCTCATATTACTTTGAGAGTGGAGTATCTGTGAGTGACAGAGATGTTTGAAAGCTCTCACATGCGTTTAGTTTCAATGTTCAAAGGCAACTGTGGGTGTCATGTTTAAGCTTTATTAGTTTCCTGCCAACTGGGATCATACTATCATATGAATGATTGGCATTAATGTTAGCACTTTTACTCGTTTTAGAAACAAGACTGTTCAAAAGGTATATGGAAAACTTCATAGGTAGCTTTGTAACAGAAATTAAACCTTAACTGATTTCGATGACAAATTTTTGGTATTGAATTATATTTTTATTTGCCATTTCGTCCACCATCTTGTGTTTTTCACAGTGCTTGATGCAATACATGGTATTGCCTTTTCAATGAGGGATGCTTTAGAATTTGGCCAAAAGAAAGTATCTTTGGCAGTATGGAGGTTGTTTTGCAAAACAATTTAAGACTTTTTTCAGTATCTAAAAGATTTGCTCTTGTTTTTTTTTTTAAAGTCTGCTCTTCAACTAACAAAAATATGTTCTAAGAAAATTTTGCTAACGTTCTGATTCAGTAAAGGGATGGTTCACCCAAAAAGTTTTTTTATGTTTTAAAAAAAAAATGTTTTCTTGGTTATGCGAACGTTAAGGAAACATTCCATTTTATCATTTTCCAAACATTATAAGAACGTTACTTTTGAATGTTCACTGAATGTTCTGAAACAAGTAATGTTAGATGAATGTCCAAATGAAAACATATCAGAAAAAAAGCTCTATGAACTGTGTATATCGTTTTTATGCTAATGTTTTTAGAACATTATTTAAGACCAGATAACTTTAAACGAACATTCCGTTAACATTATTGGAAGAATGTTTGTTTCAGTAACGTTAATAGAATGTTTGTTTAAAGTTATCTGTTCTTTAATAATTTTCTCAAAACATTAGTACAAAAACATTGCCAGAACGTTAACCAATGTTCTAAGAACCTTTCCTGTTAGCTGGGTCACAATCAGTATTATTATTATTATTTTTTAGTTTAAAATGTTTAAGCGCAATAGGTGGAGTCAGCAGTCTCTGAATGTAACAATATAAAACTGCATTTTGCATAAAATTAAGGAATTTTTTAATGATTTTGTACTACACAAGAGATGTCACACCAGGTGTGCAGTTGAATGTTTTTGTAGAAATGTTTGATGTCTGACAGAAATTCTAGTATAGTTTACTAATGCACTTTTGAATGACATAACATGCTTTTTACTACTTTTTATCTTGTGTGATGTGTGAGAGCTTGGATGCTCATCTGAAGGTCTTTAGTCCTGCATCAGATGCTGCTCTGGGCTGTTATTGGGTGAGAGTTTGATTCTTTTCTTCTCAAAGCAAGTTCCTACCTGCTTCAACATCCATCAACTAGGCTGGAGTCTCAAAACAACACGTTTGCTCCTTCGGCACTGCAGCTTTAGACCTGTCCTTGCCTGCTCTAATAAATCGGCTCAACTCAATCCAACATCTTATTCCAGGTCTTTAAGATCTTGTCCAGTCCAATAGCGTGACCCCTGACAGCAGCTCTGCATCAGTCTGGTGGTTTCCTTTGGCTCATGCTTTTCATTATTTCACATTTGATTAATCGAAAGGTATTTCTGTCCTTCATAACAGAACAGAAACAGGGGATATTAAGTACCCAAATTTGAGTGTTTCATCATTTGCAATGTTTGCATTTCGCCTGAGGATTTTGGAATGGAAAAATAAGGCCATAAAGTAGTAAACTGCTTTCGGTCCCATTCTTGTCAAAGATTTATGGGACCAATCGTCAGCTGAGCGGTCATGGCCCGGCCAGTTGCATATGGAAATGTGAGAGTAATAATGATTGTGTTTTTCTTTTATACACGTGGACATTTGGACAACAGCCTTCTTCAAATGGATACATTTTACAGTGCTTCCATCCGCAAAGGAGCTCTGTGTTTGGTTAAGAGCCATGGGAGATTTGGACGGGACAGAGCAATCTTCTAGCTGTCACACACTCTTTGAACACTTTGACTTCATTACTTTGAGAAGAACAGTTCTGGGGAGAACGAGCCCCCCGCCACCACAGTCAAGACCAGACCAGGCAAGATCATATCCAATACTAGATCAGAACTGACTTGCAATATGCATGTTCGCATAGACACGTCTTTTTAAATAAAGGATCTGATCCTGGCCTGCAGCTTCTCTAAGCCACATGATTTGAGGTGGTATTCATATTCCTAGCACAAATGTTTTAGGATGAGTTGGACAAATAAATCTAAATAAAATATGTCTACCATTGCCAGTTTGCAAACAAATGACTGTTATGAACGGTTCTTTTTAAGAAGCCAGTTAAAAAGATTCATGAAACAGTCTCGATCTGGCCTGTGCCTTAGTTGTTTGAATCAGACGCATTCAGTGAATGAATCGTTCTGCTGTAAACTAAAGACGCCACATGATTTGAGATGGTATTCATCTTCGTAGCACAAATGATTTTGGATGAGTTGGACAGTGAAATTTAATATTTAGTGATAAGAGTTTGTTCAAATTAACCACAATTTTAAGCAATAGTAGTAATATTGGCTGAAACACTCCTGCTTCTTCCGGAATCCACGCAGTGAGTAAAATGCGACCAAGAATAACAGTTTCGAATAAAAATGTGTCCGTCATGGCCAGTTTACTAACAAATGAATAAATGGTTCTTTTCAAGTTCTCAATCTGGCCTGTGTGTTAGTGGTTTGAATCAGACTCATGAATAAATAATTGAATTCTGTAAATGAATCATTCAGAGACATTACTAATGTCACAACTGATTCCTGCATTGAACTGCAAGTAAAGTCATCTTCATTTATATAGCGCTCTTCACAATACAGATTGTTTCAAAGCAGCTTCACAGTGATAATAAGACAATTCATGGACAGGGATTGTTTTGGCTTTACAGAAGCTCTAAGAAAAAGTTATTATCGAGCTAAAGTAGGTTTTTGATTAAATCACTTCCGTTGTAAAAATGGTTAAAACTGTAAAATGTAAAAACTTAGGGGCCGCTTAAATGACACCTTGTCTTTATTTTTTTTATTTCAAAATGTCAAAATGCCTGTTCAAAATGTTACTGTGGTTTTATATTTTAGGTTGTGAGAACAGTAGTCTATTTACTGACTGGTTATTCACTCTCTCTCTCTCTCTCTATGTGTATATATACAGTGGGTACGGAAAGTATTCAGACCCCCTTAAATTTTTCACTCTTTGTTATATTGCAGCCATTTGCTAAAATAATTTAAGTTCATTTTTTTCTCTCATTAATGTACACACAGCACCCCATATTGACAGAAAAACACAGAATTGTTGACATTTTTGCAGATTTATTAAAAAAGAAAAACTGAAATATCACATGGTCCTAAGTATTCAGACCCTTTGCTTAGTCTTTAGTAGAAGCACCCTTTTGATCTAATACAGCCATGAGTCTTTTTGGGAAGGATGCAACAAGTTTTTCACACCTGGATTTGGGGATCCTCTGCCATTCCTCCTTGCAGATCCTCTCCAGTTCTGTCAGGTTGGATGGTAAACGTTGGTGGACAGCCATTTTTAGGTCTCTCCAGAGATGCTCAATTGGGTTTAAGTCAGGGCTCTGGCTGGGCCATTCAAGAACAGTCACGGAGTTGTTGTGAAGCCACTCCTTCGTTATTTTAGCTGTGTGCTTAGAGTCATTGTCTTGTTGGAAGGTAAACCTTCGGCCCAGTCTGAGGTCCTGAGCACTCTGGAGAAGGTTTTCGTCCAGGATATCCCTGTACTTGGCCGCATTTATCTTTCCCTCAATTGCAACCAGTCGTCCTGTCCCTGCAGCTGTAAAAAACACCCCCACAGCATGATGCTGCCACCACCATGCTTCACTGTTGGGACTGTATTGGACAGGTGATGAGCAGTGCCTGGTTTTCTCCACACATACCGCTTAGAATTAAGGCCAAAAAGTTCTATCTTGATCTCATCAGACCAGAGAATCTTATTTCTCAGCATCTTGGAGTCCTTCAGGTGTTTTTTAGCAAACTCCATGCAGGCTTTCATGTGTCTTGCACTGAGGAGAGGCTTCCGTCGGGCCACTCTGCCATAAAGCCCCGACTGGTGGAGGGCTGCAGTGATGGTTGACTTTCTACAACTTTCTCCCATCTCCCGACTGCATCTCTGGAGCTCAGCCACAGTGATCTTTGGGTTCTTCTTTACCTCTCTCACCAAGGCTCTTCTCCCCTGATAGCTCAGTTTGGCCGGACAGCCAGCTCTAGAAGGGTTCTGGTCGTCCCAAACGTCTTCCATTTAAGGATTATGGAGGCCACTGTGCTCTTACAAACCTTAAGTGCAGCAGAAATTTTTTTGTAACCTTGGCCAGATCTGTGCCTTGCCACAATTCTGTCTCTGAGCTCTTCAGGCAGTTCCTTTGACCTCATGATTCTCATTTGCTCTGACATGCACTGTGAGCTGTAAGGTCTTATATAGACAGGTGTGTGGCTTTCCTAATCAAGTCCAATCAGTATAATCAAACACAGCTGGACTCAAATGAAGGTATAGAACCATTTCAAGGATGATCAGAAGAAATGGACAGCACCTGAGTTAAATATATGAGTGTCACAGCAAAGGGCCTGAATACTTAGGACCATGTGATATTTCAGTTTTTCTTTTTTTAATAAATCTGCAAAAATGTCAACAATTCTGTGTTTTTCTGTCAATATGGGGTGTTGTGTGTACATTAATGAGGAAAAAAAATGAACTTAAATGATTTTAGCAAATGGCTGCAATATAACAAAGAGTGAAAAATTTAAGGGGGTCTGAATACTTTCCGTACCTACTGTGTGTATATATATATATATATATATATATATATATATATATATATATATATATATATATATACACTACGTTGCAAAACGTTTTGGGACGCCTGCCTTTACGTGCACATGAACTTTAATGACATCCCATTCTTAATCTGTAGGGTTTAATATGGAGTTGGCCCACCCTTCCACCCTATAACAGCTTAAATTCTTCTTGGAAGGCTTTCCACAAGGTTTAGGAGGGTGTTCATGGGAATTTTTGACCATTCTTCTAGAAGCGCATTTCTGAGGTCAGGCAGTGATGTTGGCGAGAAGGCCTGGCTCACAGTCTCCGCTCTAATTCATCCCAAAGGTGTTCTATCGGGTTGAGGTCAGGACTCTGTGCAGGCCAGTCAAGTTCCTCCACACCAAACTAGCTCATCCATGTCTTTATGGACCTTGCTTTGTGCACTGGTGCGCAGTCATGTTGGAACAGGAAGGGGCCATCCCCAAACTGTTCCCACAAAGTTGGTAGCATAAAATTGTCCAAAATATCTTGGTATGCTGAAGCATTAAGAGTTCCTTTCACTGGAACTAAGGAGCCAAGCACAATCTCTGAAAAACAACCCCACACCATAATCCCCCTTCCACCATACTTTACACTTGGCACAATGCAGTCAGGCAAAAACCGTTCTCCTGGCAACCACCAAACCCAGACTGGTTAAATCGGATTGTCAGACAGAGAAGCGTGATTCGTCACTCCAGAGAACATGTCTCCACTGCTCTAGAGTCCAGTGGCGGTGTGCTTTATGCCACTGCATCCGACGCTTTGCATTGTACTTGATGTAAGGCTTGGATGCAGCTGCTCGGCCATGGAAACCCATTCCATGAAGCTCTCTACGCACTGTTTTTGAGCTAATCTCAAGGCCACATGAAGTTAGGAGGTCTGTAACTATTGATTCTGTAGAAAGTTGGCGATTTCTGCGCACTGTGCGCCTCAGCATGCGCTGAATTCCTGTTGTTCCTAATTGCTTCCACTTTGTTATAATACCACTAACAGTTGACCATGGAATATTTAGTAGTGAGGAAATTTCACGAATGGACTTATTGCACAGGTGGCAACCTATCATGGTACCACACTTGAATTCACTGAGCTCCTGAGAGCGACCCATTCTTTCACAAATGTTTGTAGAAGCAGTCTGCATGCCTAGGTGCTTGATTTTATACACCTGTGGCCATGGAAGTGATTGGAACACCTGAATTCAGTGATTTGGAGGGCTGTCTTAATACTTTTGGCAATATAGTGTGTGTGTGTGTGTGTGTGTGTGTGTGTGTGTATACAATATACACAGTGGGTACGGAAAGTATTCAGACCCCCTTAAATTTTTCACTCTTTGTTATATTGCAGCCATTTGCTAAAATAATTTAAGTTAATTTTTTTCCTCATTAATGTACACACAGCACCCCATATTGACAGAATTGTTGACATTTTTGCAGATTTATTAAAAAAGAAAAACTGAAATATCACATGGTCCTAAGTATTCAGACCCTTTGCTGTGACACTCATATATTTAACTCAGGTGCTGTCCATTTCTTCTGATCATCCTTGAGATGGTTCTATACCTTCATTTGAGTCCATCTGTGTTTGATTATACTGATTGGACTTGATTAGGAAAGCCACACACCTGTCTATATAAGACCTTACAGCTCACAGTGCATGTCAGAGCAAATGAGAATCATGAGGTCAAAGGAACTGCCTGAAGAGCTCAGAGACAGAATTGTGGCAAGGCACAGATCTGGCCAAGGTTACAAAAAAATTTCTGCTGCACTTAAGGTTCCTAAGAGCACAGTGGCCTCCATAATCCTTAAATGGAAGACGTTTGGGACGACCAGAACCCTTGCTTGAGCTGGCCGTCCGGCCAAACTGAGCTATCGGGGGAGAAGAACCCAAAGATCACTGTGGCTGAGCTCCAGAGATGCAGTCGGGAGATGGGAGAAAGTTGTAGAAATCAACCATCACTGCAGCCCTCCACCAGTCGGGGCTTTATGGCAGAGTGGCCCGATGGAAGCCTCTCCTCAGTGCAAGACACATGAAAGCCTGCATGGAGTTTGCTAAAAAAACACCTGAAGGACTCAAAGATGGTGAGAAATAAGATTCTCTGGTCTGATGAGACCAAGATAGAACTTTTTGGCCTTAATTCTAAGCGGTATGTGTGGAGAAAACCAGGCACTGCTTCATCACCTGTCCAATACAGTCCCAACAGTGAAGCATGGTGGTGGCAGCATCATGCTGTGGGGGTGTTTTTCAGCTGCAGGGACAGGACGACTGGTTGCAATCGAGGGAAAGATGAATGCGGCCAAGTACAGGGATATCCTGGACGAAAACCTTCTCCAGAGTGCTCAGGACCTCAGACTGGGCCGAAGGTTTACCTTCCAACAAGACAATGACCCTAAGCACACAGCTAAAATAACGAAGGAGTGGCTTCACAACAGCTCTGTGACTGTTTTTGAATGGCCCAGCCAGAGCCCTGACTTAAACCCAATTGAGCATCTCTGGAGAGACCTAAAAATGGCTGTCCACCAACGTTTACCATCCAACCTGACAGAACTGGAGAGGATCTGCAAGGAGGAATGGCAGAGGATCCCCAAAAAGGCTGTATTAGATCAAAAGGGTGCTTCTACTAAATACTGAGCAAAGGGTCTGAATACTTAGGACCATGTGATATTTCAGTTTTTCTTTTTTTAATAAATCTGCAAAAATGTCAACAATTCTGTGTTTTTCTGTCAATATGGGGAGCTGTGTGTACATTAATGAGGGGAAAAATGAACTTAAATGATTTTAGCAAATGGCTGCAATATAACAAAGAGTGGAAAATTTAAGGGGGTCTGAATACTTTCCGTACCCACTGTATATATATACACTGAACGAAATTATAAACGCAACACTTTTGTTTTTGCCCCCATTTTTCATGAGCTGAACTCAAAGATTTTGTCTATGTACACAAAAGACCTATTTCTCTCCAATAATGTTCACAAATCTGTCTAAATCTGTGTTAGTGAGCACTTCTCCTTTGCCGAGATAATCCATCCACCTCACAGGTGTGGCATATCAAGATGCTGATTAGACAGCATGATTATTGCATTTGAGAGAAATAGGCCTTTTGTGTACATAGAAAAAGTCTTAGATCTTTGAGTTCAGCTCTTGAAAAATGGGGGCAAAAACAAAAGTGTTGCGTTTATAATTTTGTTCAGTGTGTGTGTGTGTGTGTATGTGCGTGTGTGTGTGTGTATATATATATACATACATATATATATATATATAGTTTTCTAAGAAAGTGTTTGTTTCTTTGTTTATTTATCCATGTCTTTTTAGTTAACTGGTATTAATCTCAGACAAAATAGTTTGCCAGGTTATTAAGCAAGTCAAGTCACCTTTATTTATATAGTGCTTTTTACAATGCAGATTGTGTCAAAGCAGCTTCAGTGATAACTGGTATATCATTTTGGCTGCACAGCAGCTCTTAAAGAAAATGGTGTCATTGTCCATCTTAAGTTAATTCAGTATTAATTCATTCTGTTTATAAGAATCAATAGTTATTAATTTAGTTAATTTATCTATATCAGCACTGGAGTAAACAGTGATGCCATCATCCAGCTCAGTTCAGTTTGCATACAATGGTGTCGATACAGGCAGATCAAAACATTGTTGAATATCAAATGTCAAGTGTCCTCAACTAAGCAAGCCAAAGGCGACAGCGGCAAGGAACCCAAACTCCAACAGGTGACATCAGGTGGCAAGCAGGTGTTAAAATGGAGAAACCAGGCTCAGTCGGGGGGCCAGTTCTCCTCTGGCCAACATCGAACAGTGCATGATTATGATTCAGGCAGCTATCATAAGTCCGACTGGGATCGCAACAGTCAACGTATTTATTCCAGTTCCATCCAGTTGAGGATCATATTCATCACGCTGGTATGTTCTCATGCAATATGGGAAGAAAGATCTTTCTGAAGATGAAAAACATTAAATGGTGCAATGTTGCAAAAGGCATGAAAACAACTAATATTGTGTGAAAACTGAATGGAGATTATTGAACTATCATAAGATTTGTGAGTGATTTAAAGCACAGCAGAACTCGGTCAGATAAAAGCTTATTAAGGAAAGTTTCTGTCAAACAAGTTAATTGTATTAAAAGGGCAGCTATAAAAAAGCCAGTGTTGAGCAGCAAACAGGTATTTGCAGCTGCTGGTGTCTCTGGAGTCTTGAGAACCTCTCCATGCAGACTGGCAGTTGTGCGTAAGGATGCATTTCAGCCACCTCTAACCAAACCTCACAAAGAGAAACATTTACAGTGGGTGTAGAAATACATTTTCAAACAGTTTTATTGCTGTGGTGTTTTTTTGCAGCATGGGATAGTGCATAGTGCATTGTATTTCAGAAGGCACTATCCATCTTTTTATACCATAGCTGAAAATCCTCTTTAAGATCACAAAACTCTGGACTTCTGGTTGTACCTAGGATATCTAAGTCCACTAAAGGAGGGAGAGTGTTTTCACATTTGGCTCCTAAACTCTGGAATAGCCTTCCTGATTATGTTCGGGGCTCAAACTCGCTCACCCTGTTTAAATCTAGATTAAAGACGCAACTCTTTAGCCAAGCATTCACATATCCGATAAATTGCACATGGCTATCTTTGCTTAATGTTATGAACAGCAGCTACGCTAATTATTCTCCATTTGCTTTTATGTTTTACCTCGGGACGCCCGTCCCAACTCCTGCGAGGACTTTAGATGACGCAATATCTGGATCAACATGAACATTCCAATTTTCTATATATCCTAATTATTGTTAATATGTAATTCATTATTTCCAGGAGCTCATTGCTTCGACCTTCAATTAAACTGCTAACAGTGATTGTAAACTAAATTGCTTAAATTATTACATTATTAGCTAACTGCATTCTCTAAATTGTAATGTTGACATGCATTCTCTGTAAAGCTGCTTTGAAACTATATGTAACGTGAAAAGCGCTATACAAATAAATGTGAATTGAATTGAATTGAAAAATGGCCAGTTATGAACTCCACATATCTTGCAGAAGTCATTTTGACACCCTCAGAGACCCTAAAGTGACCTTCCATCTCACTTCCCAATATTCCAGCCCAAATCATCACCCGCTAGCTCCCTGCTGACGTCACAGTCTTGTTGGTGGCCATTCACCAACCATCCAGAAATCCATCCATTTAGACCATCCATGGTAGTACGGCATTCGTCAGTGAATAAAACTATTAAAAAATGTCTTCATGTATTTCTACACCCACTGTAAATGTTTTTCTTTGTGAGGTTTGGTTAGGGGTTGCTGAAATGCATCTTTACGCACAACTGCCAGCCTGCGTGGAGAGGTGCTCAAGACTCCAGAGACACCAGCAGGTTCAAATACCTGTTTGCTGTTCAACACTGGCTTTTTTTTATTTATTTTTTTTATAGCTGCCCTTTTAATACAATTAATTTTTCTGACAGGAACTTTCCTTAATAAGCCTTTATATGACCGAGTTCTGCTGTGCTCTAAGTCACTCAAAAATCTTATGAGAATTTGATAATCTCCATTTAGTTTTCACACAATATTAGTTGTTTTCATGCCTTTTGCACAACATTGCACCATTTCATGCTTTTCATCTTCAGAATACTCTTTCTTTCTCCCCATATTGCATGAGAATTGTGACTTGCTTAATAATGTGGAACAACATCTTTAAGTAGGGTTTCCGTTTACCTAAGTACCTGGCAAACTAATTCATTCGGTCCTATAAATACCTTCTGCTGTCTGTCATTGTTAATAAAACAACAAAAGCTTTAACAAAGATATATTTAATTTATACAGTGATTTTACACAATTGTACAGTTATTTTAAACTGTTTATGTATGCTAACTCATACATTTTTGATAGCAATTACCATAAAATATTTAGTTAATTAAACTTTTTGAGTTTTTGCAAATCAAATTAGTTATTTACTTCACTGTAAACCTTGCGATAATACAAAAAAATGCCAATTTGCTAACATGTTAACAATGGCATGGTATAGCACTTACTAAATGAGTACAGCAACTTGAAACATGTAACTTGCCTGCTCTCAAAACAAGCAGCATGCGTTACTTTTTACCATGATGGTCACTTTCCAAAAACCCACATGAACAGAAACTCTTCTAAATTAGCATAACAAAACATTAATCACTACTAAATCTCCCTTACCAATAATCCTGCGCAAAAAAAATTATATAACACTTAATTTTAGCATTTACTCTCCATTTCGAGTGCCATGGGCAATTTATGCTGGGAAATAAAAATCCCAGTCCAGTTTCAGTTAAACTTAAGTTAGTCTAAATTAAAAGAAATTAGTTCATACAACTCAAAACAATGAAACATATGTCAGTGCTGTGAACTCAAAAGGAAAGGAATGTTCTAAATATTTATAGCAGTTAATTTAACTGAACTTATTTGTTCAATTTAAGTTTGTCCTACTTAAACCAATTTAAGTATTTTGAGCGTTAGGGTTTACAGTGTACCAGAATACTACTAATAATGTTTGAACTTTATTAGTTAGGCTAGTAGTTTTTGCTGTGGTATACTTTTTTGCTGATCCGAAAAAGATCGGATCTAATATGATCCAAACCGTGAGTTTTGTGATCCGTTAATTTTGTTTTTACCCTGATCCCAGACTTTCAATCTTAGATTTAGTGTGAAGTGTATGAAAAAAAGTTAAGGTAAGTATCACTTGTGGAAAGAAATTTTTTTTGCACATTGTTTTAAATAAAGCTATAATTTTGTCAAATTATGCATTTATTATAAATTATTGTTAGGTAGTTCAATTTATCACCTAATGGTTACAGAGTCAGACTGGTAACCCGAAGGTTGCGGGTTTGAGTTTCAATACCGGCAGGAAATGACTGACCTTGAGCAAGGCACTTAACCCTCAAAAATGGCTGCCCATTGCTCCGGGTATGTGCGTCCACGGTTTGCAGTGTGTGTGTGTGTGTGTTCACTACCCACTACTCCTAATGTGTGTGCACTAAATAGGTTACTAAGGGTTAAATGCAGAGGACAGATTCCCAGTATAGGTTACCATACTTGGCCTTCACATGTCTCTTTAAAAAAATACCATTGATTTAGCCAGAAGTTGACATTGTGGGCTGCTCATACAAACAAAACAATATTTTGAAAGTGCCATATGAGCATACACTAATCGTGGAAATCAATCTACTTTACTGATTTATGGTTGTCTGTGCAGGTTTTCAAACATTGAGAAATGACTTCACCTTTAATACTCTGAGATCTTCGAAGCCGACAGGGATTTAGATTGCAGTTGATCTATAGTGTTTTGTTCCACATGCGCGCTGGTCTGGAGGATATCACTGCTTATTGACATTTTTTTTTATCAGGAGCAAATGTCTTGGCAGTCTGTGACTCCTGCGTCATATTTCCACTGGTAAATGAAGTTAATGCTGAGTTAATGAGATGATCGGCTGCTTAGGATTGTAGGGTAAAGGTTAGCGTTAGGGTTGCCTCAGGGCTCAAATTAAAGCACAAAATGGGTAATGTTCACCAGAAAAATCATTTAAGACTGTACGCAACCTCAGGGTTCGTTTCCTGTCCACAAACCAGAGCTTCTCAGACTTTCTCAAAGCTTTTATCAAAACCTCATGATGTTGACGTCAATCATCCAGAGATCATTTAAAATCATAATTATACAGACCTACAAATTTGTCCTGCATAATATCTATCTACCATCATATAATTCATGACATATTTGCTTATGTTTGACACTGGTGTTCATTTCTTTGCTTTGCATTGCAGATAAATTCCTATGAAAGAGAAACTTGTTTCTGAAAGCTGGAAGATGGAAAAGAGGGACTTTATGTGCTCTGCTTTTTGAGTTTCCCTGGGGGGAGAATGCAGTGTCTCCGTTCCCTGACCTATTTGCCAAATGCTTCTTAAACAATGAGCAATTTATCTTCTTCCTCATCTTTCCACGCTTTTAAGATATGGGTGGTAGTGTAAAATAAACCGGAACAAAGCGAGCAGTGAAAAAGTGTGTTACACAACGATTGCAGTACTAAACTCTTTGTTTGTTTAAGGGCCAATGGCATGATGCTCATTTTGTTTGTCCAGATCCATTTATTTCTTTATTTGTTTAGGAATACATTAAAAATACAATGTACATATGTATAGACTGTATGGATAAATTGCCTGATATCATAATGAAGAAAAAAGCCTCATTAAATGAAATAAGTAGTTTAAAAGAAATAACATCAGTGAAGCTGATTTTGGAAAACGTTTGTCTGCCAAATCAAAGTCAAGTGGTGCAACCAGCATGTAGAAAAAAAGCCATAAAACAGGAAATGATACCACAGAGGTCAGTCAAGGTGGTTAAATCTCTTAAAATATCAGATAATTTGAAGGAACTATTTACCACATGACATTTTTCAGTAATTAAATGAGGCATTAAATTGAAACTTTTTACACTGCCGTTCAAAAGTTTGGGATCTATAAGATTTTTAATGTTTTTAAAAGAAGTCTTATGCTTACCAAGGCTGCATTTATTTGAATAAAACAACATCGTGCTGCTCATTTACACATTTATTATTTTTTAAACATTTATTATTATTATTAATTTTTTCTCCAGAATTCTTTGATGAATAGAAAGCTCAAAAGAAACAGCATTTATTCGAAATAGAATGTTTTGTAACATTATAAATGTCTTTACTTAATCAGTTTAATGCATCCTTTCAACACTGATAATAATAATAATAATAAAAGCAGCAAATCAGTATATTAGAATGATTTTTGAAGGATCATGTGACATTGAAGACTGGAGTAATGACAGGGGCGGACCCAGGGGGTGGCCAGGGGTGGGTTTTGAGTTTTGAGTGGGTCGCAATTAGAGATGCACCGATTGCAATTTTCTTGGCCGATTCCGATTTCAGATTTTTTTTGTTAGTGTGATCTGCCGATACCGATATTTGCCAATTCCAATTTTCTTTCTAAGAACTATAATTCAAAAATCTACTTTTTTTTAATGCAAAGTTTTATTTAAAAAACAAAACAAAAACAAAAACAAAAAAAAAAGTAAAAAGTAAAAAGTCAGTAATAAAATAAGAACAAAAAAAAAAAATGCAAACAACTGTACAAATAAATGCAATAGAATAAAGAGAGTTTTTCAGGTTAACTAGGTTTTTATTCAGGTAAGAAATACTACAGAAATTAAAGTAATCAAATGTTAAATAACACATCCAGTGTTATTTTACATTGGTTACCTTAATTTCTGTATTCTTTATTGCAAATATTAAATACAGATTTATTCTTAACATTAAAGTTATAAAACGTATTCAGTCAAGAGCAGAAAGTGATTTTTCTTTGTCTTTTGTTCTTTAAATAACATGACAGACAGCAGCAGGAATATTGGACTGCTGTCCCTTTAAGAGCTTATGAACGGACCCAATACTGTTACACAACATGCGTTCTCTTTCTTAGCTATTTAACAATTCAAGACTGACTGTGTTTATCTGAATAAGCCAAGATGGGCATTTTGACATAATTTTGTATGTATTTGACCATTTATGCGCAGTAAGCCACTCATTTTAGTACTTCTTGTGACTATTTGACTTCTGTCATTGTTTGAGACTGAGCGTGGCTTGTCCGCTCCACTTATATAGATCAGTGGTGCACACGCTTTTGGTGTGAGCACGAAACCTGCGGGAATGACTAACATTATGCGCAATACAAGCACTATTTAACTGGAGCGAATGAGACGAGTGAGAGTGAGAGGAGGCGCCCGCGCGGGTGTGTGTCACTTTGCTGTCGGAGAGAAGAGAGCGAGAACGTGCAGCTGACGTTATTGCCTGTGCCACTGGTAACAAAACAGATCGGCTCCGATCCCTGGCCGATCGATCGGTACATCTCTAGTGGCAATGTGTGCAGTCAAAGAAACAACAACACCAAACCTAAAATCCTTTTTTTTTTTTTTTATGATGCCACTTTTATTTTGAAAGACGTGTGTGAAAGCTGGTGACACTCTTGTCAGATGCTGAGAGAAACGCGTTGTCCTTATTAGGTATCTGCGGTCAGATCTATGTCAGTAAAACTCAGGAAAAAAAATGTAGCCTACTTTACTGTCGTGTCAGCCGGTATACTGTGCTCGCGGCGCGCACTTTTCAATCATGCGCAAATATGCTGCACTGTGTATTAGGCTTACTTCACTATAAATAAAGCACAAAAGAAACTACGAGCATGCAACGTCGTAGTTCTGTTGTCAATTAAGTCATTGAATAACCAAAAAGGCGATTAAAGCTGCGTTAAAACTATGCATGCATGCATGCATGTGTGTATTTGTTATATATAGCTATGCGTCACATATCTCTGGACTAAAATAATCTGCTGTGTGAGATTACAATATAAGGCACAAGCTGATATGTACATTTTTTTAATGCATAAATAAATGTGAGAACTGTGCATTTGTACTAGAACATATTTTTCGTTAATTTATAAAGTAAAAACAAAAATGTATCACATTTGAATGCATAAAATAATTCATTTTACATTCTGGCATTTATGTGCTGTTGACTTATTCACATTCTTGCAAATGGGAATTCAAAAGAGAACATATTTTTCCCCCCTTTGTACTGAGTTTAATTTATGTATGATATAACTGTTGCAATTATTTATTTTGACAATACAGAAAGTTAAACATTTAGTGTTTACTTTTTTGGTTAGTTTTTGAAACAGACAAACTCAGAATTGTTGAATGTTCATGGATTATACATAAAATTCAATGAAGGTTGAATAATCTTTGAACTACACTACAGTATGTTATCTGGATGTCTCATACATGAAGATGCAACAATGTAGAACAAGCTACTGGGGGTTTTGAGAACCAGAACAAGCTGAATGAACAAGTTGAAACTTAGCTATGTGTGAGCCCCTTTACTAATATTCCTGCTTTTTTTTAAATGGTCATATTCACTCAGCATTCCATGATCTAATTCACTATCTCAATTACAATTAAGTACAAATTAACTGTATTCAGTTGTGTTGTAGGCACAGTCCAGTAAATTATAGTCAGACTCATTTTTATGTTGAGATAATGAAGATTTTTTGTGCCACCCCAGACTGGTTGCTGGCCCCTGCCTGGCCACCCCTATGAAAAAATCCTGGCTCCGCCACTGAGTAATGATGCTGAAAATTCAGCTTTGATCACAGGAATAAATTACATTTTAAAATATTCAAATAGAAAACAGCTATTTTTAATTGTAATTATATTTCACGATATTACTGTTTTTGTGTTTTTAATCAAATAAATGCAGCCTTTGTGAGCAGAGCAGACATTTTTAAAAACATTAAAAATCGTACCGATCCCAAACCTTTGAACGGCAGTGTATATATATCGAAAAGTTTCAAATTAATGCCTCTAAAGATGTGGTGTTACCAAGCAAAAAGTAACATTTTTATATAGGGCATTTTTCAGTAGTAGATCCTTAACAGAAAGCAATGTGGGAGAGAGAGGCATGCAGGATCAGAAAATACCTTGAGCCGGGACTCTGGTCGACTGAAGCACAACCGCACTATGAGTCGAAGTGCTGCCCACGAGGCTGTTGACTCCCACAAACTGAAACCTTACTTGAAAATTGTATAAACGTTTTTCAAATCCATATGAAACCAACAACTTGGCACATGCATGTAACTATATTTTTTAAAAAGACATTTCATTATCTTTACTTTGGACACTCTTTTTCATCATTGGCTCTTAAATACCACCATTAGGCATTAAAAGAGTTGCTTTTAAGTCCATCAAATATGGTTTGGCTGGGATTCAGCCATTATTGGAACTGAAGGATGTTTTTTCTTTGTGAGAGAAGAGAATAAGGTAGTGTTCCAGAGACCCTCCTCTGTCACACACTGGAAAATAATCACATTTGATCCATCCAGTTCCTCAAATGTAAGTATAGCTATTTTCTTTCTCATCCAAATATAACAGATGTCTTACAGTCCGGACACACGCACAATTGTTGAAAGTTTTTTTTTTTTTTTGGGGGGGGGGGGGAATTATCTCTGTCTGTCTTATAAAGGCCAGGTCGGGCGAGTTTGGGGAGACCTACTGTCCACGCCAGGGCTTAGAGGTGTTGACGGGGGCCACGGCCCCCAAACAAGCCACTGGCACTGGTCAGGCTGTGAAAGACAGTCTGTTTGGTTGCTATCTCCATCCTTCAACACCACCCCATCAATCCTAGTAGAGGTAGGCCATCCGTACAGAGACAGTGGCCCTCTTTGTCTGCCAGCTGATGGGCTGAGGCCCCCGGCCCTGCTCTTACACCCACTCTTAGTGACAACCACCTGACAGAACCGGCTCCTAGCAGACTGAGACCTCAAAGGCTTCGTCTACCTCAACTTCTAGCCTTCACGCCGCTTTTAGGGCCCTACTTGGAATTCATCTCCAGAGCTGCTCTGAGAGTCACTTCAAAAGCATTTCACCATTTTATTTGATTAAAAATTACTGTCTCATCTTATACATGCAAAACCCATCAACATAAAAGTTTGGTTTGGTTTGATTTAAACAGGAAAAAACAGAATTTGGGAAAAAATAAAACTGAATTTGGGGAAAAAACTGATTTCATAGGGTCCTACACTTTACAAATCCAAAATGGCAGCAAGACACACATGCACATCAGAGAACATGAATCATGAAGGGCTTCTGTAGGAGACTACAAAACAGTTATATCTGCATGTAGGAGATCCATGTTAAACTCCAAAGGATGTGCTGGCCTATCACATTTCTTTTATTATTAATGGCTCCAACAGGGATCCATAACTTTGATCCACACTTCACAGAATAATAAGGCTTAGGATTTCTGTGGTTTCCAGTATTCCAAGGCAAACACTTTCTGTTTTCAACTCTCTTGTTCTCATTCGCCAATGGACATTGGAGTAGAAGATCATGGCATCTTCCTGCCACAGGGCCAGATGTTCTTGTGGGCTTTCGAGTCGGGGGTTTAGGATGCGGTTTATGGCTGAGAGGTCCACACGCAGGGTTTGGCCGTTCAACTTCTGGTGTGTGATGTTGTGTTCGAGTCTTCATAGTGCTGTTGTTACTTCTCTGAACACTTGGACACCTAGACAGAGTTGTTGGGTGCTTTCGACAAAAAATAAACTTGGAAGCAAAACCTTTTCTTCTCCCAGCAATTTACTTGTCAGTTTCTTTGAGAAACTTCAAAAATGTTAAACACAGGCAATTCTTCTAGAGGATACGTAGAGTAAAGATTCACCGTATTGTTCAAAGTTGTACTTAAACTTGAAGAATGAAAATTTAACCAGTTTTTTTTACTAAGTTGTCAGACATTTATTTATTTGTTTTTTTTGTTGTTGTTTTTTTTTTTTGTTTTTAGTGTTTTTGTTTGTTTCTCCGTTTGTTTGTTTTTTTGTGTTTGAGAGTTTGCTTTTTGTTTATTTTTTCTTTCTTTCTTTCTTTCTTTCTTTCTTTCTTTCTTTCTTTCTGTTGTAGCAGGAGGAGCAATGACAGACAAAGTGGGGGGTGGCGTCAGGCCTCAGAGAGGCTTTTAATTAAAGGGTTAGTTCACCCAAAAATAATTACTCACCCTCATGTTGTTCCAAACCCATAAGACTTTTGTTCATCTTCGGCACACAAATGAAGATCTTTTTGATTAAATCTGAAACGCATCTGAAATGTTGACGCTTCAAAAAGTTCATAGAGATTGTAAAACTAATCCATATGAATTGAGTGGTATAGTCAAAATTCTCTGAAGAGACTGATGAACAGATGATAAACAGATTTAATTTAGGCTTTTATTCAAATAAACATTTATCAACTCGCACATCAGTTGTGGTAAACAGAAGCTCAAGCATGTTCACATGACATGCGAGAACCAATGAGTTTCATTCTCATGTTACACTGCACATTTGAGCTTCCTCGAGAGGTTTGTACTCGTGGGTCAAGCAAGTTCGGTTGAGCTTCTGTTTATATTCGCTGATCAATGTTTATATGTGAATAAAAGCCTAAATTAAATCTGTTCATCATATAAAGCGATCGAGTCTCTTCAGAAAATTTGGACTAAACTGCTCAATTCAAATAGATTAGTTTTACGATGTCTTTTGAAGCATTACAGTTTCACTTCCAGGCAGCCTCTTCATTCTGCTGGAACAAGGGCCAGGCAGCCTGGCAATTCCAGTCCGACGCCGGTTGGCTAAAGCTAGTGTTATACTGATGTAATATTAACAACGTCAGCATTTCGTGACTATGTGTATTTAGTTTATATTAGCGTTACCTGTAGATTTAAATTTCTGTACTGTCTAATGTCTAATTGTCCATTTGTCTTACCATACAATCTGCCATCAAAATGATAAGTTAATTATTCCAGCTGCTGTGAGAAAAGGCTATAAATGATCTGCCACCTGCAGCATCCTCACTTGATATTGCCTCATAGCTGGGACTCATTCTGTATGTAAGCAGACGTGACGTAATGACGCAAAGAAGAACAGCGGCATGCTCAAATTTCCCATGTAAACCTACCAGTACCACTTATATTAGAAAACATCATTACAAACTTACTGTTGTGAATCGGGCTAATGTAAGGAGATAGTTTTGAACACTGGCTGGTTATGTACTTGCTCAAAAATTGATTTTTGGATCATTTTTAGCCAAAAACATTACGGACAGCAGCTTTAAAAAAAGATGGCGAAGCCGCCTGACCCCAAATCAAACAGCAATTCAAAATTCCCTTAGTTTATATACTACAAACACTTGTAGTACAAAATTTCCTTATTTACACACTTTTACCAATCCATAATTTTGCCAGATGGCTATTTCTTATTTAATTTAACTAGTAGTATTAGCCTCTACTAGTACTTCTAGTACTAGCTGAATGAATGATTAGGATGAATTGATAAAATTAGTGTTAGTCATATATTTACATAGCAGACCACTTAGAATCCTTCATGGCCCATCAGTCTGCAGCCCACAGTTTAAGAAACCCTGAACTAGGTTCATGCTTCTTGTTTCTAACTGTCCAGACTTATGAGCTCTGTTTAGACTCTACTTTAAGCTTTGTGCTGAAGCCAGTCCACTTACATCATTGTCCAAACCAGAACCACTGAACCCTTTCCTGTGACTTTGTGATCGGTTCACAGGAGGGCAGTTCTGTTTTTATGTGTTATTGTAGGTCTTCCATAGGTCTCGCTGCTTTTGGCTTCAGTCGATTTGAGTTGTTTCAAAAGGGACACCCTCTGTGGCTATTCTTTCATTAGTTTCCTTTTCCTCTTTCTGTTTTTAGGCCTGGCTGTTTGGCCCTCTACTTTTCACCCATTTGCATAAGTCTGTTTGGAAGATAAAAAGCCAGCAGGAAAAAACACTTTTACCTTTCCTCAGCTATCCTTTTAATAGGCATTTGTCCATACGCTGTAGTTCAAAATCATTTGGCTCATTGGTTTTTCTTTACGACTGCATTAAAAGCAGCAAGAAAGGGGAGTTTATTGTTTCAGTCTGTTTACTTTGATTATTTATGATTAATTTTGCATGTGTCTTGGTCTGGCCCTCAGGTTTGTAAAGTGTGGTGTCATTTGCGTCTGGATTTTAGATTGGTCTGCTGGCTTCTTAGAGATATGTTGGGTTTACCGCAGAAAGCTCCACAATTTGGTTTTGGGGGGATTCTGCTTTTGTCACTGAGATTAATATGTCATTGGCCAGAGCTGATTCATGCTGCTTGTTTGCATTGGAGAAGCTGTTTGGAAGCTGTCAAACTCTTCTTCGTCGGTATTATTCTAAGAAATGTTGCTTGAAGCAAAAGTGCTTTCTCACAGATGAAGATCTTTCAGATGTCTACAGTGGTATGAAATAACAGATGTATAGATGTACGATTGAGAACTTTCTGTCAGTTTGTCAGTGATTCAGGAAGATGCATGTTTGGAAATTATACCCCAAAGGTGATTTGATGTAGAGATGTGTATCAAATTATTTTCATCTAAATTAGATGAAACATGGGTCATGCCCTTTTTTTCTTCTGGCTAATGTTCAGAACTTTATTTGAAGCATTGTACATATATGCATGCATAAAGTATATACAAAGCTGAATTTTCAGTAGCCATTAATCTAGTCACATGATCCTTTAGAAATGTATATGAATTCCATTTATTTGTATTTATTTATTATTTATTAAATTACACTATACTGAACCATATATGTCTTTCTGACATTAATACATTTTAGTATAGGAAATGCATGTTTTCAAAAATGTTTTGATATTTTAAATGGGAAAAAAATAACTAGTCAAATATATTTATATATACCTAACATGTTAGACAACACCAAAGGGCTACAATTATAAAAGCAGACTTCAGCTGACCAATACATTTATAGGTATTCATTTTAGAGAAGAGATTGATTTTAATTCAGCATCTCTGCACTTAAGATTGAACATGTGACAGTGATTTACAAGGGACGTGACTGAAACACAAACCTTTGAGTAACTATAGAAAACGCAGAGAGGAAAATCTGAGGTTGTGTAAACACAGTTTAATCTCACATATAAAAGGCCATGCTCATTTTGAGCCAGATCCATCTTAAGCTGCACCGTTGCTTTTCTTACTGATGGTAGGCTCCTTTTCAAATGCACAAAATCAAGGGCTCAGTGTGACTAAGAGATATAAATGATATGGTTTGTATTTCCAGTTTAAGATACATTTTGTGTATAGAAATAACACAGAGCCTTGCGTGGGTTAATGTTGTAGTTTAAGGAAAAGTATCTCTAGCATCCAGTATGATAGACTGGATTGGCTATCCATTGCACATCAAGAAGGAAAAAATAGAAGGGACATTTTTAAATATTTTTTTTATTTTGTGGTTTGGTATTGTGATTTTGTTTTGCTTTGTTGTGGTTTGTTTTGTGGTGTTTTGTGTTTCTGTTTTGTGGTTTGGTTTTGCAATTTTGTTTTGCTTTGTTGTGGTTTGTTTTGGGGTGTTGTAGGTGAATGGATCTTCTAAGTGAATGAATCTTGTAGGTGTATGGATCTTCTTAGGCTGGCCACACACTTGAAGAATGGAAAAGGAGTGTTTCATTGTTTGGACATGGTGAGCAAATACGGCCTATGATGAACAAGTCTGTGTTTTAGGTCTGAATGAAACATTCTGTTTGTGAATGAACTAAATGTACTGGGACATGAATGAACTGCACGAACAGTGAATAAACAAAGACGGACATGTTGTTCATTCATCATGATAGTTTTATTCAATGGACTAGGTGCACAAGATGGCACCGGTGAGCTGCGGCGATGTGACTGTGCATGGTTATTTCCGCTCATGCCCTTCTGGTCTTAGCGACGCTTACATTTGGTGCAAGAAGAAACTTAAATATAAAACTTGGCTAGATATAATAGATTTTTTTAAATTAAAGATTAGATGGTGGTCTATCACAGACGAAAGAAAACGTCCTTGTTATATTATTGTGTAACGTTACCGCTGTGTGGTAATTCAACGAGATGCACAATCTTTTACTTTCAGTGTTTCTCCTGTTGATTATGCGGTTCAGGCTCAGCGGTGATCTACAGGGATCTCTTTATCCATACAAAACTCTCAAGTGTGTAATATATATCTCCTGATTATGATATGGATTCAGTTTATGCTTAAGTAACTTTATTTGGTAACATTATTATAGCTAACTCTTATTTAGTAGCCAGTGTTAGTAGCTAGTTTTCAGTGTTTGTATTTCCCCTGTGCGTTTCTATTAATTACTGCATTTATTTAGTTCGAGACGAGTAAAGATCTGTTACATAAATCATTATCTGTCTCGTCTAAGCAGCAAAAATGTATTTTACTATGGGTAAAAAAAAACAAAAAAAACGTGCCTATATTAAACTGTTTGTGCTACAGTTAAAAACGTAAATTAATTGCAATCTTTTCACAGCCCTTGTTTTTATCTAAATCTAAGTCTAATGCGTCTAAACAACTAAACGTCAATTTTGGCAATGAAGTATGAGTGAAGTATTAGTAATTAGTGCATCACTGACCTTGTTTTGTTCTGTTTATCTCCAGGTTGGTGGATTTTTCTGGTGCGGGATCCCTAAATTAAAGATACATCAGTAGGTAGGCTGTGCTTTTTTTTTTTTTTTCTTTCTTTGAAAAAAAAAAAGCCAGGTCTGCGTTTTTATTTTTTGCTACATCAAATATTATTTATAGTACCTCCCATCCAATAATCACAAAAGGCTTTGTGCTTAGTTACTTCTGATAAGAATAAAAGTTTCAGTTTTCAAATTATTTCCATTTTATCATGAAATTCAATCAATAAATGGTGTTTTGACACTCTTAAATATGATGTGTCCGATCGCTGTAATGCCTCAGTTCAGGCGGAGTCTTTTCTTCCTATTCAATACAAGTTATACCTCGAAAAACATGCATGAACATCAGAGGTATGTTGAAAGATATAGCCTAGTAAAACTTACCAGAATGTATCACGTCTCATGTAATCACTTTATTTGTGCTTCAACCGCGGAAAGACTGAACATGTCACAGGACATGTCATATCATGTCAAATTTACCTCAGGAATGTTTTCCAATGTTCACAGAGCCTTAGCTATCTATATATTAAAAAAAAAAAAAAAAAAAAAAAACACTAGAGAGGAGCTTATTTACTGTTAATAATGTTTGTGTACATTTGCCATGAAGACAACAAGTGCTTATGAAAACTACCTTATATGATACTAAGTTTTATACAAACATTTCAGTTTTTATTTGAGTGTAATTATTATATCTGAAAATAAACAGCAGCTGAATATAGCATTTCTGTTGTTAATTGTAACCTCTAATATTGTAGTGTACCAAATGAGAGGGTTCCCTGTATAGTTTGCAACATTATTTGGAAGAGATTTTTTTTTTCCTTAAGAAAAACCAAACTCTCGGTATTGGCATCGGCCGATATCATTCTGAATAATCGGTATCGGCAGAGAAATTTAGTATCGGTGCACCTCTAGTTACAGCTAATCTTCGCTCAGTTAGACCTATGGGTTAGATTGATAAACCCCTCAGTAAACATTTGCCATCACTTAAATGAAAAGAAAGTGATTCTGTGATTCTATATAATTTTTAATTAAATTAAATTTTAATTAAATTGTAATTAAAATTACATTTTGCAGTTGTACGCCATTTATATATCTGAGTGTATCTATCCATTCAAAAGTTGTGGTTTTAGCCTTCAGTTTGAGTATAAATCTTTTATGCTCCTAAGCTCATTTGTAGTGATTTTTGAGCTGTTTGATATTGAATCAGAAAGCTGCACAATTAGGTGGAAGAAATTAGTTAATAGAAATTAATTGGAAACTAAAGTTACATTCTGATCATTCCTACATGTCCTTTAAGACCATTGACTTTCAACCTCTCACATACTTTTCCACTCTGCCTATATAAGTTTGAGCTAATTTCCTGAGCCCCTCAGTTGCTTGTAATGCTGATTGGCAAATGTGTTCCAGAGCGGCTGGCGTCATCTTCAGTAAAGCCTCAGTGCTGATGATGTAAAGATTTGGCTGTAAGCTGCTATAAGCTTATGAGCCAGTCAGTCCCAATCAATTTACTCTCCTCTTAGTCCAGTTAAACCTCGACGCACACAGGCCACAATGGCGTAATGCTGGCGGTTATGGTCTGAGTCGCAGAAGGAGAACAACTTCTCCGCTTTGTTTTGGCGGCAATGTGATGCTGGGGTCATGGAGAGCTCACGGTTTAGGAAGTTGTCATCCACGTTAAAGGATGTGTAGTTTAAAGTCACAATAGTTTGACTGATTACAAAGGAAAAGAAAACGAGGTGCAAATAATGTGACTTATGGGCTGCTGTTCCACATATCACTGAATTTTTTTTTTTTTTTTTTTTCTTGGCAGAGGCTAGTTGCAGTAGATGCAATAGATGTGAAAATGGTAGTATTTTCTTTGCACTAAGTGTAAATAGTAATTAGATGCTGTTTATACTTGGTGTATATTATAGTATATTATAAAACAGTATGCAGTAATAACAAAATATTCCGTGGTTAATGGTTATATTTATTAAAATCATAAATGGATGCTGCCTTGTTTGGACATTACTTGTCCTTGTCCCTAAATCCTCCCTATACCTACCCCTAACTCAACTCGTTAAACTTTATTCCCTCTTTTAAATACCCATACGACTTTATTTCCACTAATATTTCTTTAATTTTATTTAAAATAAAAGCCACTCTGAGCTCATATGTGATGGGAAAAGGGAGAAGAATGAGTTTGAAAAAAGTTGGCTAAGTCCTCGAGTTCAATTTGCCCATGTCGAGTAACCGGCAAAATACTGGAAGTGGCGCTTTCTACGGACAAGAATCCATAAAACGCATTTAAATCCATAAAATGCAGACTGTTTTTAAAGGCTGCACAATATTAAACCTGTTTAAAAATCATAATAAAGCATAATGCTGTTGTGAAATTACAAAGGCTGCGATTCAATTAAATAAATGTATGTGCTGCAGGTTTAATATATATGCACTGTAATTATTTACATGCGTGTAGGTTACCTGTGTGCTCCTCAGAGCGGCTCCGTTCACAGTGAATGCAGCTCCACACAAACTGTTATCATTTATATGAGTGGCACGTCTCAAACTCCATCTCTGCATATACTGTGAGTTTGGATTACTTTTAATGTTCATCTGGAAACGCACTGTGCGGCATTTCATCAGATTTGTAAGGTAAGTCATGTATAAACCTACACAAACGCAGGAGAATACATCAGTATGTTTCTAAATGTGCTAACTGCTCATCGCAATTTCAAAATAAAAGTTTAGGCTACGCCCTCCTTTAAGTCCACATGTTCTTGTTCAAGAAATTACAGTGGTTGTAGCATTTCTGTCGTAATTTATTTATTTAAAATGTCCTCTTAATATTTAACATTTGGCCATTTCTTCGCGTTAGTAGTAGCTATATGCACAATGGGCGCCACCATGTTTGTTAACCCCGCGGATCAAATAATCAGATCTGCCTGATTTACAACACGTGAATTCATCCACTTCTCTCAAAATACACGGATGGATGTAAGGGTGTTTTCACACTTGGCTCCTCTTTAAAAGAACCAAACTCAGACCCCTTTAAGTGGACCAAGAGGTGAACCAAGTGAAAAAGGACCCTGTTCACTTTACGTTCACACTGTCCATGTCCCTGAAAGAGGACTTAGATCCTTTTTTGGTCCAATTAAGTAGGAATGTGTCTCAGACCTCTTTGTGTTCATACTGCTTTTTGGATCTAGTCCAGTTCAGTGTTTGGCTTGACCCTATGGCCTTCAAAGTTTGATCCCGTTCACTTACATTGAATGTGCCTCACTAACCAAGAAATTTGTTTGTAAAGATTATTTTTATTAATTATAATTTTGTAAAACGACATTGCTACCAATGCTCTCGAATGAGCTTAAGTTTATCTTTTGCACAAAAATATAAATGTTGTTGCAATATTGCATCCATATTCTGGCACTATATCACACATCCATCTTTGTAAATAACATTTTTCCTTGAATCATGATTCTTTTTTTTTTATTGCAGAGGGCAATGATAACATCAGCATAGAAAAAAAAGACAAATACAATAAAATAAAGATGCAAATGAAATAAACTGCTTTGAATTTTCTATGTACAGTAGGTATGCCTAAAAGCAGCATTCAGGCAAGAAAATGAATAATCAAATGAAAAAATAAACTGCATATTCTTCACTTTATGAACAAAACGTATACTGATTCTACTGATTGTTTTTTTATTAGGCTGTCACTAAGAACTACAGTTATGCATGGATCCAATATACTGATAAACATACATGAGTGTTTTTACACTTTTTTTACACACGCAATAAGACACTACAGATAATTCAGTTTAGTACACGCGCTGTGACAGCTGGTTTTCTGTGCATGCGCTAGGTGTGTGCGCTCGTAAAACCGTACATTAAAAAAAATAAACTGGAAAGGCATGCAGGCGTGTCTCTCTTACAGTTTGGATGCAGTTAAAATCACAGTAAACAAGTGTATGTTATGAACGAATAATTTGTAGAGGTCAGAGAGAAGCAGCAGCCAATTTGTAAGGACCAAACTACATTAGAATTTGCCCAGTTTGTGTTCAGATTGTGAACCGTACCATAAGATGAAATCGAACCATACTCAGACCACCTCCTGAGATGGTCTCATTTCAGTTAGTTTTTAAGGGGTCTGAGATCGTTTGGAGTGTTCACAAAAATCACACAAACCGCGCTCAGACCCCTGAAAAGGACAAAGTGTGAAAACACCCTAAGTGTCAGGAGAAGAGAAGAACAGGGTAAACTTTATAGTTGCTTACAGACAGTATGTATCCTCTCGGAGGGGGGAGGGGCGGGGGTTTGATTACTCGAGTAATTGTCAGATTAATCAAATGATTACTTTATTACCAAAATAATCTTTAATGACAGCCCTAGTGGAATCGTCACACGGCTACTGCTTTCTCTTGTATAGTGGAAGCGTTTTGTGCATTTGAGGTGGTGACATACCTATTCCTACTTTTTTGCAAAATGCAAAAAATGTACCAATACATGCAAATCACTACAGTTTCCAACAGAAACGAACACTAGAGGCAGTAAAACAGCAAGCACTTTTTATCCTTTTCATACAAAATTATGATTACAAGGGCAGATTATCAATTAATAAAGACTTACTGCACAATATTATATAATGACCCCAAAACACTTTTTACCATAGTGCAGGGGTATTCAATTAAAGTTCCAAGGGTTTCAGTCTCTATAGTTCCTTCCCAGCGGAGGTCCGGACAAAAATTTTGGAAACAGTTTTACATTTCCGTAGGGGCGGCCGTAGTACTTTGTAAAAACTCTTAAACACTCAAAATAGGATGGGAGATTTTTTTTTTACCATTATTTACCAAAAAAAAGTAAATATTTCTCCCAACTGGAAGGTTAGATCAGATGTTTTATTAGGCTATTTCTATGTATTTATTAAAACAGTGTACATTAATAATAGTAAATATGAGGAAAAAACAAAATCTCTAAATGCCGCGTGTTAACTTGTTGTCAAAAACCTGTTTAGTTAAACGGTCGGAGTCATGTATGACAGATAAAAATAGGAATTGTAATTTGCTGCATTCTTGTTTTCTGCACCGTTTTAGCAGAAGTGGTCCGCCATTTGAATATCACTACCATAGTACATGACTTGTAAATTAATAAATTTTGAAGCTTCATATATTTGGCCTTTCTGACATGATAAACTTGCTCTGTAACTCACCTGGTACAGAATTATATTTGTGGTGCAGCTGGACGATATGTAAAAAATATTTTCAATAATTGCCTCAAAAAATATAAAAATATAAGGTTATGTCGTCTACCAGAGCCCCACCAGAGACAACAGGCGACATACACCAAAAAAAATACATCATGTTGAGCTTGTAAAAGTAATATTATTACTGTAACCAGTTACTGCCCAACCTGCTTACGAGACCTCAACGATATACAATAATATCGTCATATCGCCCAGCCCTATGCGATGCCTCACCACTAAAGATTTTCTTGCCCTGCCAAAATGTCCACTGTCCCCACTACGAAAAAGTCAGTGTAGTATAGTTATTATTTTAGTTGTTTTTGATCCCTGTAGCCTTATGACACCAATAACTATTAGCCTAACTCATATCATTTTTAAATATGGTTACAGACAGTCAGTAATAAAATAAGAACAGATAATCAATTACGAGCAATAGCACAAATAAATACAACAGAACAAACATATACAAATGAAATAAACAGTTCTTTTCATGTAGGTCTAAACTAGATTTTCAGGTACAGAAATAGTCATTAAATGTAAAATATCACTGCATAGTTTTCACTGTATAAATATAGATGAACCCTTATTAAAGTTATTCAGTCAAGAGCAGTAAGTGGGGTTTTTTCCTGTCTTTTGTTTGATTAACATAAAAACAGAGAGCAGCAGGTTTATTAGGCTGCTGTTACTTTAAGAGCTGCATGGATCCAATATACTGTTACACGCGTCTTGTTTACGTTCACATGCGTCATGTTTACGTTCACTTAAGACATGACCGACTTTGTTTGTGATAATACTCAACAAGATGGGCACTTCTGTGTGAATATATCCATGCAAGCTCAGGAAGATGTGAAAGAAATTTGCGCGCTGAGATGCTGAGTTCTGGGCACGCATTTTGAATGTGTGTTGAGCACACAAAACTTATCACCCAGCGCATGAGTACCAAACTGAGAGACGCGGGTACTTTCGCGTCTTTGTATGCTTGGATATTTAAATTGGCAAGGCTTAAAAATGCACTAATTCTTAACTTCCATGAAGTTCTGTCAAATGGCCCGAGAGTCTTTCATGCTAGCCCTGGGCCATTGGCAGTCCTTATTTTTGAGCCCTAGTTGCGGAGTGCATGGGTACGAGCATAATTGCTTCAACAATTGCGTTTTTATGTCACGTTTGCTTTTGTTAACACTATCGGGTAGGTTTAGAGTAGGTGGTACTTATTTTAAAATGCGATGGAGCATTAACCTTTTAGTGCCACTTGCTGGACTTTTTAATTCAGAACTGCTGTGATACATACAACAACCAAGGTAATAAAACATTGCCAAATTTTATTCATCTATAAAATTGAACATGCTTTTAGCGCTACTCACTGGACATTTCAGCTAAACGTGCAAAACGCAATGTAATATCATTTTGCAGACATGTTGCCACAGGTAAATTTTTCTAATATAATATAACTACTTATGCTAAAAGCTGTTACTATTATAATAATCCTAAAATGTATTTATTTATATTTGTTTAAACCATGTGAAAACCAGAGCTAATGACATGATGGACAGTGTACTGTAACTACATACAAGCTTGTCAGTTTAAGCATACAACATATGTTGAGCTGAATAGTATACAGTAAACTAAAAGAGAACCTGTAATATATACCATGTTATTGTCGTCAAACTGATTTCAGATTAATAACAGAGCTAAGGGGAAAGATGTGATGAAGGAAAAAAAATCAATGTGTCCTGTGTGAACGACCAGTTAGACAAATACAGAGAAAGAGAAATTCAAGAGAGACAGTGATGTACAAATTAGTTAAGAGAAAATAAACCAACAGATAGCAGATGAGGAGACAGAAAAACAAATTTGACTACTCAGAGTCAGCACAAAAGAAACATATGCCTTTCCACAAATACACAGAGAAAAGACAAACAAATGAATGTTCTTACAACATGTAAGCATGTTGGAACATCCAAATTTCCCCTTATGTGAATGATGTATGATTTCGGCACTAAGAGACAAAGAAAGTAAAGGGATTAGTTTGAGTTATTTGTCTTTCAGCAGAAGCTTTTATCTACAGAAACTTACTGGGGGAACCACAGGTTAAACACTCTGCTCAAAGGTGTAATGAGGATAGGATGAGTAAATCTCACAAAGAAATGTCCGGGTCATGTTTCCCCATAAAATCAGGGAGAAAAAATGAAATATTCATGTGATTCATATTAATAAAAAATGTGATTTTATATTTTTATGATGATGATGAGTTAATCTGCTTAGCATTTAATGGGTTTGATTTAAACTTTTTAATCGATTGACAGCCCTGTTGGACCAGAGGATTTTTTTTTAAATATTTAATTTCAAGATAATTACAATCGATTTATAAAATTTATTTGTTCTGCAATCTGACTACAATGGCTGAGCTGTATGTTTTTGATTCACTAAAAAGAACTGACTCAAAAGATTAATCATACAGGAACTGGACTTGGACTGAACATCATTTGGTTCTGGTATTTTTTTTATTTATTTATATAGAATCGGTTTTTGAAAAAGAACCAGTTTTCAGTTCCTAAACCTGATTCTGAGAGAATTTTTTGAAGAAAATGTAGAGATCCTGGCAGTAGGCTACTGAGAATTGGTGTGGGTGGTATTTTGGTTTGTTGGTTGGTTCATTATTTTTCTTTTTTTATGAGATTTACCCATCATCTCAGTATCTGCAATCTTTAGGTTTCCAGTCCAGGTTTAAATGCATAAAAGATCAAGAGATTAAGAGTGTAAGCAGTGCAGGATGTGTCCTAAGCTAAGGACTGAAGAGCATGTCTGTCTGAGTGCTCTTTTGAGGCTGGAAGCTCAGGATTTGTGTGGAAACTGGGATAGCGTCCATTGTGCAGATCCACATGATCCCTGCCAGAGAAATCAGGTATCAGAGCTCACACCAAAGTGCTACATTTCCCTCGTGCGCTCAACAGGCAGGGATTCGCACAGATTCGGCCTGTCCTTTGTGCCAGAATCCTTAAAAATCAAGGGAAATAAGTCCCCTTGTTTTCAGGAGCAGTTGCCAGATATTGTGTTTCGGTAAGAGCTTACAGGGAAAGTAAAGCCATATGAAGCAAATCGCATTAGCTTCTACCAGTATCGACTCCAGGGATGGACATAATGCCGATGCATACCGATACAGATACATGTTTCCGATACTTTTGAAACCTCAGGTTTCTCTCACAGGGAAATGCAATGCCTGCTTTCCAACAAAGAAAACAAAGTTCATCGAGTGATGTTAAAAACACTGAGTACCAAATTGAGCAAGACGTGCCTTTATCTCATGAATAACTTGGATAACTTATTAGATTACTTACATCTAGGGCTGGGTATCGAATTCGATACTTTTTAGGTACCGACCGAATTGCCTCGATACTATTGAGTATCGAAAAGTGTCTTGTCATTTGGTACCAAAGAGGAGAGGGGGCGGAGAGTGATTAATTATTAATGTGTTGATTTTAATAAAGACACGGAACTCTCATTTCATGGCAAGACGCAACGAACGTGCACTTTTACTTTCGTTTTCAGCTGAAGGTATTTCTTTTTGGAGAAAACCAATCAAGGAAAGCATATGCCTAGAGCACCTCCTAGTGGTCATTATATAAAACACAAAGAAAAACCCTACATAGGAAATTGCTTTATAACTTAACGGCTTTAACTAAAAATATACACAAGCTTAACTAACAGAAATGATATAATTATATATGATTGTATATCCAACAATGATGTAAGGAAACAGTGGCAAAATATAAGTTTGAAGGGAGTAAAGCCTGTGTTTAAAGGCTGTTAAGGAAATGTAGTTATTACTACTTTAATTTTATAAGAACTTTAATTTTAAATAAATGTTAATTTATAAGCAGCCTTTTTTATTCCTTTGTGCAGTGGCTCAGGAGTCTTTGAGTCTGTAAAAAAAAAAAAAAAAAAAAATCAAACTTAAAATATAAAACCAAAGATTTTTTGAGGTAACGAATCTTGTTAAAACAGATTTTATAAAATTGGTATCGAAAAAGGTATCGTTCAGGAATCGGTATCGAAGTCAAGGTATCGGTATCGATATTGAAAGTCTTTGAACGATACCCAGTCCTACTTACATCCAACCTTAAGGCAGATGGGCTACAGCAGCAGAAGATACACCGGTTTCAAACTTACTGGTTTTATTAACGTGTCGTGCGTAGCCTACGCTGTCTGTCATTGTCTTTCCACTTCAGAATTCACATGCAGTGACAATGGCGGATGCACAATATTCAATGTTACACGGAAAGAAGGAGAAAAGGAGAAAAAGTTCCATTTGCCTATTTCACCTTTTCACGACGAGACAGCGAGTGAAGCAGCACCTGAGACTTCCCATTTCCAGGACATGCATATTTCTGTAGTTTCTGTAGTTCTGTATTTTGGATTAGCCTTACATGAGGGCACCGACTTAACAGTGGAAACGACTTAAAATACACGCCATTTATGGTCATACAGTTAAGAGTAAGAGATCATTCGAATTTAATTTGTGTACACTCACAATAAAAACAAAAACATTGTGCTTTTGTAAAATAAAGAAAACAAACAGGATCCCACTTTCTGCCATCTCTGTTTCCTTTCTGTGAAGTTTGTGAAGGGCGTCACAATTATTAACTGAAACTCAGCCTTAAGGCTACTAGCAAGCTCTTGCATGCTATCTGAACTCTTATTCTGGGTTGGTGCATAGATTGCCGCCTCTTCTCTTTTTCCTGTTGTGGTGGTTAGCAAACAGCGTTCCATTACCGCATGCACAATGCAGTGTTGTGAGAACATGAACGTGCATTCTGACAATGCAATGTTGTGAGATCATGAACGTGCATTTTGACAATGCAATGTTATGAGAATATGAACATGAACAATGCTCTGTACAGTTGACGGTCAGTGCTGCATCAAAATGAAACTTATGTTATGAAAGTTAGGCCTTTCCACTGTAATATTCACGCGATATGTGGGAAGTTCAAAATCCGAAACATTCGCACACCTTGAATGCAGCATCTCAGACAGCGCGCAAATACTAAGTCGAACTCTTTCATGCCTTCCTGTGCTTGAGCGGACAAATTCACGCAAAATTATGTCAAAAAATTCGCATCTCGACGAGTATCCTAGTAAACAGTCAGTTATGTTGAGAAACAATCAGTTGAGAAAGAAAATGCTTGATCAGTGCATGCATTGTCTTAAAGTGACAGCATCCGAATAATCTAGCTACTGTGCTGTCTGCGTTTTTAATGTTAACCAAACAAAAGGGGAAAAAAATCACACTGCTCTTGAACTTTAAAAATGATATTTAGATTATACAGTATTATTTATTTGATTAGCCTACTTTATTAAATTGCTGTACCTGAAAACTACTGTTAGACCTGCATGAAAAGCACTGTTTATTTAATTTGTATCTTTGTTGCATTGCATTTATTTGTGCTATTGCTTGTAATTTGATTATTTGTTCTTATTTTATTACTGACTTTTTACTTGTCTTTAAAATGTAGGCTAGTAAAGGGGACCAATAATGCCCCTTTTACAAAATGTAATATAAGTTCCCTTTCAAAAGGGAACTTCTACTCTGCGTTTGCAACGCTATGGGGAAACGTCACGTGACTCGGTGTTCGAAAGCCAACTATCCAATAACTCCAAATCCTATTGGCCGGTGACAGCCTATGACATCATACAGGCGCGACCCGGAAGTATCTCAATGCCCGAGATTTCTAACTCCGGAAGATTCGCACACCCTATGCGTCTATTGTTTGGGAGAAGAACACGCATGGATGGTGCTTGAGGGCGCTGTCTGTGTGAATTGTGAGCGTCTTCCTATGAGGACGCTCCGTTCTCGCCTGGCCCTCTTCTCGAGGGATGAGGCGTCAACATCTGCGCCTGGTGGGTCCGGCCCTGCTCGTGCTGAGGCAGAGCGGCGGCTGCACTCACGGGGCTCGCAGATGGAGCTCGCTGCCAAGTTTGAGAGAGGTGTTATGGTCTCTCAGCCTTCGGCGGCGGCTGGCGAGGATGAGCTCCTGGATGACGATGATGTCCTGTCTCTGACATCATCTGATCCGGGAGCGAGTGTTCTTCTGGCCGATAGCCCCCGTGGCCAGGAGTTGGTAATGGAGGAGGAAGAAGTGACTGCTTCTTCTTTCTCCAAGCCTCCTGGCCCAGCATATGCCGAGTTGCTGGAGGTTGTGGAACGCGCTGCTGGCAGACTGCAGCTGCCGTGGGGGCGCGATAGGAAAGAGCCCGTTCGCGGCAGACTGGACTAACGCTTTCTTTCCGACCACAACCCTGTGACTCCAGTGAGCCTTCCATTCCTTCTGGATCTCCACGTTGAGATCAAGAAGGCATGGAAGAACCCATACTCGGCCAGAATTCATCCACATCAGCGAGGAAATTTCGCTGATGTGGAGGGATTGGGCCAGCATGGGTATGTGTCGCTGCCGCCCATTGACGAGACGTTTGCCAACTATCTCGTCACGGGCAGAGCACCGACTCTAAAGGCTCCGGTTCTGCCGTCCAGACCCCTTAAACAAACATCCCGTCTGAACGGCAGAGCATATGCTGCTGCGGGTCAGGCTGGTGCGGCTTTACACACAATGGCAGTGTTGCAGGCGTACCAGGCTGATCTGCTGAAGGACCTGGATCAGGGGCAGGGTTTGTCCCCTGATGCGGTGGCTGAGCTACGCCGCACCACAGATCTCGCTCTCCGGGCCACCAAACAGACGGCCGCCTTGATTGGGAGATCGATGGCGGCCATGGTGGCCACGGAGAGGCATCTGTGGCTGAACATGGCGGACATCGGGGAGAGAGAGAAGGGCTCTCTTCTCGATGCCCCGGTTTTGCCAACTGAACTTTTTTGCGGCTCCGTTGAGACGGTGGTTGGAAAGTTCAGGGAGGTGAAGGCGCGCTCAGCAGCCTATAAGAACTGCATTCCGCTCAGGTCCGATCCTGGGCCCAGACAGCCGGGAGTCGGGTGACACCTTTGAACAGTCAGGCTGACGGCCGGGCCCATTTCTGAAGGCCCGCCTTCTGGCTTGATAGTGAAAGGGTTCTTTGGGCTTCTAGTACCATGGATGTTTTCCTTCCCATGTTTGTGAAGGAGCAGTCTTGGGTCTTCGAGCCGTGAGAAGGTAAGACAACGTCAAATTTAATTCCCTAAATGTTGACTGTGTGTTGTTACCTGTATAATTCCTGAACATGGCATAGTGAATGTAACATTGAGATAGCATTTATAGGGTTTTTTTGGGCAAAAACTGGAGTGTTGGGACTGACTGAGCAGGTCATAAAATGGCTGCTGTTTAGTTTCTCTCTATGCTAAATGAGCCTCTCGGCTGTTTTCAGTATAGTCTGAGTTGGCACTCATTACTTCAGTTTGTGTGTCTGTAGCGGCCCTAACCGGCCGCCTGACGTTCAGCTGTGAGCTTCACTTTATTTCTCTCATCATGAGATTTAGAGTTGGAGATCAGGTTTGGTTATTGTGCCTGTTGTAAATAATGTAGAGAATAGGCCTGTAACTTGGCAGCCAGGCCAGAGCTGGGTGTTGTGGGTCAAATGAAGTAACCCCTAGTTCTGGTTTTTCTCCCGAGGGAGTTGTTAGGCTGTACGCCCAATTATCCCCTTGCTTGTGTAGGTGCAATTTGAGTTTTCAGCTAGGTGCTGTTCCTCAGATGGTGGGCCCTTATCTTTGCGTAGATAAGTTATGCAGGTGTGTGCTTGGCCCCATTTTCTAGAACTTTCATGCTAAAAGGAATAACTTTCTTCTGAGCCACTTGATAATTTGGTAGTTATCAAGTTTGAGTTGACGTTGCTAGTTTTTTAGCTCCTGTGGTCTGGGGTTTAGATCAGATTTGAGGATCTGTTTGGGAAGTGTTTTTCTTTTCAAATAACAGCAAGTAATCAAAGTTTGTGTTACTTTGGGTTCTAGACCTTTGCCCTACATTGTATGTGAGCCTATGCTGCCACAGGTTGGCACCCGCTCTCATAACAGTAAGCTCTTTGCTTTGAAAGTAGGCTTCCGTTTTGAGTATTTGGTGACTTGTACTCTCCAGTCGGGGGTCTGTGTCACTGGGTGCATCACCTGTTGGATTGCATATTTGGGGTAGTTAGTGCCACTTTGTTGAAGAAGGCTGGTATCTATTAGCTCCCTTTTTTAATGATCTGGTTGTTTTTACTATACTGTTTGAACTGATCATAGTGTGCTCACATATTCTCACAGGTTTACACTGCCACAGGCCATGGCACGTGTTTGTTTGAGGTGGTAGGCTTATATTAGCCTCCCTTGAACCATGTTGGCTTTGTTTGGTTCTCTTTAGTCAAAACATTTACTTTAGGTACATTGCCTGTTGGAATGTGTGGTCTAGCGCAGGTCGCAGTTAGCTTCCCTTAGCTTTCTTGGTTACTGCTGATTCCCTGTAGCTGGGTTCCCTTTAATTCACGAGCTGTAGCCACGTGTTATTGAACTGGCAGGCCCCTTCAGGCCTCCTTTTTAATTTACGTTTGGCACTATTTGTGTTTTATCTGTGAGAAGGTTGATCGCCACCTGTTACTGGAATGGAGGCCCCTTTAGGCCTCCTTTTTCTAGTCGACTTGTTGGCAGGATGCCCGGGAAACCATGCCACCATCAGCCACGCCCCATCACTGACAGGCCTGTTCGCGATGTTTGGCAGTGCTTTCATGTGTTAATCATGAGATTTTTAATACATGACCTCTGGGTGGTATGGCTATGGTAGCCACTTGCTGATGCCACATGTTTACTAAGGTAGGCCTACTTCGGCCTCCGGTGTAATATGTGGAGTTCAGTCATATACTCCTCTCGCTGTGAGGGTGACAGGGTGCTTTTACCGAGTATTCCAAGTGGCTAGCCCCTCAGGTTTGGTTCCCTGAGTCTTATTCTAGTTGAGCTAAGGGCCACCTAGCGCCTAGGGTGGATCTTTTGTGCTCCTAGAAATGGCCACGAGACTACGCTGTGTGTGTTAGAGGTTGCTAGGCCTACGGGCCGCCTGGTTTGACACACTGGTGTATGTTTGGGTGTATTTCTCTTTGAGATTTATCTTTATACACTTCTGTTGGCCAAAGGCCTAAGTGATATACCTTAATCAGGCCTCCCCTTGAGATCCAGCACCAGGCTGGTTTGTGCTCCTCTGGGTCGGGGTTCTGTAGCGCACAGCCTCCTCAGTGCGCTAATTAAGCACTGGGTAGATCCTAGGATGAGTGGATTATACTCCCCTCAATATGAGGGTTCATAGCGCTTAGCTGAGTTCTGCTCTCCGGGATGCCCGTCTCTACGCGTGGGTTTGAGTTGTTCTGCCTCTTTGCACTCACTCTTACTTACTATTTTCTATGAAGAATGCGTTTTTTGGAGGCTCTGTTTCAGACAGGGTTGGCTCAGACTAAGTTTGTCTCAGGTCAGGCTAGGTCGGCCTCCCTGGTGGCATTGAGGGTGACTTCGTTCCCCTCTAGTGGCTGGCCGGGGTTCCCTTCGGTTCCCTGGCCACATTCCCTTGAAGGGACTACTGTTTCTTCTGGAAAAGTGGGTTCCAAACACTTTAGCACCTTCTGTAGGGCCTTTGAGGAGGTCCTTCATGGAGTTTAGCTTGGGCTGTTGGCCGAAGGGAATGCTGTCACTGACAGCCTGGTGTGACCCGAGGGAGAGTTGCCAAGCAGTTTCTACTGCTCTGGAGCCTTTGTCTCAGCCATTTTTCTTGGCAGGCATTCTCCTCAAACATGGCGGCGTGGGTATATCGTTCCCCATAGCGTTGCAAACGCAGAGTAGAAGTTCCCTTTCGAAAGGGAACGTCTCAGGTTACGAATGTAACCATGGTTCCCTGAGAACAGGGAACGAGACTCTGCGTTTCCTTGCCATACATCGGGCTGCCTGCTGAACAGTCCCTCAAGACGATGGATAATGACTGCTTCCCCAGGCGCCCCTTTTATACTTCCGGGTCGCGCCTGTATGACGTCATAGGCTGTCGCCGGCCAATAGGATTTGGAGTTATTGGATAGTTGGCTTTCGAACACCGAGTCACGTTACGTTTCCCCATAGCGTTGCAAACGCAGAGTCTCGTTCCCTGTTCTCAGGGAACCCTGGTTACATTTGTAACCTGAGACGTTTTTGGTGTCCCCAGAATGTGTCTGTGAAGTTTCAGCTCAAAATACCTCACATCTAATTTATTATAGTTTGTCAAATTTGTCCCTATTTCGGTGTGAGCAAAAACACGCCGTTTTTGTGTGTCCCTTTAAATGCAAATGAGCTGCTGCTCCAAAAGAGGGCAGAGCTTTAACAGCTCACGCTTCAGTTGCTCAGCAACAAAGCTGGAGAATCTTATGCAGCCAAAATGACGATTGTCAGTAATGGTGTTCAGCCTTACATGGTTTAAACCAGAGTCAGACACTGATGGAGAGACTCGGGAAGAAGTTACAACTTTTAGAATGCAACTGGACATTTTGAATGGTTAGTGGATAAATTTATGTAGTTCTTGTGGAGTTGATTCAACTCATCGACAAGCATGTGCCATCATGTTAAACTTTTGTACAAATCCAACATTGAATTGACCCTCGTTTGTGAAGCAGTCCGGCGTAAAATGACGGCATGGTAACAACACTCAGCCCAACATGGCCTTGCCCCCTTTGTTGCATGTTCTCGGGGGCAGGATTTATGTAAATTTAAGAAGTTTTATTTATTATTCTATTTATTTATATAACACATTATGCTTTTCAGTTTTGTAGCTGATTTTGTTGCTCTGCACAGTACAGAGTCCTTTAGTGTATTAAGCACTAAGCAGTACACAGAATGCACTCCTGCATAGGTCTTATTTTTTGTAAGGCTGATAAAAAAAAAACAAACGATATTAAGTCACTTAAGTCAAATACCTGAGGGGGGAATAAATCTCTCCTCCCAGAATTTTAAAATCAAGGTCCATGTAAATTATGCATATTATTGCATTATCGTTTCAATCTCAGATGAGAGTTAAATCAGCAAGTCACATTAAGTCCATTCAGCCAAGCTCTTTGAGTTGAACATTGCTTGTTTTGTGTCAACAGTGTAGGCAGGAAAACACCCCCAGGTTTGGCATAGTCGGTAGCAGAGCTGGTAAAACCATTTAGGTTTAAAGCTTCATTGTTTATGTTTCCAGAAGAAAGAAGAGACTCCTTAGTGGTCAGCCACAGCGGCGGACATTGAGAATTTTTGCTAGTCAACTGTGAACTGCTGCACTCGTCCTAACCCGTTTCCCCAAATGACATTCACCCAGCTTCTGTTGGATGCTTATTTCATCTGAGTCCTGTGTGGAAACAGCTCTTGAACACCCCTGTGGTGACTTGATATGTCTCTTTTGTTCCAGCTGGGTAATGTGAATGTACATCTGTTTATAATGCATTTGCCCTATTGATGGGTATTTTGAACTCGTTTATTTGCTTGCTAGTTGTCACATTGATGTATTGAATCTGATGTTTTAATCATTTCTCAACTTATGGTTCCTCTATTACTGGCCAGAGGTCTAGACATTTACATAAGAGACATTAGCTCTGTCTCAAAACCTAGTGAGCTGCCTATCTAGACAGCATTTAAAGGCATCATAAGTACACTGCTGAACCGAAGACATTCCAAAAGCTAGACAGTAATATTATGCTGCCCTTTGAGTCACCTCTTATGGTTAAAGTCAAGGCAACATCTTTTGTGGAGAAAGCAATCCCAGAATGCATTGCAATGAATAAATAAAAATTGACAGATGGATTTGAGAGAAATGTGACTAAATATTTCATTTGGCACTGAAAAGTGTTTAGTCTGAATAATTTTCTAAATAATTTTGTACATTATTTGTGCTACGTGTTTTTAGCCTTATTAACAGTATTGTTTTGTTAGCTTAGCAACATGCTAATGTTAAACTCTATTGGAATCAATTGTAAGTTGAGTCTTACTGTGAGTGAGCATGTTATGTGTGATGTGTGGCATACATTGTTGCCACCTATGTTGGATGTCCAAATCAGTCACTTAGAGATTTCATTTCGGTTTTGGATGCTGCTTCTGTATGGAGCTCACTTGGATATGATGACTATTATTTGTCTGCTTCCCAAATTGCATACTTGTGCACTATTCTAAGCCATTTTGTAGTATAAGATTCAAACAAGAAGTGCACTTCAAATACCTAAATGATGCACTTAATTAACAAAAAAAGTGTGGAATATTGACACTTCATGGACTCAACTGTAGCTGCTTTCCACATGTCACATAGGTGGGCTGGCTATTAGACTCAATGCTGGATGACAAACTAGCTATCTAAATCTCATACATTATTAAACATTAGAGTACATAATACATAGTGTAGTCATTTGGGATGCAACTTAAGTTTCTAGCCCAATTCTTTGCTTATCAAGTACAGTGATCTAGGCTGATTTCCAGTGTTCTGAAGTTGTTTTTAAGGAGTTACATAAAAGAGTTCAAGGCTAGATGACCCTCTTGTTCGTCTTTTATATGTTTTCTCCATCCTTCACACCCCTCAGAGAAGCAAACAGGGAAGTAACTTGTCCCACACATTTTTTTTAAACTTTCTTTACATTTGTCTTAAGCAAGACGGAGAGCAGATACAATGGCCTTGACTTCAATTTACGTTCTTCTACTGTGAAAGGCACCAGACAGGGGTAAAAAGTCCAGTTCATGCTTTTAAGAACGCTTAAAAAAAAAAAAAAAAAGTACGCTGGCAAAATATATCTGTGACCAAGTCCATTGAAGGTGAGAACCCATGTGCCAGATACAAAACAAACGAAACCATGAAACTAGAGTATAAACTAGAGCACACTTGAACTTGACTTGAACATGAGATCTTGACATAAACAGGCCTGACTAAACCCACAGTAGGTTATATTGACAAAGCTAGACAAGGCACAATGGAAACATGAGGCCTATATATACACAATGACTAATGATTAACATTATACACCTATGAGTAATCAAGACTCTAAACCAATCAGAACAAAACACATGAAGCAAAGGAAACCCATGATGAGATCACATCAGGGGCAAGGGAATCACATGACATGACATGACAGAAAACATGACTATAGCCCTATTTAGACAGCCAGAGATGGTCTTATTAGGTGTGTTCGAAATTGGCTGGATGTAACCGATCGACGAGAGCGCCACGTGTAGTCGGGGAGGAGCTGAAAACGGAGATGTGAAGTCGGACACTTTCTGCTTCCCGTATTGATGCTTGTGCTGTGTTTGCATACATTATCACAGCTGAAGTGAAATAAATGCAATATTTGTCAAATACACAGACGTTTCAGAGACATTTTTATTCAAAACTTTGTACTGCTTAGTACAGCATCTGTTTGTACAAGAATTAAGTTCAACAAGCCTCTATAGGCTACTATCAATGAAGTGCGGTCTATATTTTTTAAATCAGTTTTATTTTGATAAACATGACAATATATCGCGACTATAGGAAAAAGAGGTTTTACTGTTACAAAAATGCAGATTTGTGAGCATTGGTGGAACTGAAGGTGTGAGAATAAACACGAAACGCACATGGTCGCTGTCTTGCGGTGAATCCTGCCAATCGTGAAACAGCTGTGTTGTCATCAGAGCTCATGCAGCTTTGAGGAAATGCGCAAAATGAACCAGCTGGCTGCTCTCGAATCACTCTTGTGTTACTTTATGCCATACGTCACAGTCACGTGGCGTCGGTGCTGTCTCAAGTCAGACAAAATTTTTAACTGGCATGCACTGCTTCAAGTCAGATGCCGACCGGTCTGCGCAGTGCTGCATGAAGTCGAACTCTGTTGACTCTATTATTGGAGAAAGCATTACGGCTAACTTGGATCACATGTCCCTTGATAACCAATCACATTACAGCCTTGATGTCATTGAATTTCGTTCAGAGTTTTGCAACAGTCAAGTTTGCAGATACCATAATATTAATGAGAAGTGCCATAAACTGAATTCTTACAGAGGTTTTACGGAGATTGTTTTAAAAACACAGACTTGGCAGATTTGGACGGGGTTAATATCGCAGAGTATGCCTGTGAAACACTAATTTCTCTAACGTCCCACTGGAAAACTAGTCCTGTCCAAATAGGGCTTATGACAAGTTACAAAATAAAAGACATGGAAACGTGAATGTGAAACCAAACCAAAAACAGACGTGACAATATCTGTCCTTAACATAATGAAATTTTTGCTTAGAAAATGTTTCTTTAGAATACATATTTTTAAATGGCTTTCAATGAGAAAAGATGTCCAAGGAAACTCAAATTTATTTTTCACGTTGTTTCAAAGCACCTTTACAGGAAATCATGATGTTATTGTTTATAATATCTTAATATCTTCATGCTTTATAGTGTCATTAAGCAAATTAGATCTGGGTGATAACATTTTAAATTTTAACAGTTTAAATTTTGCAACTGCACAACCAACCATCAAGCTGGTGAGATATCACTTTACATGAATATACGGAATAAGTTGGACATACTTGTATATCCAGCTTTATATAAAGAGCTGGGTGATAGTTACATTATGCAACTAAATAAATAAATCATTTGCTATAAATATCATTTACGTGAGTCTACTTGTACACTCATTACGTACATTATCAGCCAATCACATGCCAACTCAATGCATTTTGGCATGTAGACATGGTCAAGATGATCTGCTGAAGTTCAAACTGAGCATCAGAATGGAGAAGAAAGGTTATTTAAGTGACTTTAAAAGTGGCATGGTTGTTAATGCCAGATGGGCTGGTCTGAGTATTTCAGAAACTGCAGATCTACTAGGACACATACAACCATCTGTAGGATTTACAGAGAATGGTCCAAAAAAGAGAAAATATCCAGTGAGTGGCAGCTCTGTTGGTGAAAATGCCCTGTTGATGCCAGAGGTCAGAGGAGAATGGCCAGACTGGTTTAAGCTGGTAAAAAGGCAACAGTAACTAAAAAATAAGCACTCATAACAACCAAGGTCTGAAGAAGAGTGTTTCTGAACGTGCAACATTATAGGCAGATGGGCTACAGCAGCAGAAGACACACCGGTGCCACTCCTGTCAGTTAAGAAAAGGAAACTGAGGCTACAATTCACATGGGCTCACCAAAATGGGACAATAGAAGATTGGAAAAACATTGCCTTGTCTGATGAGTCTCGATTTCTGCTGCGATATTCAGATGATAGGGTCAGAATTTGGCATAAACAACATGAAAGCATGGATTCATCCTGCATCCTTGTATCAATGGTTCAGGCTGCTGGTGGTGTAATGGTGTGGGGAATATTTTCTTGCCCCACTTTGGGCCCCTTAGTACCAACTGAGCATAATTTAAATGCCACAGCACACCTGAGTATTGTTGCTGACCATGTCCTTCCCTTCATCACAGTGGACCCATCTTCTGATGGCTACTTCCAGCAGGATAATTTGCCATGTCACAAAGCTCAGATCATCTCAAACTGGTTTCTTGAACATGACAATAAGTTCACTATACTCAAATGGCCTCAACAGTCAACAGATCTCAATCCAATAGAGCAGCTTTTGGATGCGGTGTAATTGGAGATTCATGGATGTGCAGCCGACAAATCTGCAGCAACTACATGATGCTATCATAATAAAATGGACCAAAATGTCTCAGTAAAAATGTTATTTTAAACAGACTCAGTGATAAAGTAGTGTGTAAGATTACATTTATTTAAATGAATGAATTATAGCATTTATTTGAATTAAAGGTACAGTGTGTAATTTTTAGTGGCATCTAGTAGTGAGGTTGCGAACTGCAACTAACGACACACACTCCTTGCACCCCTCCCTTTCGGAGAAGCTGGGTGGCTGTCTGACCAACATGTCATCATCGTCGTCTGAGATAGCAGAGAGTAGCTTGTGTGAAGCAATGAGGTTTCTTCTTACTTCTAACAAAGAGCGGTCTCTGCTTCTAATAAACCAGATGACGACGACTACTACTACTTGCGTATTTAACGTAGTGATGATGCAAGCTGCCTCTAAAAACACAAACGATTTAGAAGAACAACAACACAGTGATGAAACATGCTCTTTAGAGTGTTGGTCTGTTTAGGGCTGCTATAGAAACATGCCAGTGCATAATGGCGACTTGACATGGAGGAGGGACCCGCGGTGTATGTGATTAGAAATAGCTCATTCTAAACATAACGGTTCATTATGTAAGGTCTTTACATAGTTATGTGTATTATATTGTATTTCTGTCAATAGCTCCTCCCAAATTTTACACATTGCACCTTTAATTATCAAGATAGTGCGAGAGATCAGAGATGCGTGTGCTAAATTCATTGTCTCTCTATTAACAACAAAGCTGTGAGTTTAATTACTTCAAAACCAGTGATGTGTTACACCCTTGTTGCTGAGAAATATAATGTACCGATTCAGTAGCAAAACTATATTTTTTTAAAACAAAAGTCGTGGGGCAGAGTTGATAAGTTTCTGTGCTCCTGAACGTTTCTGTGTGACGTATACATGTGTGCTTCAATGAAAACAGCACAAGTGGTGTGTGTGTGTGTGTGCACTTCAGTGAAACAGTGCATTAATATAGAACAGGGATTAAACTGACTTGGTACTGTCTGTGTATTAAACACTTCTATTGCATACCTTCCAGCCAATTAGAATCGAGTATTCAGACAGACCATGGTATAACATAGTTTACATTTTTCGATGATATAACAATCAAGCAGTAGAGATTTGCTATGTAGTACATACTGCTCAACGTTAGTGTACTGTATAAATCCGAGTAAGGTTGGATATACTTTTAGTAGTTAGATAATAACATAGTGTTTTGTTCAGTTTATAACAATTTGGTGTAGTGACAAGCATTTATGTGCATCACTTAAACATGTCAGTGATGCACATAAATGGCTGGGCTAAAAGAAATTGTAGTTATGACATCTACCAGCAAAAGACTGTGTTAACCAGGAAAACATTGACCTCTTGCCCCCGTTTTCAACACCTCCACTCCAAACAATGGCTTCATTTTGGTATGTACCCCACAGAAAATTCCAGATGGATAAAATCAAATCTTGTTTTACTCAGAAATATGTCCGATTACGGAAGTCAAATAAGATGCTGATGTTTCTCAATTTAAGTTGAGTTTTATGGTCTCACACAGTAAATGTTAGGGTTTGTACCAGGTATGCTTATTCTAGAAGTGTGTAAAAGGGTCACTTAATGCGCACCGCATCAACTTGTGGCTCATGTTGACACAGAGCTGGGCCCATTTCAACAAGTTATACGATATGCTAAGCAGATTTACAATGGGTAAACAAACACATTTGCTGAAACTGTGTGTGCGGAATAGACACGCACATTAATTTTTAGCAATACTCAATTCCCTTAGCCCAAAACTGAAAATACAAGCTGTGTGGTGGGAACTCTCTAGTGTGCACGTCTGCAGGCTGACATATGGGGCACATGTACATCTATTAGCAACTGGGGTGCAATTGCGGCCTGCTCGAGTTTGAGTAACAAATGCAGGCTGCTACCTTGTGCTGTAGGGTTATTGGGAGCTATAAGAGTGTGTGTCGTATAAAGTTGCCTGGGATTATCACAGGATTGAAAGGTGCGATGTTGTTAATATGCCCTAATGGGCCATGACTTTGGTTTGGGTCAAAACCTGATACATCCACACTAAAAATCGAGAAACTACACAGGCCAGTCAGTGGAAAAGCCAAAAAAGTGAAGGGAACTCTGGCAAATGTCAGAGGCTGTGGAAAAATGACTGCCCCCATTCCTATAGTCCAAGTTTTGATTCATCAGCGGAGAACTAGTTTTTTGTCATGTATATTATGCGGTTGCATTAAATGACATCATTGCTCAATGTGCATAGCAGTCAGCTTCATTGAACTGCACTGTAATCTGTCATCTGTTTGTTCAGCTGCTTTGCATATGTGTCCGTTTGGACGGTCTTATTGGGTTAGGGACAGACGTTGCTACTGAAGCGGCAAATTGGGCCTAACGTATGATCGAGCCTTCTGGGAAAACTGCATCTCAGATTAAATGTCTTTTAAATGTGGATTACACAGTTTAATAGATGATAGAAGAAGGGTGAAGAAGGGTGTGATTTTTGGACCACTAGTGTTAACAGACAGAATTGCAGAAATTATGAATACTTACAGTTGTCTTTGTTTATTAATTGCCTATCCATTAGGCAAGTAAGAAATCCAAGATTTAATTAGAATAAATGCTAAACGGGCATGTTATGCCAAATACTACAACAAGTTTAGTCTTTAGCCTGCCAATTGAGTACTTGGCTAGAAAGTTGCTAGCATATCTTCATGGTGGAATGTTTACAGTGTCCCTGAAAGTTATATTTTATACCGACTGTGTTTAACTATACAGTATACTGACTTTACAGTGGTTTTGGATAATTTTGTGCTAAATTAAGCGATTAGTTATAATACAGGCTGGGTAGTTACATGTTGTCAAAATTGTACTTATATTATGATCTGTCTAACTGGTTTGGCTCTTCTATTCTTTTATTTAAAGAAAATTGTATGACAATTGATATGAAACCAATCAAAATTAAATTAAATTAAATTAAAATTAAATTAAAACATGAAAAATTCAATTGAACATTTTTCAGTGTAAAGGTGTAGTCAACACTGCAGAAGAATCCATTTTCTGTTGGTTAGCAAAGGCAAATTCGTTGCAAAATCTATGCAGAATCTATATGAGGAAAGATTTTCAGCCCCCTTTACACTGATACCCCTAACTAAAATCCAGTGGTACCAATTGCCTTCAGAAGTCAACTAATTTGTAAATAGAGTCCACTCTCTAGATGTACAAAGCTGGTAGAGACATACCCCAAAAGACTTGCAGCTGTAATTGCAGCGAAAGGTGGTTCTACAAAGTATTGACTCAGGGGGGCTGAATACAAATGTACGCCACACTTTTCAGATATTTATTTGTAAAAAATTGTCACCATTTATCATTTTCCTTCCACTTCATAATTATGTGCCACTTTGTGTTGGTCTATCACATAAAATCCATAAAACATAAAAATTTGTGGTTGTGACAGGTGAAAATGTGGAAAAGTTCAGTGGGTATGAATACTTTTGCAAGGCACTTTAGCTGTGACATGGGTGGCTTCAGAAGTGCCTGAGTAGATATGGCTGACTGATATACTGTGTGTAAAATAAAGAGCGTTAAGTAGAACTCAAGCCAAGAGCAGTGAAGCTGCCTTTTATCTGGCAGGAGGGCTGCCTTTAGTCTCTCTCTCTTTCTCTCCTCAAGAAGTCATAACAGAATAAGGGTCATATTGCATCCATAATAGACACGTGATAGATTAATCACCAGATTTTTGCGTGATGGTGTTGATCACATAGACAGTACTGTATGATTGGAGATGGAGAAACTATTAAACACTTCTTGTTTTATAAGCTTTTTATGTATTAGTTGTGTTATTAAAAAGATAGTTTTCCCCAAAATAAAAATTCTGTCATTAATTACTCACCCTTATGTCATTCCAAACCCGTAAGACTTCTGTTCATCTTTGGAACAAATGAAGATATTTTTATTGAAATCTGAGAGCTTTCTGTCCCTCCATTGACAGCCTATGCAACTACCACTTTGATGCTTCAAAAAGTTCGTAAAGAGATCGTAAAACTAATCCATATGAATTGAGCAATTTAGTCCAAATTTTCTGAAGAGACTCTATCACTTTATATGATAAACAGAATTAATTTAGGCTTTTAGGTGACATGAGGGCGAGTAATTAATGACAGAATTTTTGGATGAACTAACCCTTTAAGAGTTTTCCTGGTCACCAATATCTGAAAAAGAATCATGTGGTACATGAGAAAGTCGCAGTCTCTTAGGACATAATAGGATGCAGAAATGCCCTGTCTGTTGCAAATCTAAATCTCTGAAGGTTTAGTGTGTTAGGAATGAAATTTATTCATGATCTGTGAGAGTAAACATTGTATTTGAGTTGTTTTGTTTTGCACTCGTCTTGTTCTCTCTTTTTCTCTTCCATATTGTATTTCCACTCCGATCCACCAGTTGCTCCAGCTGAGGGTTGCAGCTGGTGTCCATGTCTGCTCAGATCATCCCAAGAGTTGATGGCCACACCTGACCGTGATTCACATCGTCAGGGAAGCAATTCCCACAACGGTTTGTGCATCTCTGGATGTTGTGGTTTGGTGAGGTTTTAAAGCAGAGGAATCTCCAACATCCAATTAATGATGAATCACACTGTCCCCAGTGTTTGAACAAACATCTCCAGATGATTGAGAACCCACACAGATGTACACAGGAGTACAACGTCTTGTGTTCTCCAAACCTCCCACAGGTGCGAATGGAGCTATGGATGTGTCATCTGAAATAATACATCACTGGTTAGCCTGCAGCCATTATGCGTTAATATCCTACATGGGGATGTCAGATGAAAAACAGCACTTTTGAGACGAGCGCTTATGTCGGGAGATGGTGCACAGTTAGCACATGTCTCTGGAATGGGATTTTATGTAGAACATATGGAGCTATTGAAGTGTGGAATATTTCTGATATGACCTCTGTTATTTGTAGGAGAAGAGAATGTTGATTTTTTTTTTTTTCCATTACCCTTCTGGTCCGTAATGGTGCCCTGCTGCGGTTTCGATACGCTTTAAAACTACAACTGCGTTTATTAATGGAGCTCTGGGGATGTGGAAAAACTCATTATAATTTATGCAGAATTTGCAATGTTACAAGAAGTGCTGACATGTAGTGACATCAGATGTGTTGGGCCGATGTTTTGGTATATGATATGACTGACTCGCCTCGGGACATAAATTTGGGGTAAAAGAAGCAAACCGATATCTCCGCAATCGAGTCATGTAAATACTATGGAGTATTGGAACCGTCTCTGGAATTAAGTGTGTTGTGGGATATTCGGGGAGTACTGTGGGAAGAGAACATATTATTGAGGGATATTACGCAAGGGGAAAATTGGGAGATTGTTTGCAAAAAAAAAAAGGCGGAATAATGTTTGATACAGTAGTCAGACTGGGTATTCAGTAAATAAAAAAGAGTGCGTGGAAAGTTTTTGCAGCGTTTTGGCTCCTGGATTTGTGGGTTCAATAGTGAATGAATGGAAGTGATATTGGACATGCTCGAGATACATCCATATGGGTACATTTTCATTTCATGCAGACCAAGATAAATATGAGTTCGAGAGCTAGAAGAAAACAAAGAAAACTTCCATTTGAAGTCTCTCGTCCCGCTGTGTCTTTTGCTCTGCTAATCGTACGTAAGGTATCCTTGGCTTTTGATGAATCCTGAATGTCATTCAAATAGCAAACAAATGTCAAGGCTGGGAAACAGGTCACGTATCCTATTCCCATCTCAAAGAAACACAAAGAGGTGCCAGCAGCTGTGGAAAGAGAAAAGAAACCAGTGTTTTCTGGAGCTGGAGATGTTGAGGGCAAGCAATAGATGCACTCATCCCTCGGCTTTGACTTCTGTGGACAGGAAGGCCTGCTGAGCAAAGATGTGCCGTGGATGGATGGAAATGAAGCATTTCTTCCCTCCTTCACCTCAATGGAAAACATACCGTAAAGGGAAAACAAATCCTGTATTGATTATGCCTTTAAAGTCCCAAATGGCACCCTTTCATGACTTCATGATGTTTCCTCTGCTTTTTTTATGGTTTTCCTTGTGGAACTTGAAGGAATTGTTGTGTATAGTAATGCACAAATATAATATTTCTAGATAATAGTTTAACAGTTGGATTTTCTCCATAGTGGAATTTAATTTTAACCATAATTTAACTATGCTATGAGGTTGTTAATCAGTAGTATTTGCTTCTATTTAACAGCATAATTCCTGGTGTGAAAATTACATTACTCATGATTCTGCAAAGAAATGTCCACCAATCAGAGAATTGCGAGAAATTAGGAAATCAAAAAACCGTGAGTGATGTTTGTGAAATATTTGTTTGTGTATATATCCATCTTTTAATTTGTCATTCGTAATGCTTCTTGGAATTATAATTCTTTTCCACATAAAAGCCATTAAATACACAGTCTTTGTACCTTTGGTTTTCAAATACTTTTTTGCTTCAAATCAAAATTTGTAATGTTGTGATTCACCTCGTAGCCGGTTGGTTTGGTTCATGGATTATAACTCTTTAACAAAGACTTTTTGTAAAATCCCCATGGGAAAAAGGGATGGGAAAAAAAAAAAGTTCTGCAGCCAGCCCTGCTGAAAATTGATGGGCACTGTTGCATAAGCCAATTATTATTTTATTTATTATGTAATGGCCGATATTAAAATTCAGTACTATTTGTTTAAAAAAATAAAAAAAATAAAATTAAAATAAAACACTAAAATAAAACACTAAAATATAAAATTAGTCATTTAAATGCGACATTAATTTAGACACCACAACATTTTAATGTGCAGTATGAATATTGATATTCATTTTGAGATTTGCTAATGATTACATTTAACAATGTTATTAAAGGGTTAGTTCACACAAAAAATAAAATCATGGTTACTATTCACTCCTATTATCAAGCTTGGAAGAGCTAGAATATCTTTTAATATAATTATTAATATATTGTGTTTGACTGAAAGAAGGAAGTCTAGGATGGGTAAATTATGGGATAATTTTTATTTCTGGGTGAACAAACCCTTTAAATGATTAATGTTTTTACAGACTAAGCATTCAATGTCTGCAAAGGTAATCTAAATGTATAAATAGGGAAAATGAGCATGAACAATTAAATATCCAATATTACTCGTTATTGGTTAAAAAAAAGAAGAAGAAGAAAAACCTCTTAATATTGGCTGGTAACCAAAATGGTACAGATATATTGTGCATTCCTAGGTATATAATATCCAATATTTCTTAACTTCCACCATCAGTCTTTCCTCATCCATATTTTTTTTGTAAACAAGGAACTGTGTAATGAAATTGCAGTGTGGTTGGAACTACCTAACACATCAGAAATGGATACCAAGTTAACCAAAGTTGTCGTGTCTTGGCTGTTTAAGACATAAATGTAATGTAATACTGCAAAAAGATCATTGTCTCAGTCTTCAGGTCCAATAGGCCGCTCTGACTGTGTACATATCGATTTCTCAGAAGTTAGTATATTATGCAATGATATTTTCACTACAAATAAGTGCAGTCCCAGTCTCCAGACACACCCTGGAATAACACAATGTTCAGATGCTCAGATAGATTGAGAGTCTAAAGCACCCTAAAGCACATACTGTGATCACTTTAACAGATCTAGCACTGGCGGCAGCGCAACAAACACCTGAAAACATTATGAATGCGACTGCATTTCTCTTTAGGCCCGCCCGTATGTGTTCACAGACAAATTTGTGCACCCCAGACACCGTTTGGTGGAGACGGCAGTGGTGCGTCAGGATTGTTGTGGAAAGTTAGTTCTGAACACCAGAGCCAGAAACCGACGTCTTCTCCCACTTCGTACATTACGCCTTGTTTATCATTCAGTCTCAGTGGTTCCCGTCGAAAGAAAAATAGCAGTTGAAATATGTGACGGCTGATTTGAGGCAAGTGGAAGGGGCTTAAGTGTGAGTGGAAAGAAGAACAGAACTGTTTCCATAAGAGCGCTTCTCCTAATCCTGAAGAGCAGCCACTGGAAGAAGCGGCTCTCCTCCGGACATGTGTTCGTTATTAATCCAGGAACTCCTCACACTTCAGGAATCCTTACAGGTTTTGCTTCACTGTGGTATTATCCAGACTCCAGTTGAAGCATATCCCTTGTCAGATACTTCATGTTGTATCAGAGTCAAAGCTGGAACCAGTGAATTTCAGGTTCTTTGTGTCTTTATGAGCGGTGGCTCCCAATACGAGAGGCTGAGCTTTATTTATGGCCGTCATTAAAAGCACTGTATGCATATGTGATGAAAACACTGATGATAAAAGATGCAACTGGCAAATAGTGTTGATTATGTAATATTGTACAGATGTTACTTTCCAAATGAAAGAAAAGCTTTTAAATGTTGGCGACTCGGGGAGCCACTCTGGATCCTGGACCGCGTTTAGGGGCGTTCACATAAATGGGATGTGCTCTTGTGTTAAAAAATGGTGATTTCTTTGTTATTTTATTTTAATTTAACATGACACTAAATCTTCAAAATGCAACATCCAATATTGGTTCTGCAACTAAATAAAAATAAAAAAGGTATATAAACTCGATAATAAGGATATAAACTCGCATTTCTGACTTTTTTCTTATAATTCTGACTTTTTTTCCTCTCAATTCTGACTTTTTTCTCAATTGCGAATTTCCATTACAATTCTGACTCTTTTTTTTTTTTTTCTCAGAATTGTGTAATATAAACTCGCAGTTGCAAGTTATAAAGTCAGAATTGCGTGATATGGAGTCGGAATTGTGAGATAAATACTCAGTCTTTTTTTTCCCTCAGAACTGGACTTTAACTCATAATTGCGAGTTTATATCTCACAATTCTGAGAAAAAAAGTCAGAATTGCGAGTTTATATCCTGCTACTCTGATTTTAAAACTGAATTGTATGGTCTATTTTTATGCTTTGTTTAAGCTTGACATTTTAAATCACCATCCTCAGACATTCCTTTTTAGAAAGAGAGGTTTAGAAGGACATTAACCTAACGATGACAGAACTTTCATTTTTGAGTGGTTTAAGTAAATATAAACGGTTTCAAATACGCGACAAATACATAAATGCAGCCGAGGAGTTGGTATTCCTTTCAAGGTTCCAAAAAGAATTTATTTTGCTTTATATCAAAGGTAACTACTACAAGATGGTTTGAGGGAACTCATCAAGCTTTGGCTTCAGTGTTATGTCACCGTCAGCTTCTCTTAACTCCATGAATACGCTCCCATTCTCGCTGTCCAAAAACACACCAGTCTAATTCAAAACATGTCCCTGGACTTTGTCGTTGGATTGGGATTTTTCTTTTCCCTCTTCATCGTGCTTTGGCCCAGACAGAAAAAAATAACAGGAGAAAGGAAAGTGGCACGGGAAGTTCATAGATTATTATTACCACTCATAAAGCACCAACACTTAATGCTAGACCATTGTGCTGCTTTTTGATTGGTTGCCGTACATGCCCAAAGCAAACTGAGGTGACTGCTGACCCTCCACTAGTTTGTAATGTTCCTTCAATGTTCCAAAGTAATCTTAAGACAATTACTTCTGGAACTCAGTTTGTGTATGTCATTGCAAAATAGAGTCTGAAACATGGCGATACATAAATCAATAGCACTGCTGATTTGATGTACCTTGTCAAAGACTCTGATTCATTCCTGCTTGTGTGGCTGAGGTCTGCGCCCATGAATGGAGAGTATAGAGTTCTCCTCATATAACCACCCATCCAGGAGCTTCGAGTGGCAGTTTAAATATACAGAGATATTCTCAAACAAACCTGTATGCCAAGGGCAACAACTGCTTATTATTTATGTATTTATTAGGATTTCCTGTATATTTATAGATATGTTGGAACCTGTAGGCCGGACAAGAAGCTTGTGTGTGTGTGTGTGTGGGCAGCAGTGTGCTTGGCTAGACGCTTTCCCATGTAACAAAGGTTAATTTTTTTTTTCTCTCAATTATCCCCCCCCCCCCCCCCCATTATGCTGTACTAGAATCTTTATTGTAAAGATTTATTTATTTATTTATTCTTTCTTAAATAATAGAATAATGTTATAATAATATTAATAATAATAAACCATAGTATTAGAACTATATTATAATATGATAATAATATAATATTACAATATGATAATAGTATTATAATTATATTAAATTTAAATCGTTTTTAAGTAGTTCATAGAATAAAAATAATAATAATTTTATATTAATAACTTTATTATTGTAATAATGGGCTTGTAAAGGCTGTAATCAACATTTTGCTTTAGGAACTAGTCCCAAATACTGTAGCAAACAAAAAACAGTTAAATTGATGTGCCTGTCAACCTATCCTGTCTATCAGTCCACCTGTCCTATCTATCCATCTATGTCTGTGTGTATGTCTCCTTGAAATTAATTTGTTTGTCATATCTATCTGTGCACCCACATTAAATCTCTGCGTCCATCCCTCTTATCTATTCATGTCTTTGTTTGTCTATCTGCCTGTCATATTTATCTGTCCACATGCTGTGAAATCTGTCTGTAGAAGGATATCTGTCTTTCTCTCTGTTCTTTTTGTCTGTCCGTCTGTCTATCTGTCTATCTGTCTATTTGTGCCTGTCTGTCGACAGATATAGATCTGTCTATCTATTTGTCTGTCTATCTGTCTGTCTGTGTCGACAAATATTGATATGTCTGTCTGTCTGTCATTAGATATTGATATGTCTGTCTGTCAACAGATATTGGTCTGTCTGTCGACAAGTATTGATCTGTCTGTCTGTCAAAAGATAAAATGTCTAGATCCATATTGATCTGTTTGTCTATCTGTTCCTCTCTTCTGTTTTTTTGTCTGTCTGGAGACGGATATCTGTCTGTCTGCCTCTTCCTCTCATCTGTCAGTCTACTGTCAATCTTTCTGCATGTCCCATCCTATCTATCCATCTATGAAAATGCATATTTGAATTGTGCTTATGTGTCTGTCCAATGTATCCATCCATCTGATCTGTCTGTCCATCCGTTTATCCTATCTGTCCATCCATTTGTTGGTCCTTTCTTTGGGCAGCTTTTTACTAATTATGAGCTGACACGTTTCCTTGTAGTATTAGTTGGAGCTTGTGCTTCAAACTTTAATTACTCTGATTGTAGACAAATTCCAGTATTGATGTACGGGACAGAGGCATTCTTAATTGCATTATATTTATATTGAATTATTTTTTATTTTATAATTAACTGCACAAATGAACCTGTTAAAGTGACATCTGTAATAAAACATAATCTCTTTTTCTCCAGCCAATTAGACTTGGATTATCATCCCTAGACTCTGTAAACCAATGGCAAACAGACATCTTTTATTACTCAAATAAGTCTGAAGAATCTGAAGTCTGAAAACTGCTTCAGTCTGCTGTAATTGTCAGGGCATCCATCATCGACTAGGACCCAGAAAGATGTGCACACCTGACTCCAGCTAATATGTAGGTAGTTTCACGGACAGTAATGGTCCTTTACAGAGGAACACTGTTTCTCAGCATAAGGAATGCTGTGTTCAATATAGAGAGAGGCCTCTGACAGCGTCTCCTGTCAATCAAACTAGTCACAGAGCGATCAAAGAAGTGCGGTCAACTACTTACGCAGTGACCTTTTCCCCTCTTCTTTCAGAAAAGACGTGCTGTCTTTCCCCTTTACAGAATGAAGCACATACGCTTGTGGTGACTGACATGCCTGAAAAAGGCCTCCCTGCCTGCCACAACAGGAGGTCGTGTCTGTTAGTATGATAGACATGACTACTGTAAATATCATTTGGTATAATGTTTATATAACAAGAACGTTATAAAATAACGACAGAGTTGAGGAGTGATGTATGAAATTAGCTGTTTTAAGAATATGAAGATAAACATCTCACTGCAGGACAATTTTCAAGTCAACGCGAAATTGACCATCTATCAATCAAAATTGTTTATATTTCTTAATACACATTCCTGGTCTTATTGGGCATAATTCTTTGTATCTTGTACCTCTACCGAAAAAACATTTTCGTGAACCTATCAGTGCCCTGAATGATTGTTGATAAATATCTTGTTGTTTCACTCATCACATTTTCTATATATTTAGAAAATGTGAAGAGTGAAACAAGATATTAGCATCAATCACATATACAGTGCCTATAGAAAGTCATCATACCATGTAAAAAATCTTTACCTTTTGTCACATTACACTATGGATAATGAAATAAATTAGGTATAACTTTTTAAATCTGTATGTACACATTATAACCCTCATCATCAAAGTGAAAACATTTTAAAACATTCTGGAGGATTATTAAAATTGAAAACCTAGAATTACAGGGTTGGAAAGTGTGTGTGTGTACTTGTCTACCTATCTAACAGGGGACCATGGTGTCGTTACACATTCACCAACAGGGACCGAACAAAGAGGGGACATTTTTCAAGTCCCCTGTTGGTCATGCTTTAAATCATGTTAAAATCAAGTAAAAAATGCTGAATTTTTTTTCATTTTTTGCCAAGTGGGGACCGTAATGGAACCTGTAATGGCCCATTAACACACGTCGTTCACACTCCTCTATTGTTTAAATGGCTTGCTGTCCTAGAAAAGGCTTTGAGACTGCGAGCTGCTGTTTAACAGGCTGCTTACTTAAGGAACTTTTTTTTTTTTTTTTAATACTAGTAGCCAATTATAGATTTTTTTTAAAATGATCTTAATTATTATTCCACTGTAATGCTAATACATTCCAAGACAATTACCATATAAATTAACAAAATATTTTTAAAAAATGTATTCGTTTTTTTAATATACCAGAAATCATATATGCATCGTTCTACATCTGGATAATATTTGACCAATTTAACAGCTAACACATATGCATACTGGGAACTTGTGTAAGAAAAAGAGAGAGAGGGGAAAAAAAAAAGCCTAAAACGTAGTAGTTTCAAACTTTGCGTTACATTAATATGAAATTTTATTTAAAATTGAATTTTTAAACAGTAAGTATTTCAAAATATATACTCATCCAGTATAGAATTAAATATAACTGCCATCAATAGAGGGAAAAAACAAAACAAAGCAACTGAACAGGTGTCGCACTATGTCAGGTGAAGATTCAAAATTTTATATCGACTTGCTGCATTGAATATGTTCAACTGGCTTAATCAAATCAAACTGTCTTTTTAATTATGCGAAAATGTCTTTTCACGCAGGCACTTTACTAACTGAAGATTTTCAATAAAAAAAGGCAACTCATAATTCTGAACTTTGACCTTGACATAGGCTTTTAAGTGCTTTTTAAGTGTCTGGGTTTGTATGGATGGCATTATATTTAATTATATGGGGTACAACAGTAAACTTTGAAGTGCAAGAAAAATTACAGCTTAAATTGCTCATTTAGCATGCACAGTTAAACTAGTGTGGAAATTGGCATGGAATAGTGAATAAACAAAATGCCTTTGGTCCCCTTTTAGATGGTAAAGTGTGGCACATGTTTGGTTGCTTTGCCATATCTTACAATCACTGTATGTATATATAGAAGAAGAACTGGTGTTTAGTGTTACTATGAACATTGCCGCTATATTCAAAGATATTCAGAATATGAAATATTGCTAATTGCACTTTACCATCTAACAGGGGACCAGTGTCCTTTTGTGTAGTGAAATCACTACTGCACATGCACATGCTGCTGCTGCTTAACTTTAGCATAAACACTTTTGCTTGTGTGGAATTAAATGATGAATAAAAATGGTAATCTAAATTAACCTATTTTGTTCAAGTCAAAAATATTTAACATCAATAAGCCAAACTAAATGCATCAGTTTATACCAACAAAACTAAGTTTTGTTTTAAATCAAGCAGAAATAGCTCTTTAAGGTAACAGTTGCAGGTTATCACTTTATACAGTGAATAATTGTGTGAAAATGGGCATGGAATGGTGAAATAAAAAAAATTATGGTAACCTGTTATTGTAATGGCAAATTAACTAATTTTGTTCAAGTCAGTTGTTAAAACTTACTGAACCAACCTGAATACATTAATTTATAACAACAAAATCAAGTTTTATTGGTTAAATCAAGCAGAAATAGCTCTTTAATGTAACAATAGCAGGTGACCACTTTTATACAGTGAATATTGATATGATTAAACAAAATGCCTTTGGTCCCCTGTTAGATGGTAAATTGCGACATCTGTTTGGTTGCTTTGACATTTTATTCCATCACAAATACACTGTAAAGATTTTGGAGTTCGGATCTCAACATTTTTGTTGACAATTGAAATATATGAAGTAGGGATATTCATTTTGGATGTTTTTTTCCTGACTGACAGCCAATGCCTTTTAACCGATCATTATCCGTTAACCGAAAAGATAAGGTTAAAATAGAATTAAATTATAATGGGTAAGTGTCTGTGACCCATTAAAATACCACAAAGGTTTAGTTTTACATGTGCAAATAGCAGCATAAAGCAGCATGTTTTATCTTTTTTATTTTATTAAATAGCATATTATGTTTGGTGTTAATTTGTAAACGATACATATTTTACATTTCTGAATGTTAAAATAAAATATGACACACAACTTACCTGACTGATATGTGTAGCATATTACTTTACTTTAAAAATTACTTAAATTGTTTACTACAGGTGTTAATCGGCCAAAAGTCTTACTGTCATTTATGGTCATCCCTAATATGAACTAAATTTTTTTTTTTTTTTTTTAACACTGGCACTTTAATTGAACCAACTGAAGGTTTTCAATTAAATAATCAACATAAGAGTTTTGATCCAAAACAGAGGGAAGGTTATAAAGGTTGTAAAGGCAACCAAACAGGTGTTGCACTTTACCATCTAACAGGGGACCAGTGTCCTTTTGGTGTAGTGAAATCACTATAACATGCACATGCTGCTGCTTCTAAACGTTACCATGTATACTTTATACTTTAATTTGTGTGGAATTGGGCATGAAATGATGAATAAAAAAATGGTAACCTAAAATGGTAAATTAACTTATTTTGTTCAAGTCAAAAATATTATTTAACATCAATAAACCAACTATGGTCAATAAACCAATGTACATACATCAGTATATACCAACAAAACGGAAGTTTTATGGGTTAAATCAAGCAGAAGTAGCGCTTTAAAGGGGACCTGTAAATTCACTTTTGCATGATGTTTGGACATAAATGTGTGTTGGCAGTGTGTGTACACAACCACCCTATAATGATAAAAATCCAACCACTCCTTTTTTTTTTTTTTTAAATCCCCATAAATCATAAACAGTGTCTCAGAACAAGCCGCTTCCAGATCCCTGGCAGTGTGATGTCACATTAGCCACAGGGCCCCGCCAATGAGTGTTGACAGACACTGCTGTTTTAACATAGAACCGCTCTTAACAGCGAGTTCACAGCCACCATTGCTGCACTGACAAGAATGTCTCCCAAGCGTTTTAGGTGTTCTGTAGCTGGATGGATTAATCCACATAGCTCTCTCCATTTACTCCCTAAATCTGAGCCACTGAAGACGAGGTGAATTAATTTTGTTTTTGAAGAAAATGCTCCCTTAACTCTACCGAAATTCGTCTGCGCAAATCATTTCACACCAGACTGCTTTGTGAACGAATGTCAATACAAAGGGACAATACAAAACATATAGTTTCCAGAGTGATACTGGATGCGGCAGTAATGAAAGTGAGAGCACTTTATTACAGTTCATTGGAGTTGATTTACGGATATAAAGTTTACCAGTTTATTAAGCACCACCCGAAAAAGCATAAGGTCTTTATATGTTTGTTTACTGTTAGTTGTAACGAGAGTTTCTGTGTAATTCGCTGTGTATGTTGATGATAATGTAAGAGAGAGAGAGAGTTTATGGATAATATTTTAATGCACACTTGCACTATGTTTTAAGCTCTTACAGAGAATTCCTAGAGTGAAAACAGATGCTTCATATTTTGTGTGAAGTACAATAAACATTATAAAACTCATCAGTAAACATGCTTGTACTAATATAGTGGATAAAAACAAGAAGAACTAAACTATACAAGTTCTATCTCCATGCAGCATATATTCGCAGTTTCTGATATTATAGTGCGTCCTGACTGAATCCTGACACCAGAGAATCAGCTCTTGAAGCTCCACCCTCTTAGGCCGAACGCAGCTGAAATGGCGCATTTTTGCTCAGCCCCAAAAAGCGGCAATTTTAACATGCTATAAAAAAATTATCTTTGGGGTATTTTGAGCTAAAACTTCACATACACACTGTGGGGACATCAGAGACCTTCAAACAGCAGGCTTTATGTATCGTCTGGTTTTATGACAATTTAGATAACTAAATATTATCAGATTATCACTGAGGACATGAGTACATTTATCACTGATGTTCAGCAACATCTTATTGTTTTGATAGTATTTTGATAGATCATTTTTTAGATTCTGAAAATATTTCAATATATTACTGTAGAAATATAGCAAATTGATGTTTTATTTAATGTAGTATTATGTTCGGTTTTGAACATATGTTGAACAGTAAAATTGGCCTGTACGTATAGACAGGGCCTAAAATCAGTACTTGCCAAACGCCAAATGTGAGTAAAAATTGGTGTTGGCGAGCGCATAAAATGGTGTGTCACGCCAGTTGGCTGGTAACATTTTTATGAATTCTAACAAAGCATGAACATGAACAAACATAAATGATGATTGGGACAGTTGACGGGCCAGCGCTGCAACATCAAGAGAGTTTAAGCCTTTAAGTTTAAATATTCAAGTGCAAGAAGGCACAAAAGGAAGCTCATTTCGTGTGCTGTGAGGAAAGTTTTGTGTGTGCAAACAAGCGCACGCCCAAAAATCAGCATCTCTTGACAGCGCACAAATACTAAACTGAGCTCTCTTTCATGACATTTTGCTCTTAAGTGGACAAATTAATTAAACAAGGTGTCAAAAAATACAGAGTATCCCAGTAAACATAGTTGGTTAGGTCTTAATATACAGTATCAGTATATTAGATCCATGCATTGTTTGTGTTTTTAATGTTAATCAAACAACAAAGGCCAAAGAAAATGATCCCTCACTTCAGTTGACTGAACAAGTTTTTTTTTTAACTTGAATAAGGATTCATTAATAAGGATGTTAAAATTACAGTGAAGGCTATGCAGTGTTATATTACATTTGCTTACTTTATTTAATTTCTTTATCTGAAAACTACTGTTAGACCTACCTAAAAAACCTGAAAAACACTGTTCATTTTATTTGTATCATTTGGAAAATATCATTTGTATTTATTTGTGCTTTTGCTTTTTATTTGATTATTTACAAACCCGATTCCAAAAAAGTTGGGACACTGTACAAATTATGAATAAAAAAGGAATGCAATAATTTACAAATCTCATAAACTTATATTTTATTCACATAGAATATAGATAACATATCAAATGTTGAAAGTGAGACATTTTGAAATGTCAAATATTAGATGCCAAATATTGGCTCATTTCATGAGAGCTACACATTCCAAAAAAGTTGAGACGGGTAGCAATAAGAGGCCGGAAAAGTTAAATGTACATATAAGGAACAGCTGGAGGACCAATTTTCAACTTATTAGGTCAATTGGCAACATGATTGGGTATAAAAAGAGCCTCTCAGAGTGGCAGTGTCTCTCATAAGTCAAGATGGGCAGAGGATCACCAATTCCCCCAATGCTGTGGTGAAAAATAGTGGAGCAATATCAGAAAGGAGTTTCTCAGAGAAAAATTGCAAAGAGTTTGAAGTTATCATCATCTACAGTGCATAATAAAAGAATCTGGAACAATCTCTGTGCGTAAGGGTCAGGGCCGGAAAACCATACTGGATGCCCGTGATCTTCGGGCCCTTAGACGGCACTGCATCACATTCAGGAATGCTACTGTAATGGAAATCACAACATGGGCTCAGGAATACTTCCAGAAAACATTGTCGGTGAACACAATCCACCATGCCATTCGCCGTTGCCGGCTAAAACTCTATAGGTCAAAAAAGAAGCCATATCTAAACATGATCCAGAAGCGCAGGCGTTTTCTCTGGGCCAAGGCTCATTCAAAATGGACTGTGGCAAAGTGGAAAACTGTTCTGTGGTCAGACGAATCAAAATTTGAAGTTCTTTTTGGAAAACTGGGATGCCATGTCATCCGGACTAAAGAGGACAAGGACAACCCAAGTTGTTATCAGTGCTCAGTTCAGAAGCCTGCATCACTGATGGTATGAGGTTGCATGAGTGCGTGTGGCATGGGCAGCTTACACATCTGGAAAGGCACCATCAATGCTGAAAGGTATATCCAAGTTCTAGAACAACATATGCTCCCATCCAGACGTTGTCTCTTTCAGGGAAGACCTTGCATTTTCTAACATGACAATGCCAGACCACATACTGCATCAATTACAACATCATGGCTGCGTAGAAGAAGGATCCGGGTACTGAAATGGCCAGCCTGCAGTCCAGATCTTTCACCCATAGAAAACATTTGGCGCATCATAAAGAGGAAGATGCGACAAAGAAGACCTAAGACAGTTGAGCAACTAGAAGCCTGTATTAGACAAGAATGGGACAACATTCCTATTCCTAAACTTGAGCAACTTGTCTCCTCAGTCCCCAGACGTTTGCAGACTGTTATAAAAAGAAGAGGGGATGCCACACAGTGGTAAACATGGCCTTGTCCCAACTTTTTTGAGATGTGTTGATGCCATGAAATTTAAAATCAACTTATTTTTCCCTTAAAATGATACATTTTCTCAGTTTAAACATTTGATATGTCATCTATGTTGTATTCTGAATAAAATATTGACATTTGAAACTTCCACATCATTGCATTCCTTTTTTATTCACAATTTGTACAGTGTCCCAACTTTTTTGGAATCGGGTTTGTATTTTATTACTGACTGTTTATTTGTCTTTAATAATGTTTTACATTTATATTAGTTATGCTAGTGGTTTTAGATGTATTCTTGAAATTGGAATAGAGAATTGTGAATCTTCACTGGTATCTAAAATGTTGCTGTCATTACTGCTTGTTTTGGCAAAAACAGTTTCATGGCCAGTAAAAAATATTTATGGCTGGAAAATTTTCTTGAGTCACTGGCAAAATTTAGTTTTAGGCCCTGTATGTAGTTTTGGCAGTGGTTGTGTCTAAGTGAAAGATGTATTAATGTAGTTTAAAAGATTGAACGCATTGTTACGACATTGAATAAGACAGACGTTGGCAACATTTCTACAGTAATACCATATTGAAATATATTCCAAATGTAAAAAATAAAATACTATCAAAACAATTAGATGTAGCTGAACACCTACACAGGTATTCATCTTTAAGTTTCATTACCATCTATACACAAGGGGAAGCTTAGGAGGAAAAGTTTTACTGTAAGACAAACATGGACCATGTAACAAATTGCAGTGAATTCTGAACAGCAGAAAACAACAAAAAAATATGCCTGTTGATAGTGTTTTTAAGTCTGTGTTTTATGAGTGACAAAGTGTGCTTGTTGGGTGAAACCTTTGCTAGTGTTTTGGAAGAATGACTTGAGAAATTAATGATGTGATTAGGTAGTTTTAGTGCATTTTGAATGTAAAAATAAACCCCTGTGAAGCTAAAAAGTTGGTTTGGTGAACTGGGTGAATAAGACACTACAAATTCTGTAGTGTTACAGTGCTGCACAAATGGCAGCAAGGTTTCTTTATAGAATAGCAGACATGATAGCATAGATAGTTTTTAAAAAAGCTCCAAATCAACTTCAAGGTTTGGATGCAGTAAGAAAGTCACAGAGACAAAACTAAAAACATAAGTCAAACAAACTCTTTTTGTTTAAGAGACCATTTAAACCTGTAGTGTAAAAATTGAATGATTTGGCCATAACTCATTATCCTTGATATTTTAACGTAAGTATTTTCATGTGTGTTTAGGATTGGGTTTGCTGCACAACCCCCACTGGCAATTTACATTTCAATACAGGAAGGCTTCAAAAAGGCCAGCTTATCACAGGTGAGGTACAGACAAACGAGCTCACTAACTGCCAATACTGTTGCCAATGTCTAAGAATCTGTGGAACTTCTCTGATAAACTAGAGAAGATGCTGGGATTTACCCAAATTAAATTAAAACAGTTTTTACCACCGCTAGGACACATTTCTCAGTATTTAGAACTGAGTGAAGAGTTTTGAAAAATTACCTTACTAACTTTCAGCTTCACAACAGTTAATTTCACATTCAAAATGCACTAAAACTACTAAAATACTTAATTCATGTGTCAAATCAAGTCATTCTTCACAAGACTAGAAAAATGTTTACCCTAACACACTTTGTCAAAAAACAGGAACATTACACAATGTTTTCTTTTGTAAAATTTCTTTACAAAACAAGAATAACACTGTTTACTTTTTATAATTCACTGCAGTTTGTTACATGACAAATAACTTTGTCATGTAACACAATTAATTTTTTACTTAGACACAAACATCACCAAAGCTTTGTTCTATACAGGCCAATTTACACATGCTTACATACTCTTTACAAAACTGTTCAACTTAAGTTCAAGACCTAATACAACACAAAAATGAGTAAGACTGAAATTTGCTACATTTCTACAGTGACACCATATTAAAATATGTTTTGAATAAATAAAAAAATAAAAAAAAAATCAAAATAATTAGATGTAAGCTGAACACCTACACAAGTGTTAGTCTTTGTTTCATCACCATCTATACAAAAGGGAAAATTTAGGAATAATTTTGTACAGTAATTTTAACATAGATTATGTAACAAACTACTGTGAATTATAAACAGTAGATAATGTCATTTTTGTTTTGTAAAAAAGTTTTACAAAAGAAAACATTGTGTAATGCTCCTGTTTTGTTTTGTTTTGTTTTATGAGTGACAGTGTGTTTGTTGGGGGGAACCTTTGCTAGTCTTGTAAAGAATGACATGATTTGAGACTGAATTAAGTGTTTTTTGTAGTTTTAGTGCATTGTGAATGTGAAATTAACTGCTGTGAAGCTGAAAGTTGGTTAGGTCATTTTTCAAAACTCTTCACTCAGTTCTCCTAAATATTGAGAAATGCGTTCTAGCGGTGGTATAAAAAAAAAAAAAGATTTTAATTTGTACCTCACCTGTGATAAACTGGCCTTAGTAGCCTTCCTGTATTGAAATGAAAATTGCCAGTGGGGGTTGTGCAGCAAGCTCAATTCTAAATACACGTGAAATTACCTATGTTAGAATATCAAGGATAATAATGAGTTATGGCCAAATCATTCAATCTTTAGACAACATTTTTAAATTATATCTTTAACAAAAAGAGTTTGTTTGACTCTAAGTTTTTAGTATCTGTTACTTTCTCACGGCATATTATCATTCTGTGTTTTCTGTCCCTCAGGATGATGGTGTGAACTATCCTATAGAGGCAGTGATACTTTGAAAAATGTGTTTAACACTAATTCTGAATGATAAATAAGGCCTCATTTACAGCTGCTATTTCAGTTTATTTTTTTATGTAATCACTAGGACACATTTCAAAATTCACTTTTTCAAAATTATTCACAGAGTTATTATTCAGACTGAAATTTGCAACATTTCTACAGTAGTACCATATTGAAATATATTCCAAATCTAAAAAAAATGAAATACTATCAAAACAATTTTCATCATCTCTACAAAAGGGGAAACTTAGAAATAATTTTGTACACTAATGTAAACATGAACAATGTAACAAACTGCAGTGAATTCTGAAAAGCAAAAAACAGCAGATAATATTGTATAATGCTACCTGTTGTTAGTGTTTTTTGTTTTGTTTTATGAGTGACAAAGTTTGTTTGTTGGGTGAAACCTTTGCTAGTGTTCAGGGAGAATTACGTGATTTGAGACCACCAAGTGTTTTGGTGGTTTTAGTGCATTTTGAATGTGAAATTAACTGCTGTGAAGCTGAAAGCTGGTTTGGAGAACTGAGTGAAGAGTTGTGAAAAAGTGACAAATATTGAAAAATGTGTCTTAGCAATTGTTTAAAAAAAAAAAAAACTATAATGAGTCACAGACACTTATCTATTCTAATTTAATTCTAATATAACCTTCTTATCTTGTCAGTTAACAGATAATAATTGGATAACAAGCATCACCTGTCAGTCAGGGGGGAAAAATGCAAAATGAACATCCATACTTCATATATTTCAATTGAGTCAACATAAAATTGAGATCTGACCTCTAGAATCTTTACACTGTGTTTGGGATGGTAAGAAATGGCAAAGCAACCAAACAGGTGTCGCACTTTACCATCTAACAGGGGACTCTGTCAGTCATTTTGTTTAACAGAATCACTATTCACTATATAAAGTGGTGACCTGCAATTGTTACCTTAAAGAGCTATTTCTGATTGATTTAAAACATATAACTTAGTTTTGTTGATATAAATTTATGTAGGTTGGTTCTGTGATGTTAAATAATATTTTTGACTTGAACAAAATTAGTTAATTTAGATGTTACCATTTTTGCGGTGTTGGATAAGTTAAGCAGCAGCAGCAGCATGTGCATGTTATAGTTATTTCACTACACAAAAGGACACTCGTTCCCGGTAAAGTATGACACCTGGTAGGTTGCCTTTTTTTGTATTTTGTATATCTCTGAATGTAGCAGCAATGTTCATAGTAACACTAAAACACCTGTTCTTGACCAGTGTCCATTTGTTTAATATAATCACTATTCACCTGATAAAATAGTGACCTGCAATTGTTACCTTATACCTGTTTCTGCTAGATTTAACCTATTACACTTTGTTCTTGCTATAAAAAATACACTAATATTTTTTTTTTTTTTTTTTTTAGGTCAAAATTAATTTTTATGTTGATTGTTTCATTGAAAATCTTTGGTTAGTTTTACAAATAAAGTGCCAGTGTTCAGTTTACATAATTTAATTGAGCCAACTGAGCATTTTTTAATGCAGCAAGTTTTTGGCTCAACAGTGGAAAACACGGCTAGTGAGTCTCTTATATGATGGGCAGGAGGAACATAGTCCAGTCCTTGAAATCTTTTTAAATTGGTACAAGAAATCAAATCTAACTCTAAACATCTCCAAAACAAAGATATGTCTATTGATTTTAGGGGGCAGAAATTATTTTTTTAATTAATAGGCAGCCAGTACAATCAGTCCAAAATTATAAATATCTTTGTGTACTTGACAATAAGCTTAAATTGGATATGTGGACTGATCATATACTGTAAGTATGAAGCCACAACAGAGAATACATTTCTTAAAGAAATTACTCTCCTGTAATGTCCACAACATTAGCTTTTGAACTGTTGCCGTCTGGCTGACTGTATCCTTTCTTATTTAAAAAAGATTCAAATGATTTTTTTTTAAACAATTCAAAGTTTAAAATTTTTAATAACTGATGGTCATTCTTTTTTTTCTTTTTTTAAAAAATTTGTATATTGTGTATGTTTATGCCTATTGTGATCCCTGATGCCTGTGTGAACATTATATAGTTATATAAAGTTACATAATGACTTCACTGCCAGTTCACTGTTCACACACACAGCTCCATTGCAGACTATGGAGGTCCCCTGTTGGATAGGTAGACATTGGTCAGAGTTACAGGTCCCCTCTTGTCATTTTCACACATGAATTGGCACTGACCTTAACATCAGTATAAGTTTTAGGGATGTAAAGTCTCCTGAAGCACATCCCTAAAACTTACACTGAGGTTAAGGTCCGTGCCAATTCATGTGTGAAAATTAGTCTTCATGCTCCCTCCCAACAGTTCTTTTACAATTTGAGCCTGATGAATCTTGACTTTGTCATCCTGGAATATGGCCATGATACATCTTAATACATGGTTGTTTAAGAAATGAAAAGCTACACACTCCATCTTGTAAGGTTAAAAGAACCGTTGCCAAACATATAACATGCTAGAAAAATAATAATCACTGTAATAATGATCCGTCCAAAGACTCTTAAGTATTTGCCTATTAAAATCCAAACGGTGACTTTTTTTTTTTGGCTGGGCTGTGTGTATATATATATATATATATATATATGTGTGTGTGTGTGTGTGTGTGTGTGTGTATATGTATGTATGTATGTGTGTGTGTATATATACACACACATATATATATATATATATATATATATATATATATATATATATGCACAGTGGGTACGGAAAGTATTCAGACCCCCTTAAATTTTTTACTCTTTGTTATATTGCAGCCATTTGCTAAAATCATTTAAGTTCATTTTTTTTCTTAATAAATGTACACACAGCACCCCATATTGACAGAAAAACACAGAATTGTTGACATTTTTGCAGATTTATTAAAAAAGAAAAACTGAAATATGGTCCTAAGTATTCAGACCCTTTGCTCAGTATTTAGTAGAAGCACCCTTTTGATCTAATACAACCATGAGTCTTTTTGGGAAAGATGCAACAAGTTTTTCACACCTGGATTTAGGGATCCTCTGCCATTCCTCCTTGCTGATCCTCTCCAGTTCTGTCAGGTTGGATGGTAAATGTTGGTGGACAGCCATTTTTAGGTCTCTCCAGAGATGCTCAATTGGGTTTAAGTCAGGGCTCTGGCTGGGCCATTCAAGAACAGTCACGGAGTTGTTGTGAAGCCACTCCTTTGTTATTTTAGCTGTGTGCTTAGGGTCATTGTCTTGTTGGAAGGTAAACCTTTGGCCTAGTCTGAGGTCCTGAGCACTCTGGAGAAGGTTTTCGTCCAGGATATCCCTGTACTTGGCCACATACATCTTTCCCTCGATTGCAACCAGTCGTCCTGTCCCTGCAGATGAAAAACACCCCCACAGCATGATGCTGCCACCACCATGCTTCACTGTTGGGACTGTATTGGACAGGTGATGAAGCAGTGCCTGGTTTTCTCCACACATACCGCTTAGAATTAAGGCCAAAAAGTTCTATCTTGGTCTCATCAGACCAGAGAATCATATTTCTCACCATCTTGGAGTCCTTCAGGTGTTTTTTGGCAAACTCCATGCGGGCTTTCATGTGTCTTGCAGTGAGGAGAGGCTTCCGTCGGGCCACTCTGCCATAAAGCCACGACTGGTGGAGGGCTGCAGTGATGGTTGACTTTCTACAACTTTCTCCAATCTCCTGACTGCATCTCTGGAGCTCAGCCACAGTGATCTTTGGGTTCTTCTTTACCTCTCTCACCAAGGCTCTTCTCCCCCCTCTCACCAAGGCTCTTCTCCCCCGATAGCTCAGTTTGGCCGGACGGCCAGCTCTAGGAAGGGTTCTGGTCATCCCAAATATCTTCCATTTAAGGATTATTGAGGCCACTGTGCTCTTAGGAACCTTAAGTGCAGCAAGAAATTTTTTGTAACCTTGGCCAGATCTGTGCCTTGCCACAATTCTGTCTCTGAGCTCTTCAGGTAGTTCCTTTGACCTCATGATTCTCATTTTCTCTGACATGCACTGTGAACTGTAAGGTCTTATATAGACAGCTGTGTGGCTTTCCTAATCAAGTCCAATCAGTATAATCAAACACAGCTGGACTCAAATGAAGGTATAGAACCATCTCAAGGATGATCAGAAGAAATGGACAGCACCTGAGTTAAATATGAGTGTCACAGCAAAGGGTCTGAATACTTAGGACCATGTGATGTTTCAGTTTTTCTTTTTTAATAAATCTGCAAAAATGTCAACAATTCTGTGTTTTTCTGTCAATATGGGGTGCTGTGTGTACATTAATGAGGAAAAAAATGAACTTAAATGATTTTAGCAAATTTCCAGTTTTATTTTGATTAATCATGCAACCCTAATAGCGAATAGCAAATCGTGTTTGTGAGTATAGCCTATTAAAACAGGGATGCTCTGTATGTCCAGCCCCAACTTCCTGTTCCAGGAAAGGAACCTGTGTTCTTTAAGTAGTTTCATGGGGTCTTTTCTATTTCTAAACATCTTATTCTCACAACTACAGTGTTTTGCATTTGTTATAATTCACCACCAAACGTTCAGAACTCCTGTTCTCTGAATAATAATCACAACCTTTTAGTGCTGATATCAAGTTTTATGTGGCTTGTGGAAATGTTATGGCTTTGCATTTTATGGTTGTTTTGTGTCAGAGTAGGGCAACAGCAGAACATCCCTGCTGAGACGACATCCTCTGCCAGTTGTTTTGGTTGATTAACTAATTTAAAAAGAGCTAAACAGACAGTCTATAGTAGAGTAGACCAGTTGTCAACCACTAAAAGAGAAAATATGACTTTTTTTTGTTTGTTTGATGGACATAATTTGTAATTTTATTTATTACTTACTCCTCTCCCCTCTATCTGCTTGTAATGTTCCTCTTTCGTCCCAATTAGCTTGTTAAGTTTCTGTTTATACAGAATGGAACGGTGTGTGATAATATCGTAACTGTGTGGACGAGAGTCCAAGTGACCACAGAGTCTGACTTCAGGCAAAATCAGAGCAAAGGAAAAGTTTAGAAATCAACCCAAGCTGCCTATTTGAGGATGGAATCAGCTGAACCAGGCCAGATTGTGCTGCGTTCGAAAACATTTCTTTTTATTTGCAGTCTTTTTCCATCCCAAAAATATGGATGAAATTGTAAAGTGATGATTAGTTGTTCTACGTGTGTGACGGAGCATGAGTGTTGGTGTGTGTGTTCACATATTTTACAGGGGCCTCCAATCCATTAGAATTTCAGTCTATGCTGAATTATTACCATAATAACACTGGCCTTTTAAACACCACATTTCACCGGTTTGGCAGTCCATCGTTAAACTCCCCTCAGCCCATGGACTTTTAATCATCAACATCACACCTCGTCCAGTTGTGGAGATGGGTTACTAAATTATTTCAACCACAGAATAGGAGTTGAAATCATCTATCAGCACAGGGTTTTATTTAACAGTTTCTACGGCTTGTGCAATAAGTGTTCTGATGTTATAGTAAAGCATGGCTTCTCATTATTGATTGGTCAATTTGTGTGGCACTTTTTAGAAAACATAGTTTGAGACGTGTTACCCTTTAATTGCTTTAAAAAAAAACAATAAGCAAGGTGGCAATCTGCCACTGCCACCTTGCTCCCTAGGATATTTAAGTAGATGAGGAAGAAACCTTAAGAGGAAACAAATCAGCCTATGAATGATTTTTTGTTTCTTTGTTTGTTTGTTTGTTATGTTTCCTAACAATAATGCCTAAAGCAGGGTTGTCAAACTCTTTTAAGGTTGAGCCCTGGTTTGGACACAGCGTCATGATAAATGGGCCAATTCTTTATTTATTTATTTATTTATTTTAAGCCTTATCTGTATCCATGGAGTGTGAATGCACAGCACATGCACTTCATGGAGTTTATAAAGTTCAGAATCAACCTTATAATATGATATTTTACTTGTATCGGTGTTTAAGCGAATATAATTTATTATTTTTTACGAGCGCTGTCTCTGTGCTGTGATAAGGTCGGAAACCAGATTGAAATTTGTCAAAGTATCCATTCAAGCTTAAGAATTTGTTCAGCTGATTAAAAACAACTTTTTCAGTGACCTTGCCTATGAAAGGAAGATTTGAGATTGGTCTGTAGTTGCTCAATATGGTGTTATTCAGATTGCTCTTTTTCAGGAGGGGCTTAACAACTGCAGTTTTCAGGGAGTTTGGAAAAGTCCCAGAGAGAAGTGAGGTGTTTACCACTTCTAGGAGATCTGCTTCTAAACAGTTAAATACACTTTTGAAAAAAGATTAGGGGAGTGTGTCAAGGGCGCTTTTAGGTGTTGTACTGTTTCTACCAAAATTTTACCATCAATTGCGTCAACATCAGACATAATAGCTACTTTCTGAGGTTGTGATCTGATCTGTTTTGCCCCAGTGCAGCTCAAGGATGTGCTGGTCGCCTTTCTGATATTATTGATTCTCTCAGAGAAGAAGGAAGCAAACTTACAGCATTTGCTGTCTGAGAGCATTTTACTGGGAATCTGACTTGAGGGTTTGTTAGTCTCTCTACAGTAGCAAAAAGAGTGCAGGTGTTGTTTAAGTTGCTGTTTATAATATTTGAGAAGAAGGTCTGTCTAGCTTTGCCTAGCTCTGCAGTTCTCTGCAGACACTCATAAAAGTAAAGTTAGGAGGGGCTGTTTCATTGAGGATTGTTGCACTGCAGCTGTCTTCTAGCCATGTTTCATTTAGAAGCATACAATCTAGGTTGTTTGTGGTTGTTAAGTCGTTGACTAGAAGTGATTTATTTTTAAGTGAGTGGATGTTTAAAAGTACTAACTTAACAGTCTCTACAGTAATCTTAGTTTGACGTGTAATAGGCAGCAGATTAGATGGGTTTGCCAAATGGCTTGAGAAGGCCTTAGGCTTTCTATCATGTAATAAAACAGAAATAGAGAAAGCAACAAGCACACTGGGTTCCCGCTTGTTCTGTAAACGTTTTGACAAAGTCACTGTTATCATAGCAGGGACCCGACACATATCACTGAGAGCTGTTATCGGTTGTTTTTAGTTCACCTAGAACAGATGGAGGAGGGTGTGGGCCCTGGCGTTGAAGCAGAGGCCGAAGAGCTCTCACAGGAGGAAGGGGAGGGCGAGCTGGGCCGACAGGCTTTGGTGGTTGCGGGGCTTGCCGTTTTTTTTTGTTGATATCTGGGGGCTCGCAGCAAAAGAGTGGGAGAGTTTGGTTCAGCATAATTCACCAGTTCCTTCATTTTCTCTGAGAAACACAGAAGAGGGGATGCTGGAGAGAGGCTGTAATATGTTGTCCTGGCTCCCCTGGCTGTTTTCCCGAAAGTCGTCCTTGGGTGCTGAATCTTGGAGCACTTCTAACATGTCACTGTCTATCTGTGGGCAGGGCCCAGTTGGGATTATGTCCATGAGCAGTGGTTGTTGTGGCTGCATGGTTATCATTGTCCTTGTGGGATGTGTCAACCGCATGTCCATTCAGGTGCTGAAAAGAAGTTCTGTGGTCAGTTGTACTCTGTCTAGGTGTGTTTGTTCTATTCAGGTTGAGTGGATTTGCAAACACTGCTGAAGGATGATGGAGGGAGAAGTAGATATTGTCATTTAGCACTCTTGAGCCCAGTTTGTTTGGGTGCAGGCCATCATGTGTGAACATTTGTCTCTGACTCCAGAAAAGATTGAAGTTGTCGATGAAGTTCATGTGTTAAGCCCAAGCAACCGTGAAAATCTATTTGTTCCTCTTGCTGGGAGTGGTCCATTGATGAACGACTGAACTTTTAGTCTTCTAAGTGTTACAAAAAGCTAATTGAAATCCCTTTTAAGGAGTTCTGACCGAATATCATTCTTCCCCACATGAATGATTAGTCGATTTGCAGTCTTATATTTCATCAGAATGTTCTTAAGTTCCCTGTTTACATCAGAAACTGTTGCTTGTGGAAGGCAGCATGTAGTTGTATCCCTGCTGCCAATGTTTCTGAATATGGAGTCACCCACTATCAGAGTCATGGGCTCGGCTGCACTATGAGCTGAGAGCCGCTGTCTGCTCGACTTTGAGTGGCAGTTAGCATCATCTGATTTGATCTGTGTCTGATCATGTTTGGGGATTCCTCACCCACATTCATCATGTCTGGGAATTTCTCACCCACATTCATTAATATTTCAAATCTGTTCTCCAGATGTATTGGTGGTGGTAGGGAACCAGTGTTTGGGGTAGAGGATGCTACTGCAGCAATATGTGATACTAGTGACAATCTGATGTCTTGAGTGCCTTTGGGTCTCACTTCCTGTTTGTGCCATCGATTAGTATGTTGATCAGTTACGGCAATTAGTATGGCCTGTTTAGGAGCACTAGATTCATGGGACTCACTGGCTGTATGCTGAGGACGTCCATGACCAAGCTTGGATTGCTTGATTGCTCCTGTCTGCCTCGCTGCTCAGAGTGGTTTGCGTCTGTAACTCCGTATAGCTTTGTTTTGAATCTTACGGCTGTAGAGCCGTGCAGCAGGGCAATTGGGTAACGGTGAGGCGGCCTAGCCATGGAAAACACCACTTTTCCATTCCAATAAGAACATCAAGCAGGTTCTCCCCACTCAGTAATGCCCCTTCTGAGAATCCTGTTGAAAGTGCCCTAGGTATTGGCGGTTCTGTTACACGGAACGTGAAAATAGAGACACCAACCACCATAGTCACATGTTTGCCGGGAGCCAGAGCACCTGACATCAAAGCAAATTTAAAAGTGCTGGCTAATGCTAATCGTACTCTAAAATTATAATTCACGTCGACACTAATGATGTTCGACTTGGCCAGTCGGAGATCACTAAAATTAACATTAAAGAGGTGTGTGAACTCGCAAGTACAAAGTCAGAAAAAGTTATTTGCTCTGGCCCTCTTCCTGTTCATCGGAGTGATGAGATAAACAATTGGAAACGTTTTTGGGGCAGTACCTAAGCGAGCTCTTAATGCATTATAGTCCTTCACGTCTATTGCGATCTCAAAATTCAGGCCAGCTGATAATCCCTAGAATATCAAAATCAACCGCAGGCGGTGGATCCTTCTCCTATTTGGCACCTAAACTTTGGAACAATCTTCCTAGCATTGTTCGGGAAGCAGACACACTCTGTCAGTTTAAATCTAGACTAAAATGCATCTCTTTAACCTGGCATACACATAACACATTATCAATTTATATTTTCAAATCCGTTAAAGGATTATTAGGCTGCATAAATTAGGTCAGCCGGAACTGGGAACACTTCCTATAACACCAGATGTACTCGTTACATCAGAAGAAGAATGGCATCTACGCTAATATTAGTCTCTCTGTTTATCCCGAGGTTTACCGTAGTCAGCCGTATCCGGGCCGTATCCAGGTGAGATCGAGGACCTGCGCCTTGACATGCCCTGAAGTATCAGCAGAGATTGAGTCAACTAGATCATCCATTGTGAAGGCCTTATTGACACGACAGCCAGTGGCACAGTTCCTCAACAAACCGTCCATACCGGCATGATGAATATGATCCTCAACTGGATGGAACTGGAATTAATACTTTAAATGTTGCGATCCCATCGGACTTATGATAGCTACCTGAATCGTAACAAAGCACTGTTCGCCAGAGGAGAACTGGCCCCCCAACTAAGCCTGGTTTCTCCCAAGGTATTTCTCTCCATTTTAACACCTGTTTGCCACCTGATGTCACCTGTTGGAGTTTGGGTTCCTTGCTGCTGTTGCCTTTGGCTTGCTTATTTGGGGACACTTCACATTTGATATTCAACAGTGCTTTGATCTGCCTGCATTGACACCATTTTTTTTAAGAGCTGTTGTGCAGCCAAAATTATATATTTTGAGTATAGTTATCAATGTAAAGCTGCTTTGACACAATCTGCATTGTAAAAAGCGCTATATAAATAAAGGTGACTTGACTTGACTTGTTGTGTGTTCCGTCTGGTTTGGTAGTCCCGCAAGTAACTTTGTTTCAAGAACTTCAATCCTTTGTAGAAGTCTGTGGCAGTTTGTGCAGCAGGTTGATTCTTCAACCAGAAGAGGCATATTCTGTCTAATCTTTTGAATGTAGGCAGTTGTGTTTTCCCTTCTCCGGAATGTAAGCTGATGGCTGCTGTCAGTGGGAGGCTGGTCGGATAAAAATTCCCCTTTTTTGTAGCAATCTTCCAGTTAAAAAGTTTGTTGGTGCCAAGATTTGTCGTTTGAGCACTGTGCTGTTTGATGTAGTTAAAATTAGGAGATAAAATATAAAAGCAATAGAGCAAAGCGCGGAGCTGTAAGAGCTTCCGAACAGTAGCGAAGCAGGAAGCCATGTAATAGTAATCTTAGAGAATTTACGATTAGCATTAGCCAGCACTTTTAAATTTGCTTTGATGTCAGGTGCTCTGGCTCCTGGCAAACATGTGACTATGGTGGCTGGTGTCTCTATTTTCACGTTCCGTGTAATAGAATCGCCAATAACTAGGGCACTTTCAACAGGATTCTCAGTGGGTGCGTCACTGAGTGGGGAGAAACTGTTTGATGTTCTAATCGGAACAGAAGAGTAGTGTTTTGTCCCATGACTAGGCCGCCTCACAGTCACCCAATTGCCCTGCTGCACGGGCTCTACAGCAGGAACTGAACAATGTACAGAGTTCAGCAAGTTAGTTGCATCCATAACAGTATCTAAAGCCCTTGCATTCTTGCTATCCTCAATTAAAGTTTGGATGAGTGTCTCTAATTCTGAGATTCTCTCTGTCAGCCTGACTATCTCCCTGCATTTATCACATGTCTAAATCTTACTGCTCAAAGAGAGAGCTATACTATGCATGTGACAGGCAGTGCAAGTAACAACAAAAGGAGAGGATGACATGACTCACCGTGTTTGTAGAGTGATCCGACTTACCACAGTTGTTTGATGGACTCGAGTTGTAGAAAAAGCGGCGCGTGAGAGAAAAGGACTATACGTGGCCCGGATGACAAGCTAACAAGGTAGCTAAATGCTAACGCGCTGTGATAGGAATTTGGATTAAAAGATTAAACGCTAGCAACGTCAGATTAATGTGATAGGCAATATCATATATATGGTCAAGATAAAATAGACAAGTAATGATAATAAATAGATTCAAAACAAAGCTCTACGGAGCTACAGATGCAAACTATTCAGCAGAGAGGAGCAGACTGGAGCAGTCGATCAGAAACAATGGAGTTAGTCCTTTTTTTGCCTTGTGGCACTCCATACTCTACTATTATGTTTGTCAGTTTGTTCTCGAATTGGTAAGTACTTTAAACTAGAAATAGTAAACCAACATGCATATAAAATGTAAACCTTGTCAGTTGCATTGTCAGCTTTATGTACTTACATGCAAAGCAAATTTGACAAAAATATAGCATGCCAAAAATATATATATATATATAATATAGCATGCCATAAAAGTGTATTGTTTGCCCAAGTACAATCACTTGCAGGTTATGCACATAAAACACACACTCAGTGTCTAGTAATTGTAGCAACTGAGAATGTTTGGCTCGTGGCTACACTTTGAAATTATTTCAATTTCAGTGTTGCCTTAGGTGTTGCTCTCTCCAACGGAGTCTGGTTGCATCTTTGTTGAGTTAGTCCATTGTTTCTGAGTTTGTTTCTGCCTGAAATGATGCATAATTGCATATCAAATATCTCGAGTTAACAATGTGAAATCGTAACAAGGAAGGTGTTGATAAATCAGCCGAACTGTCACACCGACGGCCCGGCTGTTACTGTTTTCATTGTCGTTACCCTGTTTCTCTCAATCCATCTTTCTGTCTGTCTCTTTGCCCAGGGCACAGCACCCGTATGCAATTTTATGAACCTCACATCTGTACCAGTGAGAGAAACCGAGGAATAATAAAATGTTTTTTTTGCTGTTTTTTTTTTTCGTAATTTTGCTGATTATTTCCATATTGGTCAATGCCCTAGTTATGCCAAATACTTCAGCCAAATCAAGACGAGTGGTTCAGACCTTCGTCTTTTAGTGGTTGTAGATGTTTGCATACTTATTTTGTGACATACCGAGTGTCCTTATTATTCAATAACATAATTATTGCCATCATTAATGAATGAATGGGCTTCTAACATTCTTATTTTCTTTATCTGTCTTTGCTGTCAGCTGTTTGTGGCTTGCAATTACCCTACGGCTCACTTTTCTGGCCTGGCATTCCTTTTGCTCCTTGTTTCAATTAATTTCAATTTTATTTTGGACTTTCCATTTTTCTCTCTGAGCCCCAATATTATGTTGAATTATATAATATCCCACCATTCCATGTGGCAATTGGAAGCAGTAAAATCTAGCTTGTGAGGGCAGTTTTATAACGAGGCTAATCTTTAAAGTGAGCCATAAACCAAACCAGATTCAACAACAAACCCCCAAGACAGACTGCCCCGTCAACAACACATAAACATAAAAACAGATAGGCAAAGACATACGTGTCCATACGGAAATCTTTTACTCTCATCAGCTCACGGTATATGTGTGCGTGCATGCTTGTGTGTGTGTGCGCGCGCACACTTGTGTGTGTATGTGAGATTGTTTCTTTCTTTATAGGCTTTCAATTAGTTTGCGAGTTTTATAAACTCTGTTATTCCAGGCCATTCAGTATGTCTGCCATGTCTACAGTACATACGATTTTTGTTTCATGGTGGTCCAGGCTATTTTCCCACTTCAGTGTAATGAAGACTTTCTCAGACTTGACAGGAAAGGGCATTAACCCCATCTTTCCTTATTTCTGGAGTGAATTATGTGTAATATTCATTCATATCATATTTGGCCTGCTTGTTTTTGTTGTAGATTGCTTTCTTAAAGAACATGCATTCTGTGTTTACTTGAAATCTTCACATTTTTGTTGTGGAAGACACGTTATTTGGTCCAGCATACCACATAATAAAGCCCCTGTTTAACATATTAATTTTGATCATCCATCATGTGGAGCTCTGTTGATGGAAACTTTTGAGTTCTAGTGGTTTTGTTGTGTCACTGTCAGTTAGCTTGCTTTTATTTTTTCTTTCCCCTCATATTAGCTGGCCTAAGAGTATAACATTTCTGGTGGAAATGGTTGTGTGTGTGTGTGTGTGTGTGTGTATGCCAGCTGTATTTGACACTGACGTTTATTAGAAGGGTTAATGTGCTGGAAATTAACTGCCTGCAAAGAGACGTTGTTAGCACCCATTTACCGCACTAAAATCTACTTTGACTTTTCCATCTCAGACTTTATAAACTAATCTGGCTGTGCAAGGAGAACAAAAAATTTTGCCTTCTATCTAGAATGGTGGCTGTTGCTGTGCTTACTGTGATGAGTTGCTGTTTATATGCTGGAAGTGAATGGTGACCAATGACTATCAAGCAAGATTTTCTCTGAATAATGACCACAATATTAAAATTGTCATCATTTACTCATCATCATGTTGTTCCCAATAGAAGTTGAAGAATGCTGAACCATACACTCAATGTCAATGGGGTCCAAAACAACATCGACTGCATTGACTATTGTATGGCCCAAAAAACAACAAAAACATTCTTCAAAATGTATTTTGTCTTCCACAGAATATAGAAGCTTATCAAAGAATCTTTTCAAAGACATAAACTGAATGACCAAAATTTTGTTTTTGTTTTTTGGTGGATTATTCTTTTAAATTTGAGTCTGTTCCTAACACAACTATCTTAAAATGTATGAACCACTTTTATGATACTTTTATGTGCTTTTTATCCTAATTGGAGATTGGCAGCCCAATTTCATTGTGTGGAAGAGAACAGCGTGAACATTCTTCACAACTTCTCTTTTAATGTTTCAGAGAGAGAGAAAAAAAAAAGCCTTACAGGTTTGGAACGAAATGAGGGTAAGGATATGATGACAGAAGTTTAATTTTAGAGTGGTGATAAAGTGGTGATAAACCATTAGTAAACACTGCAGGTGTCACGAAGGCTGCAGACACAGTGGTGTAGCCTTGAGTTATGAGCTGAAAATGACCTGGCCTGCATTGATTTCACAGTAAAATTCACAGTATTCACAGTACACAATTTTATTGTAAAACATTGCTGTTAAACCTTGTAAAATCCAGGCAATTTTTACAATGCATGAAGTGTGCACTTAGCTTTAAGCTCTTTCACAGCATTAATGGCCTTCTCTGACACCTTTACAAGAGAGAAACTTTCACACAAGCTGGAAAACAGTTCAGTTTTCAGGAGCTGTGAACATCGCATTTGAAAACCACTGTCATTTTCCCACAATGCCCCAAACAAACAGGAATGTCCTGGTGTCTGACAGCGTGCTTAGCGTGAGTAATGTTCAGAGCTTTAGAGACCCAGTCGTGCTCTGTCTCCCCTGCTCTTGAAAGCCCATAAAGCCTGTAGCCACCAATGTTCTCTCCATGTACTTAACAGATCAGTCTTGTTCCTGCCAGTTATTCAGCCACAGATCTGCATTCAAGCCAAACTACGACACAACAATCAACACTGCACTGCTGCTTCCCTTTAAACTTAAAGGAATAGTTTAAAAAATGAAAGTTCTTTCATTATTGACTCACCCTTGTGTCGTCCCAAACCCAAATGGTCTGGTTTTTCTGTGGAACACAAGATTTAAAAAAAAAAAAAAAAAGAATCTTCACCAGGTCTTTTCCATACAACAACAGTTCATTGCAACCACAGCATGTTAAGCTCCAAAAGTACACAAAAAGCACCATATTTTTAAGGAATTTTTCTCTCCAGTGAGCTGTTAACTTGAGAACTGAATCATTGAGTCATCTGAACTCATGAACTGGATCAACAGATCAGTGATTAACCTAGTTAATCAGATTTACAAGTACAAATCAGAGATTAATTTCTGTTTATGGATCAAACTAATTCTTTTACAGATTCGACAGATTCATTATTTAATCTGAGTTCAACTGACTCATTGAACCAGTCAATGACCTAATCTTAGGCTGTGTTCGAAATCACCCCCTATATTGATGATTCGTCATCTACTGGTCAGACACAGGAATTCATTCTGTGCAACTCTCACAGTGCATTATGGGTATTATCTAACCGTTGAGCATCCATCTGTTGTACACTCATTATTGCAGTGCATTGTGGGATTGAATGAGTGTACTTGATAACATCCACTATGCTTTCGGACACCACTGGCTGTCCCGTCAAATAGTGCACTGTTTAAGGGTATAGGGGACTATTTAGCCTTAGTCTGTTCCTCACATAATACATATAAACCACAAAAGTGGTTTATATGTCTCATACAACATATTCCACCACATCTTAGATTTGCCTGAGAAACAGATGGAAAATTGAAATCATTATTTACTGAATATCTTCACCTCCAGTGAGCTTTTAACTTGTGAACTGCACTATATTGCCAAAAGTATTGGGACACCCCTCCAAACCATTGAATTCAGGTGTTCCAATCACTTCCATGGCCACAGGTGTATAAAATCAAGCACCTAGGCATGCAGACTGCTTCTACAAACTTTTGTGAAAGAATGAGTCGCTCTCAGGAGCTCAGTGAATTCAAGCGTGGTACCGTGATAGGTTGCCACCTGTGAAGTCCATTTGTGAAATTTCCTCACTACTAAATATTCCGCGGTCAACTGTTAGTGGTATCATAAAAAAGTGGAAGCAATTGGGAACAACAGCAACTCAGCCACGAAGTGGTTCACAGAGCAGGGTCAGCGCACGCTGAGGTGCGCAGTGCGCAGAAATCGCCAACTTTCTGCAGAGTCAGTAGCTACAGACCTCCAAACTTCGTGTGGCCTTCAGATTAGCTCAAGAACAGTGCATAGAGAGCTTCATGGAATGGGTTTCCATGGTCAAGCAGCTGCATCCAAGCCTTACATCACCAAGTGCAATGCAAAGCATTGGATGCAGTGGTGTAAACCACGCCGCCACTGGACTCTAGAGCAATTAAGAATCACGAGTCTGGGTTTTGTGGTTTCCAGGAGAACAGTACTTGCCTGACTGAATTGTGTCAAGTGTAAAGTTTGGTTAATCCCCCCTGATTATTTAAGGTCCATAAAGACATGGATGAGCGAGTTTGGTGTAGAGGAACTTGACTTGCCTGACCTCAACCCGATAGAACACCTTTGGGATAAATTAGAGCAGAGACTGCGAGCCAGGCCTTCTCGTCCAACATCAGTGCCTGACCTCACAAATGCGCTTCTAGAAGAATGGTCAAAAATTCCCATAAACACGCTCCTAAACCTTGTGGAAAGCCTTCCCAGAAAAGTTTAGGCTGTTATAGCTGCAAAGGGTGGGCCAACTCCATATTAAACCCAACGGATTAAGAATGGGATGTCATTAAAGTTCATGTGCGCGTAAAGGTAGGCGTCCCAAAACTTTTGGCAATATAGTGTATATCAGTGAACAAATTTTGGGCCAGTCTTTTTCAAAGAACAAATTTAATATCATTAATAAATATGACACAATGGTTCATTCATTGATTGGACTGATTCATTCATGAATCTGAGGTCAGCTGATTCAGTGAACCAGTCAATGACCTAATTATTAGTCTGTTCCTTACATAACCATTATCATGTGAATTAAGACACAAAACCCCCCACCAAAAAAGTGGTCCATGTCTCATGCAACATATTCCACATCTCCTGAAATCATACAATAACTGTGTGGAGGAAAAAAATCTTCACCTCCAGTGATCTGTTAACATAATAACCAGATCATTTAATCAGGATTAGTGAATAATTCATTTTTTTTAATCAAGTTCTTTTTAATTAACCTGATTTATTCTGTTCACAAATCTGATTTAATAATTCATTCATGGTTTAGACTGGTTCTTTCACAGATTTTAGACCAGGGGTTATCAGCTCTGGCCTTCGAGGTCCACTTTCCTTCAGAGTTTAGCTCCAATGTTGAACACCTGCTTATAACTTTCTAGTAATCCTGAAGCATTGTTTAGGTGTGATTGGTTATGGTTGGAGCAAAAATCTGCAGGAAAGTGGACCTGGATTAAACTGATTCATTCATGAATCTAAGGTAAACTGACTCAGTAAACCAGTCAATGACCTACATTTTAGTCTGTTCCTCACAATTGTTTTGACTTCAGAAGACACAAAAAAGCACCACAAAGTGGTCTATATGTCTAGTGTGGCGTATTCCACATCTTCTGAAGTTATACATTGACCCTCCAGTGATCTTTTAACTTGTGAACCGGATCAGTAAACAAATCATTCCTTTGAGACAGTTTTTCTCAGAAATAAACCTAGTTAATCCAATTCACAAATTTGACTCAATGGATCGTTGATGTATTGTACTGATTCATTCATGAATTTTAGCTCAACTGACTGAATTAACTGCTGAATGACTAAAATTCAGTCTGTTTCTCACACAATTGTTATCATATTGAAATAGAGCCACTTTATGCTTTCTTGGTGTTTTTAATCAGTTTCGAAGCTTAACAGTTATGGACACTATTTAGTGCCATTGTATGGTAAAAACCTGTGTAATAATTTTTTTAAATATTTGTTTTATTTTACACAAGAAAGTCATACGGGTTTGGAACAACTTGTAATTGTATGACAGAATTGACCATTTTTTGGTGAACTATTCCTTTAAGTACTGAAAGCTGAACTGCATTATGGCATACAACATTCATGCCGGCAGCATTTTGTAGTCTCATTTTCCTGGGCTTGGACAGATGTTAATTAAATACATCAACTGAGCAGCAGGAGCCAAATCTGAAGATTTTAACACCACCAAGATGCAAGACGCCACAGGATTGACAGAGCTTATAATGTCAATTTTGCTTAAAAGCCCTATTATGTGTGATTGTAATTGAGATGCTATTTAAGTCAAATGAATGTGTGACTTTTGCCTTCTTAAACTCAGTTTGGCTGGTCATGGCAGGCGGTGAGTTGATTGATGACTTGCAGTAAAACTCTGATGTTTCCCCAACTTGCAGGCTCACACGTCTATGACCTCATCAGCACTGCAAGCTTTCACACTGAATGTGGCAAACTCTTCATGTGCAGCTCAGGCCATGCGTTTAATCTCACAATATCGGCTCCCCCACTCCGGGGGAGAAAACAGTTGATCAGGGTTGAAAACAGTTTTTGCTGCTTAAAGGGATAGTTCTCCCAAAATTGAAATTTCTGTCATTAATTACTCACCCTTATGTCGTTCCAAACCCGTAAGAGTTTCGTTCATCTTCAGAACACAAATAAAAATATTTTTGGTGAAATCAGAGTGATTTCTGTCCCTCCGTAGACAGCTACGCAGCTGACACTTTGATTGCTATAAAAAGTTAATAAAGAGATCATAAAACTAATCCATATGATTTGAGCGGTTTAGTCCAAATTTTCTGAAGAGACTCAATCACTTTATAATTGAATTTAGGCTTTTATTCCTAAATAAACATTGATCAACAAACATAAACAAAACGTGGAAGCGTAATAGTGCCGCATAACACCCGAGAATGAACCTCATTGGTTCTCGCACGTCAAGAAAACATGCTTGTGCTCAGATTTACCACAACTGATATGAGTTGATGAAAGTTTATATGTGAAAAAATATCTTCATTTGTGTTCCGAAGATGAATGAACGTCTTACGGGTTTGGAACGACATGAGAGTGAGTGAATGATGACAAATCTTTCATTTTTGGGTAAAATATCCCTTTAATATTTTTGTGGAAACCATAATAAACTACCATTCAAAAGTTTGGGGTAAGAATGTAAAAAAAGTAATTAATACTTTTATTCAGCAAGTATTAATCAAAAGCGACATAAAATACATTTATAATATTACAAATGCTTTCTATTTAAAATAAATGCTGTTTTTTTTTTTTGCTTTCTATTTGTCAAAGAATCCTAAAAAAAAACAACAAAAATGCCACAAATATTAAGCAGAAAAAACTCTTTTCAGCATTGATAATAATAAGAACAATTATTAATAATTAAGTACCAGTAATAATTGAGCAGCAAATCAGCATATTAGAATGATTTCTGAAGGATTATTTGACACTGAAGACTGGATTAATGTGCTGAATATTCAGCTTTGCATCACATGAATAAATTACATTTTAAAATATAATTAGAAAACTTAAATTAATTTAGAAACATTTATTTTAAATTATAGTAGTATCTCACAATATTACTGTTTTGCAGTAATTTAATTTTTTAAGCCTTTGAGAGCATGAGACTTTCAAAAACATAAAAACGTCTTTTATGACTGGTACAGTTTGTGTGTGTGTGTAAATATTTTATTAGTGTATTTTATTCTTTTTTTTATAACTATACTTCAGCTAGTAAATTACTTGTATTTTAAGAGGAGGGTCAACTAGTTTTTCCCACCTAATTACCCCCTTGACATCTATAGAAAGCAACAGCAGATGCAAGGCAGCCTTCAGTGCATCATTCCTGCACTCATTTACACATCATTACAGCCTTGAATCTGTCAGTTCACATATACCGTATGAATGTTCGGGCCTCTATGGAGCCATTGAACAGACCCTCTGGGCTGTGCACTCTGCTGTAAATGTTTGCACGGAGTTGTTTAAGGGTTGTCTAACAAACTGTCTAACGTGCCTGACACCTGTGCTACAGGTAGAAACAAGAATTTTAAACATTTTAGCCATGTTTAAAATGCCCCCCCCCCCCCCTCCCCCCAAATGCTCAGAATTTACATGCAGTAAGCCAGATTTATAAGATTTATAATTAATGTATAATAATAATAATAGTTTCATTATATAATAATTTTTACATTTACATATTTTTTTAAAACTTCATGTAATCTTAAAATGAGCATTTGGCATTTTAATTATTATTCATAAAATATAAATAATAGTAAAATATATAGTTAAAATATATGTGAATGTGCGCAATGTTTTGGCTTGCACACATCTACAGTTATGGAAATGTAGATATAGTTAGCATACATAAATACACATGTTAATCTACCGTGTTTCAATACATCCACTGTGTTTGGTTAAGGTTTATGAATGAGATTTTATATTTCAGGCCATACCTGGGATGGACTGTGTTATTTCAAAATTTGTTGGCTTGTTTGTGTGTTTTTATGCATGTATGTGTGAATATTTTTATATTGTATAACAGTTATAAATCACTGCACGTTCATGTGATGTCTGTCTGTCTGTCTGTCTCTCTATCTCTCTTTCTCTCTCACACGTGGTACATGCTGGGAGGTTGTGGGTGAGAGCAGTGTTGGGCGAGAGTGAAGCTGTGAAAGTTCACCTGTTGTTTTTTTCAATCTGTTTCTTTATTTCTCTCTTTTTGGCATGGTTTGGTATTAGTTTAATTTTTGTGAGTTGTGTAAGAGGATAGGAGGATGGCGTTCCACGTGAAGACGCCATCCATTTCTTTGCGCAGTGGATTTAGGTGCATGCCAGAGGACGGAGTAATGGTTGAGGATGTTCTAGTTGCGGTAGGAGAGAAGGTAGGCCATGAGAATATTTCCTATTTCCTTCTAGAATGAATAAAGCCGTAGTTGTTTTTTCTGAAACAACAACATCTTGTTAATCAAGTTATTGAAACAGGGCTTGTCATTAAAGATGAACCGGTGCAAGTTCTAGCAAAGTAGTAATTTCAAATGTGCTGCTGTTCATTGCTGATGACGTATTAGAGCGTGAATTATTGCGGTTTGTGAAGATTGCGAATCTGTTTAGAGCGATTTTCTCTGGGATGTAAAAACCCGGCTTTGAAGCATGTTATGTCTTTTAGGAGACATGTTTACATGTTTTTAAAAATCATCAGATTATACACTTAACGTCTCTTTTCATGTAAAGCATGAAGGAGGATCTTGTATGATTTATGCGACTACTGGGAATTTGTGGTGTTTTGAATGCGGTGATGTCAGCCATAAACGGCAGGTGTGCCCGCATAAAGAGCGTGGACAGGAAAACATTGGCCCGGGGATAGAGGCTGATGCTCAGGCTACTTCTGTACATACAGGTCAGGATGAGATTTCAGGCCTCACGGAGGTGAGACATTCAGAGATTAATATGGATTTAAATATAGCGGTGAATACTTCAGTGATACCAGTGGTAGCTGCAACAAGTTCAAACACTGATGTCGATGATAATGTTGTTAAAGGTAAAGAACATTTAGTGGATAAACAGGACAATGAATGTGATGAGAATGTGTTGATCAGCATGGGTGTGATACAGAGAAGAGTCGAACAGATTCACAGATGGCAGCAGAGGATGCTTTGTCAGATGAGTCTGCTTCTATGCAGAATATGGACTCCTGCTCACAGTGTGGGTTTGAAGAGAACTCTCAAGATCCTCAGAAGGATCTCTCCTTGTATACTTTAGAGGAAATTGATCAGTTTCTAGATGATACTTTTGGAAAGCAGGTTGATGTTAGGGAATTTTTTCCTGATGTTGATAAGTTTGTAAAGTCAAGTCAAGTCACCTTTATTTATATAGCGCTTTTTACAATGCAGATTGTGTCAAAGCAGCTTTACAGAGATAACTGGTATATAATTTTGGCTGCACAGCAGCTCTTAAAGAAAATGGTGTCAATGCAGGCAGATGCAAAGCACTGTTGAATATCATATGTCAAAGTCAGTTACTTTTCTTCAGAAGACTGTGGGGGTTGATCTTTTGAGTGAAAAGAAGCGGTTCCATCTAAAGAAGCACTTGACTGCAGTTAGAAAGTATAGAAAAACAGAGAAAAATAGAAAATTAAAAGTATCTCTGTAATTGACTTTCCATGCATCACATGGTGTTTTTTTCTTTATTTCTGCTCCTTTCAGTCTGTCTGCTCTTTCTTCCAGTTTTTTTTATGGAAGTATTAAGGGTTGGCTCACTTAACATTAATGGTGGAAGGGATGAACATAAGCGTGCTCTGGTTTTTGAAACAATAGAACAAAAAAAGTATGTTATTTTCCTTCAAGAAACGCATTGCGATGCAGTTAACGAAGTTGACTAGGGAATATGGTGGAAAGGGCAGTATGTACTTAGTCATAAAACAAATGTGAGTGCAGGGGTGGCAATCTTGTTCTCTCCAGATATAAGAGTTGATGTTTTAAAAACAGGAACCTGTAAATGGTAGACTTGTCATAGTGAAAGCTGATATTGAAGGGGTCCTTTTTTATTTTTTAAATGTGTATGCACCTACTGTCGGGCATGAACGAGCTATTTTTTCCAATATGTTAAGTAATATTTTAAATCAGTGTTCTAAAATATATAATTATGGGAGGTGATTGGAATTGTACTGAAAATGTTACTATTGATCATACTAATGAGGAACATCATTTTCAGTCTGCATCTCAATTATCGAAAATAATTAAAGAAATAGATCTTTTAGATATGTGGCGGATTAAACATCCACAAGTGAGACAGTATACTTGGATTAAAATTATGGATAACGGAGTTAGTGCTACTCGACTGGATAGGATCTATGTGTCTAATCATTTTAGTAGTAGGATTATTAATTGTTTAATCATTCCGATAGGGTTCACAGATCATCATTTGGTTTCTCTTACTATAAGTATGTCCAAGTGTGTATAAAAAAAGTCTTCTTATTGGCATTTTAACACTAAATTGCTTCAGGATATACATTTTTGTAAACATTTTGAAACGTTTTAGCAACAGTGGAGATTGTGTAAAGACACTTTTGAAAATTTAAAACAGTGGTGGGAAATAGGGAAGATTAATATTAAATTGTTTTGTCTGCAACATACTGCTAATTCCACTAACAAATTAAGAGAAACTATTCAGTTAATTGAGAAGAATATATCAAATATGGAGGTGGATCTAATAAATAAATATGATCCTAATTTGCTAATAACCTGCAAGAAAGAAAAAAAAGAGAATTGGGTTTGTTTTTGTATGAGAGGGTGAAGGGAGCTCTTGTAAGGTCTCGGTTTGTCTCTGTTAATGACATGGATGCCCCTAGAGGTTTTTTTTTTTTTTTTTTTTAATTTAGAGCGCAAAGTGGCACAACAGGAACAAATGGCTTGTCTTCGCCTTCCTGATGGGAGGGTTACCAGTAATATTGTATATTGTAAATACAGTAATACCAGTGATACTGATTGTGCCCGAACAGCTAATTCAAGACTTGCCTCAAATAGACTCAGACTCTAAGACTGCCTTGGACACTAAGCTGTCTTTTCAAGAACTCACTGCTGCAATTGGTCAGCTTGGTATTGAACGATCTCCTGGTATTGACGTCTGAATTTTACAAGCGTTTCTGGAACTGTATTGGTGAAGATTTATATGCCTATATCCTGTCAACGTGCCATTTTATCTTTATTACCAAAAAGGGGGGATTTATCTCGTTTAAAAAATTGGAGACCTGTTGCATTATTGAGCACTGATTATAAAATTTTGTCGAAGTGTCTTGCTAACAGACTTAAAAAAATATTATTGTAATATTACTTAATTGTACAAAAAGATCAAACTTACTGTATTCCAGAGAGAACGATCATGGATAACTTGTTTTTAATTCGGGACACTTTAGACATTTGTAAAGGTTTTGAAATGAAAGTTGGTATAATTTCTTTAGACCAAGAAAAAGCCTTCGATCGGGTTGTTATCTTTTTAATGTTTTAAAAGCATTTGGTATTGGTGAAATGTTTTTTCATCTTGGTCAAATTGCTGTATACGAATGCTGCTTGTATAGTGAAGTTGGGAGGTGGGTTAAGCCGGCCAATCCCAGTTTCAAGAGGCATTAGACAAGGTTGTCCTTTATCAGGGCAATTATATAGCATTGCTATTGAGCCTCTTCTTTTTAATTTACGTAAAACTTTGTCTGGTTTTATTGTTCCTGGGTTATCTCAGAGTTCAAGTATCACTGTAAGTGCTTATGCTGACTGTGTTTGTTAATCATGAGAAAGACATTAATGCTCTGGTTAATGCACTCAATGTGTATAAAAAAGCTTCATCAGCTAAAGTTAACTGGGACAAAAGTGAGGCTTTTTGGGCAGGACAGTTTTCTTTTGAAAATCTTCCACAGTTGCCAGGAGATCTTATATGGAAAAAGAGGGATTGAAAATTTTAGGTATTTATTTTGGCTCAAGTGAGTTTCAAAAGTTAAATTGGGAGGGTTTAGAGGAAAGAGTGTGTACCCGATTGTCTCGCTGGAAATGGTTGCTACCCCAGTTGTCCTACAGGGGAAGAGTTTTGGTCGCTAATAAATTAGTGGCTTCTACTCTTTGGCATAAACGGAGTTTACTGCAGCCACCTACAGGATTAATTCAAAGTATTCAAAGGAGACTGGTGACTTTTTTTCTGGTCAGGACAACACTGGATTCGATCAGCTGCTTTGTATCTTCCAGTACAAGAAGGGGGGCAGGGCTTGGTGGATATCAAGTCTAGGATAATGACTTTTTGACTACAAACAGCTCAAAGACTATTGTACAATAAAAACTCTGCCTGGATGGATACTGCAACAGCTCTTTTAAGGATGGCAGGTGGAATGAATTTTGATAAACATTTGTTTTTAATGCAGCTGAAAGAAACTGAAATGTTGGATCTTCCCCTCTTTTATAAATCTGTGCTGGAGGCCTGGAAGGTTTTTGTTGTATCAAGACCATCTAATACACCTGCTGGGTCTTAGCCATTATTTTTGAACTCCTTTTTACCTTCAAGACTGTTGTCCTCTGAAAATGTGCGAGCACGACTGTCAGCGCCTGGGTGTAATAAGCTGGGACATATCCTGAGAAGTAATGTGCAAGATTTGAGCCAAAGAAGCAGTGTGAAATTGATCCGTTTTTTTACAACAGTACATGGCAGAGATATTCAAGGACTTGAGAGCAGATTATTAAGTTTTTTTGAAAAACAAAATGAATGGGTGGAGGGGCATGGTTATATCTTTCCCTCAATCATTGTAAGCGCAGCTGTGGAAGATGAAAGCTGTTTATTGTCTCTGAGTACGCCAATTCTGGAAAGTTTTGAATCTGCTGGAAAGAAATCTCTACTTGATATGTGTTAAAGTTTCCAACATGCAATTTTTGAATGGAGTTTCTTTAACAAGATGGACACAGTTTCTTGGAACTGACTCTTCCCCTAAAGGCTGCTGGCGTACCCTGTACAAACGTCCAATTGACAAGAGGACAGGTTACCTCCAGTGGAGGATTGTACACAGGATAATAGCTACAAACCGACATGTGGTACACCTCAATCCTAGTGTTGGGGTGGGATGTTCCTTTTGTTCTGAGGCAGAGTCAGTTTTTCATCTTTTTGTGCAGTGTTCAAGATTGGGTAATCTTTTTGATTTATTAAGTAATTGGTTCTTGTCCCTGGGTGAAGAATTTTCAATTGTTCATTTTTTGGCCAAAGTATTCAGTTAAAAAGAAAAAATGTGTCGGTTTTAATGAATTTTTTTATCTGGCACTGCAAAACTGGTCATTTGGAAGACAAGAAAAAACAGAATGTTGGGGCAAGGGGCAACAAGCTTTGTGCCTATGTTTTTAGGTTTTGTAGCTTCTCGATTGAGGGAGTATGCATACTTACTACAAGTTGGTGGAATCTCTGCCAAAATTCATAGAATTTTAGGGGATTTAAATAGAATTATGGGGATTAAATGAAGTATTATGCACACTGTATGATAATGAATTGGTTTCGGTGTTTTAAAAATATATATATTTTTGGGGGTTTAGTTTTTTTTGTTGTTTTATGTAAATTATTTGTAAATCTTTTGTAATAATAAATGTGAACTTAATCTCTCTCTCACACTCACACACACACACACACACACACACACACACACACAGTTTTTGCCTTAGAGTATGTATTGTGTGCCTCTAGGCTTAGTTCATAAAGTGTAGTATGTTTCAAAAATGGAAAGCTTAGCTTCTACCCTTAAAAGCTCTCAGTATGGGAACTGTGTCCATTTTATGGTGGGACGGGGTGTGGTGAGCAAACACCAAATCCAGCACTAGGTGTGGAAAACTGTCCCATCTGTGTGGAGTTACCCACAATCCTTATGTTTATTATGCTGAAACTGAAGCCTGTTTGGAGTGTGGCTTTTTCTGAATTAGAGCCTACAGGATCTATGTTACAATTGGCTGATCCGCTTTCCTTTCCCACTGTTTAGATCTCCACACTGAAGGATGAGCTCAGAATCTGTGGCGCGAGTCTGCCGTGATGGTTCGAAAGTTAGTCACAAATCTGAGGTAAAAAATAGGTTAAAAATAGGCCATAAAGGAATCTGTCTTCATACTACAATTTGATACAAAAAGTCGGAGAGTTATGACAATATACTGTATCAGCACAGGCAGTTTTGCTTTATAAACTGTGATGATCACATGAATTATTGCTCTCAGACACGTTGATAATTGCTGAAATGACTTTTCGGCTGACATCACCTGTGCAATTCTGAGCTATTAGTTAATGCAATTAAGTCTAAAGGCCCATTTTCACCAAGAATGGTAACTATAACGATAACTATATTTGCGTCCACACCAACGAACAATAACGGTCTGTTTATTCTAAGATGACACGTTGCGGTTTGAAAAGTGTGTACAACATTTTACTTTAACAAGCAGATGTCCTCAGCATGCTATGTTTCGAGTTAATAGCTAGTGTAATCGATCTAATCTAACAGTGACTTTAACTGACAAAGTCAATATAGTGGACTAAAAACAATGCCTAGTCTTCATCACTGAAGACAATGATTTCGAAACTAGCGCTGGATACCTGAGCTAATTTTATGTTACACTGTTTGCTAGCCTGGCATAATGATCTCATCGTTAATACTTCTCACCGTTTATTCCGAGGGTATGACCGGTTGGTTTCCATATATTCATTTTCTTTAAAGTATCCTTGAAAAGGGGGCTTGACTTGTGAAACAGTGGTGGCTTTTTCTGGACCTCTGCGATTAACTTTCCCTCAATGTCGTCTGCGATTTTAAATGTGCCAGCCCTCAAATTATAACGGATTCTAAAAGGGCTGTCAGTGTTTTATCAGTGTAAATGTTCTGAAAGTGATCCCAACGATATTGTTTCTCTTTATCGTTATCGTTATAACTGTGGTGTGGACAGTGCTATTCTTTTACATTTAAAATTATTTTTAGAACTATATCTATCGTTCTTGGTGTGAATGGGCCTTTACCCTATACATTTTTCATTACATATGCAATTATTTTGGAAATGTCATATTGTGTAAATGAAATTCAATCATGTTGATAGAAATCTGTGATCTGCAAATAGCTTGGATATACTTTTACCCTGATTTTTTTTTTTTTTAGACTTTTTTGAGAATTTTAGAGAATCACTCCTCACTGTTTTTTTATTGTGTCTGACTTGTTCTTGGTTTCCACATCCTTTTAATTTTAGCATCATTCTGAAGGTTTTCGGCTTTAGTCCCACACAGGGCATCTCGTAGAGTATCCCAGCGTTTAGCTTCTTTAATATCCTTCTGCTTTCAGGGTTGTTGGCTAACTGGTTCATTCTCCTAGGGCAAGCTAATAACAAGCTCTTTGAAGAATGGAACCGCAATAGCAATTTCAGTCGGGCCAGGGGTGACAGATGTCATGAAAGGGCCATTGTCATCTACAAAGAGCGCTAGATTGAAGTACGGTTGAGATGCTGCATCCCCAGTACACATGGCCTAACCTCTCCTCACCTGTATCCCTGTCGACATTCTTTCAGCTTGACGCACTTTCCCTCTCTTTGGCTGATCTGACAGTTAGGTACACCTGATATAGCCATCGGCCACAACAATGTTAAGGTGAATGGATCACCTGGAATAGTTGGAATGCTGTTCTGAAGCTGTACAAATCTAAATATCGCACTGCAATCTAACACAGCACATCTTCCACCCCTTAGGCTCAGGTCCTGGATAGGACTGAAGATTTGTAGTGCAGACAGGTATGGGCTTGTGCTACATCATGGATTGAGCAGTGGTTTCTTGGAACCATATCCAAATTGGACTATGGATCGCAAGCAGCTACCGTCCTGCTGCCCTAGGACAGTGTCTCCTGGTGTGTTCAAATAATTATCATGTTTGCAGCTAGAAATGGGCTGAATGGACAACTAGTTGTCCAAAAACTGGCTTTTTCCGATGCTGTTACTTTGATGATGCAAAATCTCAGAGTTTTAGTGTGTTATTCTTTAGTGTGTTGTGCTTTAACATGTGCGTCAGATCCTCTCGTTAATGTTGCAGTTTTAATTCCAATAGACAATTACTGTTGGATGTAAGGTTGTAATGATTCACTTGTTTTCTCAATGCATCACTTTAAAGAAATCTTTGAGAAATCTTGCAGATTCTTATGCATCCATCTTGAAATATCAAGATTGACCATTCTTATTTTTTTTATGGAATACTGCAGTATTTATTATAAATTACTTATCTGTGTACATAATTTTTCATTATTGTCTGATGACATTTACTGGTTTACAACCATCTAACCAGCCAGTCAATTCCAGATGGACAAAATCAAGTACCACCCTACATTTTGTCTTGTTCGAGAAGCTGATTTACTTGAGTAAACATCACAATAGAGAATTAAAGATGATTGTAACAACTCGTGCCAACTTTAAAATGCTAAAAATCCAATACATTTTGATTCTGTAAAATAGCCAAATAAATACTATATTTATAAATACTGAAGCTAGGGCTGTCAATATATAATTTTTTTTAAATTGCGATTAATCGCACCCTTATTGTGAAAATAAGCATACACCAGGGCTATTTGAGTAGTTTATTTCGAGGGCTGGATTATCAAATCAAAAAGTTGAGGTGGATCAGGGGGTGGGGGGGTCTTATTGGTAAGAATTATTTTATTAATAATTATAATAGACTTAAATTAAAATATTCTGACAGTGAGACTTGGTTACCACAGGTAAAATAATGCATGGCTACTCACCACCACTGTCATGATATTATATTATGATATGTTATATAGGCCTATAAACAACGCCTAAACACAGGTAAACACTACACTTTCACAAAGAAAGTAATATATTTCCCTACCCACCTAAATATATTGCAATATAAATGGCTATAACATAGTATTCAATATAAATATTCCACATTTCCACAATCCATGGTCAATTACTATTACAACATTCATGGCCCGTTTCATAATGGTATCCGGGACCGGGAATAAATTTGCAGCTCCTTTCAGCTTTCATTCTGTTATCCACTGGGCCATGCTGCGTAGTTCAAAGTAAACTAGTGAAACACCTGAAAACAGCACTATTTGTTCTGTATTTGTTAATGACAGAGAAACAACTTAAGATTATTCAGTGACAGAGCGGTCTGAACAAATCCAAATCGTTTCAGATCATTATGCATGCGCTTTTGACCAATTCACAGAAAAGAAAGAATCGAGCCAAAAGTTTCAATGTTTCAATTAGGGCTGTCAAAGTTAATGCGTTAACGCATGCAATTAATTAAAAAAAACCTTGATGCGTTCAAATAATTTAATGCAGATAACACAAATAAACTACTGAAGCTCATGAAATTGCATCATTAACGTAATTTAACCAATTTCGCTTCTCTGATTGCGATCAGATAATTTTAAGCTGCTAAGCTCCGGGAAAGTTTTCAGTCCAATGATCCAGTAAGCAAATTCATTCAAACAAACAGTCCAAAACAGTGCTAATGTAAAAAAAAACAGGCTGATTACATCATCATAGTTGGTAGAGAGAATAAAGACTTTAAAACACAAGCTCTGTCATATTCTGTGATTGTTTCAGAAGGGTGTGAGCCCTCACGCATTGCGCTGTGTGAAATTCAGACTGAATAGAACACTGCTGTATAGCCAGATGAAACTACATTTCTCAGCTGGATAAAGCAAACCATTGTCTCGCTAGTAAAGATTTGATGGATGAGGATTGCTATCAAGGTAAAAACGATTGCAGTGACATACAGGAATCGTACAGTAAGCATGCGTGAGTTTGTTGTATTGATGTGCAAACAAACCATGTAAGATGCATTTCAGAACATTCACGTCGTTTCCACTATAGCAACTGCACAGGATCAGATTAAATTTCATTAAAGTTTTAACTTCTTGAACTTTGTTTGTAAATCTCACATTGGCTCCGGCCTGGCTGACGTTAACAGCCTACTCGACACATTTTATGGCCGTGTCGATGGACCACCGCCACCCGCGAATCTCTCCCTTGTGACTTCAAACGATTGCGATCAACTCAGATCGAATTACACCAAGCCATGTGGCCACATTCCAGATGTCGTCAAACTCCAATACACGTACGCACACACACAGAAGAAAATACCAGGACTCTCTTTGTCACATTCATTAAAATATGATTAAAATGTAATCCTGTAAGCATGTATTTCAGTTTTAAGCATGTATTTCATTTAAGTTATGACTATAGTTGTGTGAGTTGTACCCCCAAACCTTTATATTGTCTTTGTCTTTTTCACTCTGCCATGTTTAGTCTTAAATGTATCCTCTCAGGATGCTTTAACTATGTATGTTCTGTTAAGATATGTCTGCTGTCTTTTGGAGTAAAAGTTACCAATTCTGAAACCATCATAAATTATGCAAATTGAGCCGCAAGTTTTGGCTTGTTTGTCCTTAAAAGACAACCACACGCATGTTCCTTTGTCTCTCGATTGTCTCTCACCAACTCACGCATGTTTCTCCTGGACGTCTTTTGGCGACCGCGATCCCATCACATGCTCCTATCCTCTTCGGGACGACTGCATTCCCATCACGTGCTCCTCTCCTCTTTGGGACAACCACCTTTGGCGAAACAAACTTTCAAGTTCTCAGTTCAAACTTCCCGTGGAGACTGAAGAAGCCAACGAACTGCAGCCACGGATGCACTGAATCTTCACATGTATCTTTTTGAAACTCAGCACGCAAACTCATGCAAGTACCGCTTCTATCTATCTTAGATGCGCTAAGTTACACAACCTAACAAAGTGATACTGATTCTTTGCTGGCTCTTAAGGAACTGTCTGTAAGTTTTGCTACTCTTTGTCTTCTCTCTTTTCCTGTCTTTACTTTTGCTTCTATATATATGTGTATTCTTTGTGTATATTTAGCCGTATATCCTATGCATTCATAGTTTCATATATTAAATCCATTATATTCATGCTCTGTTGTTTCTGTTGCTCATTCAGCAAATCAAGTCACTTTTATGGTCCGATTTTGCAAACTGCTTTACACTTTAATGCTAGAATAGGAAAAGTTATTTCTCCTGGCCAGAGGAATAATCTCCTTTTCTAATAGTCGATAAGAAAAACTGATAGACCAGTCTTTCTAAATTAACTCTTAAACTAGAACTAATCCTGAACCATATATGTAATTAATTATAATGCGTTGTAATTAATTCACAATATATGTGCATAATTCCCTTTTTGGTCAATTTATATTATAATTGATCATAACGCGTTATGATTTAATTATATATATCACCCATAATTTGAGCTAATTAATTCATTTGTAATTCATTACAGCTATTTGGTGGAGCATGCGGGCAACGTTTTAAACTTGGTTTTGTGTTTGAGCAACTCAGTTTCAATTTATGTGTAATTATTAATGTTTATGCGCGCTCCATTCAGTGAGACGAGTCGCAAAAGCGCACGTCCCTGAGAACTAAAGGCAGAAGCCGACTAGTTCAGTACGTTAACAAACTGCTATTTGTGTTTAAACATTTTAGCCAATTGTTAACCGTTTAAAATAAACTGCAGTTCATTAATATTAAACTTGTTCCTGCAAAGGATGATAATCTTTTTGCAGCACACTTTAATAATTAATAAATACCGCCTGATAGAAAGAAAGGAATCTTATGTCAGTGTGATAAAGATTGGCTTGAGCAAAGTTTGTCTTACCTCTCTCTCTCAGAAGGCTTCATAATTTGTATCGCTATTAAATTTGAATTATTGCGTGTTGTCCAATAATCCAAAATAACTTACTCCTTAATAGGTAAATCATTGGCTTAGCTAACCAGTATATCTAATGCAAATCTAATCTGAAAAACAGTTTATCTGATTTATCTGATTGATGTATAAAATTGGGAGTTTATTAACACCTTGATCCAGTGTTAATTTGTAGCGCAACAAAGAAATCCTGCAAAGTTACATATTCGTGTGCACTAAACTGGCACAAAAGGATCCCCTGATCCAGATCTCGTACGCGTGATAAGTTGCGGTTAAATCAGCCGTAAGAGTTCTTCAGCACAAACACGCTAAAGATTTAAAGTAGGTGGATGCAGTATCTCTGACTAAACACCAGAGGGCAGTCTGTTTAGGTGTGTGGCACACCCCCCTACAGCATTGTTGCGTTCTGTTTTAGGTCTGCTTTTCTTCTTGCCTTGTTCTGACTCGATTATTTCAACTTCCCTCTGGCTATTTTAATTTTGTTTGCTGTTATAATCTTTTTTTTTATTCTTTTTTTTAATCCTTTTCACTTTATTGTTTGCAAGTATTTGGAATGTGGTATACTGATTTAAATTTGGTTTAAACATGTTTAAATTCTAAACAAGTGAATTCACTTTTTGGAAGTGCTCCGCCTTTTGGACACTCCCCAGATAAGTCAATTCCCTCCCCTTTTCTTCTTTCTATCTTTTAAAATGTTGATTTTATTTTACTTTATTTTTCCTTCCTTTTTATTCCTTATTGTTTGATTTTATTCACACATTTCTTTATTCTATTTGTTTATGTTTAGCATCATTCTCACTTTTAAACCTCTGAACTGTTTTACTTTGCTTTATTGTTTATTTCTATTCTGCTTTTTAGCTGGTTTATTCTGATTATTGTCATTACAGACCCCAATGCTCTTGCCCTACACACTTTTTTAATTATTTAAATCTGGTTTAAGCAACGTCAAATCTCATTCAATCTCATCAAATCTTAATTTCATTAAGTTGTATCTATTTGACCATTTGTGTACTTGCAGATAGTGCTCCATCTAGGCTCAGTGGTGAGGTGATGGTTGTTTCAGTGAGTGGAGTCGCCTGGCCTGGCGGATCCAGCGCTGACTGTGTGTGAATCGTGGACATTTCTGACCGTGTACCACGGGCGACACGCAGGCGACTTCAGCAATTCTCCAGGTGCAGGGAGGCAACGAGTCCAGGCTGACAACAAGGGCAATTTTGGTTAATTACCCTGATTAGGCTTCTGCACGACGGAACCGCCCATTTGGAGTAACTGCCCGTTAAGGGGCTCAGACTCTGGGTTCAGGGGAAATCCAATTTTGACCCGTCAGTCTGGGCGTTGGCAAAAAAAACCTCGCCTGAGTACATTTGCAAAGCTACCAGTTGTGCTAAAAATCACTGTTTGAGTGGTCGCATCATGGTACAAAGGGGAACAGAGTGCCAGGGACACCACAGTTGAGTGTTTGAGCGTTAGGGGAAGGTTGGCTCCGCCACTGATTCCTCACCTGAGCAATCGCAATTCACCCCAGGCCTAGATAAATGGCATACAGTCCATTCACTTATTAAAAGCCACAGAATATTATTCTCTGATCATTTAAGTATTTGGCCAACTCCTCCTACTCTTAAGCCCTACCATCTCTCTAGGTTTTATAACTCGACAGCACCATCTTCAGGCCTGGCAGAAACCCTTGCCGTGATAGGAAGCCTAATTTTTGCTTCTCCCCTCTATCCCTTTCTGTTGTTATTTTATTTATTTTTTATTTGTTTATTGTTCTGTTCTGTCGGCTTTACTGTTGTGTTAGTTTCTTTCAGTTCACGTAAAGGCAGAGCCTGTGAGAGCCATCACGGAAAGCTGAATAATAGATAGATGACCGAGCAGTTATTAGAGGTCTCGTTGAGCTACCACCTGTCAAAATCTTTATTTAAATTTGGCACTCACCCACACGAATTGGCCTGCGTGGCCATTCCCGGCTATCGATGTCTGGCCTACATTTCATTAACGAAATCACACAAAAAATTTACCAAATCATGTATTATCGTAACTCATTAATCCTGCACGTGCTTGCATTGGTTCTTTTTGTGCTGTCTTTTTCTCGCCAACAGCAAGCCAACATGTTCAGATCATCCAGCCCTGGCACCCACTGGGACCATCTCAAGACCTGGTTGTGCGCCCTGACCAGCACGTTCCAGCCCAACGCTGCTGTGGACCCCCAGCACCTGAGCAACAAGCAGCTGGACGACAACCTGAATCAACTAATGGCCCATGATCCAGCGCAGAGCTACAACCACAAAGAATGGGCCAAGCTCATTGGCGGCCTCGCCCACAACCTCATCGCCCAGGCAAGGCTTAGTGAAAGGAATAACGCCCACCTGGAGCAGGAAGCCAAGGAGGCCCGAAGGAACTAGGCACACACTCAACATCGCTTCGATCAGCTACTCCTCGAGACCCAGGACCAGCGTGGGACAGCGGATGAATCCGACCCCGAGCTACAGGAGGTTGAGAGACTCCAGAAAGCCCTTGCAGAGCTCAATCTGGAGACGGAGCGTAGAGAGCAGTTGGAAAAAGAATCTATAGAGGAACTAACTGGAAAACTCCAACAAGGTAAAGCTCTCCTAGCAAAAGCAGATATCGAACTAAAAGAAACAGCCTGGGCCTGTGAAAATGTGAACTTGATACTCTTCACAGAAAACTAAAATATTCCAGTTTTTACCCCAAATCCTGCAGTAGGCCACGGCATAAACCACACGCTGGGCTTCCTCCAACCTTCACCCGAAGGCATGGAACTTGGACTCCATCTGGAAGCCACACCCCTCACTGAAGTGTCATACTGTGTAGTCTACATCTTGTTCAACAACTACACAGCCACAGACATCAGAATTCCCAAGGCCTACCGTCTGGGATGGCTAGTGAGTCACGACTTCCATGACTTCGAACTTATGTTACCAGTCATTGGCTCAATACCATCCGCAATAATCCCAGAAGGGAACTCAGACAACACCGTGTTCACAGCACCCTTCAAGATCATCTCCATAACTTCCGTCATGTCGGTAGCCACAGAACAGGTGTGCAGAACGGAGCTGATGGAGGACCAACATATCACAGCCTCTAACCAGCCTGCTTGCGAAACTCATGAAAGTGCTGCACCTCTGACGGCCAATGTAACAAATGACACCACAACGGAGCCATTTCCAGGATTTGAGACTCAAGTCCAACAAATTCTGAAAGATGCAGATGCCATAAAGAACGATGCAGACCGTCAAAAACTTCTGTACAAGTCCTGTACAAGTTCAAAGCGTAATTTGCAAAAGACTCTTTAGACTGTGGCCTCACTAACCTTTACACGGTGCGTATTCCAACACACCCAAATGCTCCTCCCTCCTTTGTTAGGCAGTATAAAATTCCCATTGCCTCACACAAACCAGTGCAGGAAATTATTCGCTCCATGGAAGAGAAATGTGTCATCCGTCCATGCAACAGCACCTGTTTGGCCCCTATCTGGCCCGTCCTCAAACCAAATGGCAAGTGGCGACCCACCATCGACTACAGAAAGTTGAACCAGCAAGTGCCACTGTTACGATGGCCCATGACACAGCTGGAGCAGGAACTACCCAGAATCAGAGGAGCCACTATCTTCTCTATGCTTGATGTGGCATCAGGATTCTGGACCATACCCGTGCACCCAGAAGATCAACACAAGCTGGCCTTCACTTTCGGCAACCGACAGTACACTTTCACGCCGTGCTCATTTGGCTATGCCAACTCACCAGCTGAGTTCAACATCTTCCTGAACAAAGCATTTCCAGATGCAAGAATGAGAGGGAATCTTATTTATGTAGATGTTCTCATGAAAAGCACAACTGTGGCTGACCACCTGTTAGAAATAGACCATGTTCTGAACCAATTAGCCACCGCCAGCGCCAAGATTGCCCTCAAAGGACAATGGTGCCGGACCAAGGTCAACTACATGGCTCTACTCATCGGTTCCCAGGGCAACTACGTGACTCTACTCATCGGTTCCCAGGGCATTGAACAGCAGTCCAGCCACATCCAAGCTATTCAAAACATCAAGCCTCCCACCAATGTCTCAGGGCTGCAGTTCTCTAGGTGTGTGCAACTACTCTCTGCAGTTCATAGAGAACTATACGGACATTGCAAGACCTCTAACTGCTTTGCCGAAAAAGGACTGCCCATTTGTCTGGACAGAAGCTCAAACAAATGCCATAAATTAACTGAAATGACATTTGTGTACAGCTCCATGTCTGGCTTACCCTGATCCACAGAAGGAGTTCTATTTGGAAACCGGATTCTCCAATGACTGCCTGAGTGCTGGTCTTTACCAACGGTATGACCAAGACAAAAGAGTTGTAGCATATGCCAGCAAAACACTTCTGTCACCAGAGTGTAAATACTCAGACTGTGAAAAGGCTTTGTTCTGCACTGTATGGGCCATCCAAAGATTCTCCAACTACATCAGAGTGCAAAAGGTTATCATAGAGACCTGCCACTAGCCTGTCATGTTCCTCAACAGCCAACGCATCCGAGATGGCTTGGTCACCAACTCACTTATAGCCACATGGCTGATGGCCCTCCAGGGCTGCAACTTTGAGGCATGGTTTGCCCAAAATCACAAGTCTGCACTAGGCAACGGCTTGGCTACTTGCCAAAACTGCTCTTATGACACACCAACTACAACGCTGTAGGTAGAGGTACTCCAACAACAACCGACCCATCACAGGCAAGCCTTTCCTCAGAGACAGGGGTCCCAGCTAATCGACATTACTCCCATCGACACAGCCCTCCAAGCACTGTCCCGACTGCCCATCCTAACCAGCTCACCTGTAGTCCTTGGACTGCTGCCGACACAGCCCTTTGCCTCTCCTTGGCAATCGGGTACACACTCACACTGGGCCTGGCCTTCATCCTATTCAAAAGGATCAAAGGGATGCAAGAGTCCATGGACAGGTCAAGTCAAGTCACCTTTATTTATATAGCGCTTTTTACAATGCAAATTGTGTCAAAGCAGCTTGACAGTGACAACTGGTATATAATTTTGGCTGCACAGCAGCTCTTAAAGAAAATGTGTCAATGCAGGCAGATCAAAGCACTGTTGAATATCAAATGTCCCCAACTAAGCAAGTCAAAGGCGACAGCGGCAAGGAACCCAAACTTCAACAGGTGACATCAGGTGGCAAATAGGTGAAATGGAGAAAAAAAAGAAAAAAAAAACCTTGGGAGAAACCAGGCTTAGTCGGGGGGCCAGTTCTCCTCTGGCGAACAGTGCTTTGTTACGATTCAGGTAGCTATCATAAGTCCGATGGGATCGCAACATTCAAAGTATTTATTCCAGTTGAGGATCGTATTCATCACGTCGGTATGGACGGTTTGTTGAGGAACGGTGCCACTGGCTGTCGTGACGATGAGGCCTTCACAGTGGATGATCTAGTTGACTCAACCTCTGCTGGCACTTCAGGGCTGCGTTGTGGGCATGTCAAGGTGCAGGTCCTCGATCTCACCTCGATACGGCCCGGATCTGATTGACTACGGTAAACCTCGGGATAAACAGAGAGACTAATATTAGCGTAGATGCCATTCTTCTTCTGATGTAACGAGTACATCTAGTGTTATAGGAAGTGTTCCCGGTTCCAGCTGACCTAATTTATGCAGCCTAACAATTCTTTAACGGATTTGAAAATATAAATTGATTGTGTATGCCAGGTTAAAGAAATGCGTTTTTAGTCTAGATTTAAACTGACAGTGTGTGTCTGCTTCCCAAACAATGCTAGGAAGATTGTTCCAAAGTTTAGGTGCCAAATAGGAGAAGGATTTACCGCCTGCGGTTGATTTTGATATTCTAGGTACATCAGCTGCCCTGAATTCTGAGATCGCAGTAGATGCGAAGAACTATAATGCATTAAGAGCTCGCTCAGGTACTGGGGAGCTAAACCATTTAGTGCTTTGTAAGTAATTAGCACGATTTTAAAATCTATACGATGTTTAACAGGAAGCCAATGCAGTGTTGACAGAACTGGGCTAATATGGTCGTACTTCCTAGATCTAGTAAGAACTCTAGCTGCTACATTTTGTATGAGCTGTAGTTTATTTATCAAGCGAGCGGAACAACCACCCAGTAGAGCGTTACAGTAATCTAGCCTTGAGGTCATGAACTCTGTTCTGCATTTGTCATTGAGAGCATATGTCGTAGTTTAGATATATTTTTAAGATGGAAGAATGCAGTTTTACAGATGCTAGAAACCTGGCCTTCAAATGAAAGATTGGTATCAAAGAGCACACCTAGGTTCCTAACTGACGACGAAGACTTAACAGAGCAGCCATCAAGTGTTAGACAGCATTCTAGGTTATTACGTGAAGAAGTTTTTAAAACAAAAATTAGAATCTCTGTTTTTTTCTGAATTTAGTATCAGGAAATTACTGGTCATCCAATTTTTTATATCAGCTATGCATTCCGTTAATTTTGTGAATTGTTAAGTTTTGTCAGGGCGCGAAGAAATATAGAGCTAAGTATCATCAGCGTAACAGTGAAAACTAATGCCATGCTTCCTAATGATATCTCCCAAGGGTAGCATGTACAGAGTGAAAAGCAACGGTCCTAGTAAAGAGCCTTGCGGTACTCCATATTGAACTTGTGATTGATATGACATTTCTTCGTTTACTACTTCAAACTGATAACGGTCAGATAAGTATAAGTATTTTAATGCCTTTCTGTACTACAATCATTCTCTCTCTCCATGAAATGTGAAAACATTTTCTGGCAGCTCCCTTTAGGGCCCGAGTGTGCTCATTGTACCACGGCGTTGGATTAATTTCCTTAATCTTTTTTAAACGCAAAGGAGCAACTGAGTCTAATGTGCTGGAAATGACAGAGTCAATAGTTTCTGTTACAACATCGAGATCTTCTAAGCTGTCTGGTATGCTAAGGCGATGAAACTGATCAGGAAGATTATTTATAAAGCAATCTTTAGTGGTAGAAGTGATGGTTCTAGGGAGGCAGTTTTGCAGCCTTGACTAAATGTAGTATACACGAGACTAGATAATGATCTGAGATGTCATCACTCTGCTGCAGAATTTCAACAGCATCAATATCGATTCCATGTGACATTATTAAATCTAAAGTATGACAATGAGTGGGTCCTGACACGTGTTGTCTAACTCCAGTAGAGTTTAGAATGTCTGTAAATGCCAATCCCATTGCGTCTTTTTTACTATCTACATGGATATTAAAATCACTAACAACAAGGACTTTATCTGCAGCTAGTACTAACTCCGATAGAAAATCAGCAAATTCTTTGATAAAGTCTGTATGGTGTCCTGGTGGCCTGTATACAGTAGCCAGCACAAATGTCAACTTACATAATGTTACATAAAGTACCATCACTTCGAAGGAATTATATTTTGAAAGATTTTTGACTAATACTGTTAATATTAATATAAATTACAGCAACAAACCTTTCCCTTTGCCTTTCTGGTGAGGATTGTGTCGATAATAGTAACCTTGAGGGCTAGACTCAAAATAATGTGAACATCCGGTTTTAGCCAAGTTTCTGTCAAACACAGCAAATCTAGATTATTGTCTGTGATAATATAATTTACAATAAGTGCTTTTGAAGAAAGGGATCTAATATTTAACAACCCAAGCTTTATCATTTGTTTATCGGTATTGTCTCTCTTTTTTATTTGTTAAACATCAAATAAATTTTTACCCTTAAATGGGTTTGGAAGTTTTTCGTTTTTACTAATTCGGGGTACAGACACAGTCTCTGTGATAATATCTAGGTGGAAGAGTTTCTATGTGTTGGGATTTATCTGACTTCTGTAACATGAAGCAGCTAGCAGATGGTCGGTTTAGCCGGTCTGTCTGCTTCCTGACCTGGGCCCCAGTTTGTCATGTTTCAGCTCTAAGACTTTGCACCATATTACTAGAGAGAAAAGCAGCACCATCCCACGAGTGATGAATACCATCTCTTTTCAACAGGTCAGGTCTGCCCCAAATTTTCCAACTGTCTATGAAACCTATATTATTCTGCGGACACCACCGGACAGCCAGCCATTGAGTGATGATAATCTGCTAACTATCTCATCACTCCGACGAACAGGAAGAAGGCCAGAGCAAATTACTTTTTCTGACATTGTACTTGCGAGTTCACACACATCTTTAATGTTAATTTTAGTGATCTCCGACTGGCGAAGTCGAATATCATTAGTGCCAACGTGAATAATGATTTTAGAGTATTTACGATTAGCCAGCACTTTTAAATTTGCTTTGATGTCAGGTGCTCTGGCTCCCGGCAAACATGTGACTATGGGGACCGCGCTCTCATCCCACACTCCTCTCCTCTTCGGGACGACCTCATGCAAGTACCGCTTCTATCTATCTTAGATGCGCTAAGTTACACGACCTAACAAAGTGATACTGATTCTTTGCTGGCTCTTAACTGTCTGTAAGTTTTGCTACTCTTTGTCTTCTCTCTTTTTTTTTCCTTTCGCTTCTATATATATGTGTGTATTATTTGTGTATATTTAGCCGTATAGCCTATGTATTCGTAGTTTCATATATTAAATCCATTATATTCATGCTCGATTGTTTCTGTTGCTCATTCAGCAAATCAAGTCACTTTTACGTTCCGATTTTGCAAACTGCTTTACACTTTAATGCTAGAATAGGAAGTTATTTCTCGCAGCCAGAGGAATAATCTCCTTTTCTAATAGTCGATAAGGAAAACTGATAGTTTGCTGGACAAACTAGAGCAGTCTTTCTAAATGAACTATTAAACTAGAACTAATCCTGAACCATATATGTAATTAATTGTAATCCGTTGTAATTAATTCACAATACATGTGCATAATTCCCTTTTTGGTCGATTTATATTATAATTGATCATAACGCATTATGATTTAATTATAATTAATATATTTAATATATTTCACCCATAATTTGAGCTAATTAATTAATTCGTTGTAATTCGTTACACCACATTCGTTTTTTTTTTTTTTTTTTCATGGGTACTTTGGTGTGCATAAATTTATGAATTATGTGGACTCATATAATTTGGTTACTCCCTTTTAGTCTCCAAATGTTGTTTTTTGGAAAGACATCTAAATTTACTTTGAAATTTTGCACATCCATAATCGTAACCTACTGTAGCCAGATGTTTCCTCCCATCAGCATCAATGCATACACCTGTGAAACATGACAGATTATGAAATAACAAACAGATTATGAAAGTGAAGATCCTGAGGTGAACTGACAGTATGATTATGCGAACACACGCTTGGACATGTGCATCCACTTTGGAAGTCTTTATAGCGTCTGTCCTGGAGACATTGGCTAAAACTACAGGAGATGATTTGGAAAGAAGATTCGTCACTTTCATCCTTGTGAATCCCATGATCAGCAACACCAGTAATCCGATTGATATCTACAGCGTTCATTCCATCTATCAATAGGTTTTTAACAGGCCTCTATGAATATTTAATGAATGTGCTCCTTGCTGTCTGGATTTATTTTCACATCCTTCAAGAGCACTTAGATTGAGTCGACAAGGCCTTCAGATGGAGACAGCCTGCCATCATCTTTGTTTTCAGATCTTTCATATCACAAACAAAACACATGGCTTCAAAAAACTGTAGTTGGCCTGTATCTGATGACTCTAGTTGTGAGAACACGGTCCATGTGTTCAAGAGCTGGAAACGCTAATGGGTGAAGTAGACTCAAGCTTTCTGTTGCTTCAGTTTCAGGCATGTTGAATGCATCCAGAAATCATTTCTATTCCTCCAAATGATTTTTTGTTGTATTTGATGAATTGTAATGATGTGAGACCTTTGGCCAAATTATTTTTCATAAAAGGTTTCTTGAGGAATAAGCTCCATGGGGTCTTTTGGACTTTGCCCGGAATGGTTTTAAATTTTAACGTTAAGGACATTGGTTGAAATAAGACTTGACATTTAGCCTTTGCCGTAACACGTACTTCAGGAGCTTGGAAACAGTGTGGATATTGTAATACAATACAGTTCAGCAAAACATTCTAGCTATGGTTAGTTAGCACATATTAAGTTAAGCTGTTATTTAGTCTGGTTCTGCGACAACTCTTGGTAGATTTTTTTAAATGAATTGTTCTTTTGAGTTAGATCTTTTCAGTCTGAAAGATTTGTTCAGTATTTGGACTCAGTCCGAAGAGTTCTCGGGTTAGCAACACACCGACTCACTGAACCAATCACTCTTTCAGACATGTCTGACTCCTATTTAGCGAAGAACTAATGATGGTATTAATGATACAAAGATCCAAACTCATTTTAAGTTTTTTTTTGTATTGAAAAATCTCTTTAATATGTTATTGGCTAAAATGTTACAAATAAATTATTCTTTTTTTTTAAATGTATTAAAAATGATTTTAAAATTATTATTAAAAGATGCAAAAACCTTTTTCAGTCAAGATCAAAATTAATTTTAGTACTGGTTATTAAAATACCATAATAATAATAATTAAAGCTGCAAGCAGCATTTATGGGGCCAAGCACAAAAGCGGCACAACAAGCCGGCCAACACAGCCGTGAGCATCAGACCAACCGCAACAGTGAGCAATTAAAGACCTATTAAGGTAATTTTAGGCAAAAGAGATGAAAAAGCACAAATGCAGTCAATAATAAAGATTTACTGGTTTATCACTTTCCACCAATAGGTGGCTCTGTGACCAAATTCATGCTGTATTGTCAGAGTGAGGTGACAATGACAATGGCAAAGTTTGGTGTCAATATGTCAAAGCATTGCGGAGATACAGCCTCAAGAGTCATCAAGCCTCTAATTCTCCGCTGTGGTATATGAATACGGTTTTGTCTATCAACACGAAATCCATAACTTTTATTTGACATGGTCTGAAGATGATACTATTCGATTTTGGTGAAAATTGGATGAATGGTCTAAGAGCAGTTTGAAAAAGTATGTTTTAAAGAAAATCAAAATGGCGGACAGGAAGTTTGGCTGACTATAGTATAACTGGCATCAATGTTCTCAGCATGACCCACGGAATCTAATAAGACAAGTCTCATTACAATAGGCCACATTTACATCAAGCTTTTTGCCTTTTTAATTAATGTTATTACAAGGTCTCGAAACCATTTGAGAACTTTCAAAGCATGGTGCCGATGACACATACTAAGTTTCGTAATGGTACACCAATGCATTCATATAATAGAACATTTTATATCATAATAATGTATAGCACTTAATAGCAATTTCGTGTTTTGTTCAATTATAGCGCCACCAAGAGGCATAATCCAACCAATTTTTTTATGTGTCCTCAGGGTGACCCTATACATGTGTGTGTCAAATTTGGTGAAAATATCTTCGTTTTGGAGTTATAGACACTTATATTTATGAGATCATAAAAAATGAACCATGAACGACTTTTTAATTTTTTTTTTGCCACTTCCTATCAAAATTTTGACATTTGGGCTTATGATATATAGTTAACCAGCTTAGGTTCCGTGTTTCCTACACTGGTTTCGTCTTGATCGGTTTCGAAGATATTCGCAATTGTTTTTTAAGCGCTATATCACCACGGCGCACAAACTGTAAGTCGAAACCTAGCGTGTTTGGTATCGTTGGACTCGGCAAGGATTCAGGAGTCTAATGACGTGACTGCCGTGAAAATGAGCCAACTAGATCAAAAGTTATAAGCATATGAAAAAACATTCTCCACTAGGTGGCACTGGTCCGAAACTTCTCAGGCTCCTTCAGGGCATTGTGCTGATGATTCATACCGAGTTTCATAAGGATACGCTAATACGTTCGTAAAATACAGGATTTTAGCACAAAATTCAAAATGGCCGATATGGAAAAATTGGATATCTTTTAACTCGGCATGATGCCCCGAATCCTAGGAAACCAAAGTTATGATTTTTGGACAAACCCATCAGAAGTTATGAGCAAAAATAGCCATTTTTCGTATCTCCGCACCAGTAGGTGGCGCTGCGCTGAAACGCTGCATAATGCCTCAGTTCATGCTTGTGATGACGTACCAAGTTTGGTCTGAATATGATAAAGCATTGCGGAGATATAACCTTGAGTCCAATTTGGAGTGCGCTACGTTGAATTTATTTGCGTGTTATTCAAGAACGGTTGAGTTAATCAAAAAGCTTTTAATATCTTTTTGTCAGCATGGTCTGAAGATGATCTGGTTAAATATTCGTGAAAATCGGAGTAATGGCCTAGGAGGAGTTTGAAAAAGTAGGTTTTTCCAGAAAATTCAAAATGGCGGAAGAATTTTCATGACGGAAAATGGTGCATTTGAATCATCTTGACCCAAGGAATCAGAGGAAAAATTTTTCTTTTTTTTGTTTGTTTCTAACCCTTACGGTTCAAAAGTTATTAACATAAACATGAGTGAAATTTTGGACAGCTGGTGGCGCTAGAGGGATTGAGTTAGAGATGCCAAATTTGCTATGGACACAGATAAGATTTTCCTCTAACTGTGTACCAAATTTGACAACTTTCCCGCAAGCGGTTCTGTGGGCTGCCATAGACTACCAGAGCGGAAGAAGAAGAAGAAGAATTAAAAAGAAATCTAGAGATTACAATAGGTGCTTGGCCCCTAATAATAATAATTATAATAATAATAACAGCAATAAGTCCCTACATGTGGCATTTTTGAAAAGTTGTGGAACATTCAGTATCCCACACTGGGATATCAGAGACCATGTGATGATGTAAAAGAACCACTGAGTCAGTTCATTTAAAACAAACTGTTCAAAAGAACCAATTCGCGGAAATGAATCGGACTTCCCAGGACTTTTTTCGATTCCAAATCGTGGAGCACGTCAGCCAATGCAGAACCGTTTTAAACATCCATCTGTTGTCCAGAACTGTATTTTGTTCCCTCTTTCTGTCTTTCTCTTTGTTTTCTGTATGAATTGGCAGTCAACTTTACGTTATGTGATTTTTGACTATGGCCAAATTCTTTTTAACACAACAGTTTTTACCCACGGCCAAGTTCTTTTCAGGACAATTGATTTATATTTTGCCCAAGCTCTATTTAACCAAAATAGCCAAAAAAGACACACAAAACAGCTGTGTACCAAAGACATGCAGATGGGCTTTTGGGTTTTTAGAACCTCTATTTGTTTCAGCTTTTCCACAGTGATTGTTTGGTGGAGTGTTGTGCTTGGATATGAGGTAAGAATTGAGCTCCACCTAATTTTCGTTCTTGTGTGAACACACACTCACAAACTGTCAGGTTAAAATGAGTCTGTCCTCTCCACCCTGGTCCCTGGGGTGTAAATGACTGGCGGAGGGGTTGATGGTCTGGCGTCCCTTGTTTGTTACTCAAGGTGTTAATAGCATTCACAGCAGGTCAGCAGATCACATTGTGACTGCTTCTGGGCTACATCTTCAGCAGAATCACCTGCACTTACTCAACACTCTTGTCTGTGGCACAGATTTTTCTCTTGTTAAGTTTCAGTTTCATATTCTGCTGTGTTCCTTTTGCCAAAATGTTATATTTGACCAAACTATTATATATTTCCCATATATTTATACATTTTTACTGTATAAGCAGTCATGATATGCTACTGCATTACTGTATTAAATTAAGTACATTAAATACATAACCATTGACTTCCATAGTATTTTTTTTTTCCTACTATGGAAGTCAATGGCTATCATCAACTGTCTGGTCACCAACATTCTTCAAAATATCTTTTTTTTTTATTTTTTTTTTTATGTTCAACAGAAAAAAGAAACTCATACAGGTTTGAAACAACTTGAAGGTGAGTGTTGACCCTGGACCACAAAACCAGTCACCAGCCAACAATACATTGTATGAGTCAAAATTATTGATTTTTTCTTTTATGCCGAAAATCATTAGGATACTAAGTAAAGATCCATGAAGATATTTTGTAAATTCCCTACTGTAAATATATCAAAAATGTATTTTTGTGAGTGGATATGCATTGCTAAGGACTTCATTTGGACAACTATAAAGGCGATTTTCTCAATATTTAGATTTTTTTGCACCCTCAGATTTTAGGCATCTATCAAAGCTATGTTCACATCACTGTACCAGTAATTATCTATCTTTTTATTTTATTTATTTTATTTTATATATTTATTTAAAATGTATTATTGTTGTTGTTATTATTATTATTATTGTTGTAGCAAAGTATGTAAGAGTAAATATTTAATTTTTAATGGTACGTTTTGAGGTTTAGGCAAGTAGAAAAATGTTAATACAAAATTCTTTTTAATTTTTTTTATGTCGGTTATGTTCTTATAGTTATGCATAGATGGTGATAATAGAACACAGCCAGTCATTTATTAGAGTAAAGTGACCAATGTGTCCCCCTCTGAAATTCTTCGGTTCATAACTGCTAAGAGAGCACCGCTGTCAGACCAGGACTTAGCATAAACCCTTGTGCTTGAATATATGTGGGAAAGTCATCATGAAAGTGTACAGGAGCACAGTTTGCTGTCATGTTATGATGGATGGCCCGCCATCTGCAACAGTTGTTAGTGTTTTTGGTGACATAAGAGTCTGTGGGCCTTTATGAGTGACAGAGGCTTTGCGGTGAACGTTCACGTAAGCATTAAATCCTCAAAGGTCTTTTACAGAGATTTATTAGCAGAGAACCGATATGCATCTGAAGTCAGGTTTGTTTCTCTGAGTCTGACCATGACCTGCTGCCAAAGCCTTTAAAAGCCAGAGTTGTATTTCTCACTTAGAAGTAAAGAAAGAGACATGGGCATGTTCACAATGGCAAACTGCAATTCTACTCATTTTTAATGAGCTTGTATGGAAGCATTGTATTGAATTTCTTATTTTTATACTTTTTTATTGTTGTTTTTAAAATACAAGTTAGGGCCGGAATAATACGTTGACGTAACTGATTACGTTGATTACGTAAATTAGCCGATTTGCTTGGAATTCGTTGCATTGTTTATAGTCATGATAGCAGCTCTGACTCTCAGGCATGCTGATCAGCCGTTATTACAAAAATACAGGGGTGAAAGTAACGAATTACAACTACTTGCGTTACTGAAATTAAGTAGTATATTTTTAAGTTTATAATTTTACATGTACGTAACTAGAAATTAAGCTAAATAATCTGCTTTGCTACTTGTAAAATCACAATCCGTTAGAGTACACCTACAATTTGAATTAATAATCAAACCTTTGACTATAATTTCAGTAGCCAATAAAGATATCCGGACCAATAAAAACCCTGATGTTTAGACAGAAAAAAGGTGCCCGCTGCAGCAGGTTCTGGAGAGCTGATCATAATCACACAGTAAAGGGAGCTCAGTGATTTATGGACTGAAGGTTTGGAGAAATAAACTTCATGGTAGTGTTATAAAAAAAATCCATATTTCGATACATATCGATACTGAAATATCTGACATCTGATATATAAAATATCTGAAATATCTGATGTCTGATATCTGATTTTAGGCAGTATCAACGTACAAATACCAGCTGCACATTCCTGCTCTCTCCTCTCCGACAGCAAGTTTGACACACACCCGCCTCCTGTCACTCACTAGTTTCATTCGCTCCGAATAGTGTTGGCAGTGTTGATGTTACAGAGCCTACATTTCGGCACGGGTTTGCAGATAGTTTTAATCAGGGTACTCCTTTAATCAGGCTCTCCTTTAATCAGGAGAGCTAGGGGGAGCTTGGCTCCCCTTAATAAGACATGGGCTCCCCTGAAAACGTGATTTCTGACATTTTTGGGGGGTCTCAAAAAATATTGACAATGTGTTACTTTGATGTGCAATTTCAGTTTTGTGTAATGTGATCATCTTGGATTATGATGTGTAAAATTGCAAAAATATCATCCATTTATGCATGACGGCGATTTAAACCTAATTTACTTCAATAAAGATACATGATATTCATGAGCATCAAGGTGTGGGGGTGCTGCGGTGCAAATTCCACTCATGTTTAGTACGTGTTAACTCGAACAGCAATTATGTGTTGTGGCTGGGTTGTTATAGGTCTGTGTGACTCTCAATGTATTAGACCTATTTGAATGGGGGAATTTTGGTATTCTTCTGTAGCCTAACGAGCGCAAGCACATGATGTATGTCAAAAATGTAATAGTTATTGATAATTCATTAAATATCCCGGGTAAAAAGTAACTAGTACTCTGAGTAGTTTGAGAAGAGTACTTTGTACTTTTTTTTAACACCAGTACTTTTATTTGTCATTTAGTATTATCTTAGCAATGTAATAGTACTTGTACTTATAACACATTTTACAGTATGCAAAAATACAGAATGCAAAAATACTGAGTCCAATCTAAAGTAGGGGAATTTTTTAAAAAGTAATTCCAAAAGTAGGTTCGGGAGAAGCCTAAACATTCAGTCCTGTCAATCATCATTACGAGCGTATATAAGCAGCAGTCACTGCGTCATCCACCGGCAATTCTTCCAGCATCCCTTCTCCTCCCCATCTCCTCCTCTATTTCTCTTATTCTCCCTCTACGCAGTACTGTTATAGGGGGGTTTAACTCTGAGCTCGAGCCGAGCCTCGGGTTCGCGCCTCCTTCGAGGACAGCAAGCCAAGTTTGTTTTATCATTAACCATTCAGACTGAATGGGCAGACCAAATAATCTCTGCATGCTCTGTAAAATTGAAATGGAATAGACCTACCACAGCAGCACAACATTAATGCTGAGGAAAATAATAATAGTTCGATAATTTGATTCATTGGAAAAATAATCAATAAAAAAATCATCATCATTAGTTCCAGCCCTATTAGTCATACTGTTTTACATTTATTTGCATACTGAATTATAATTAATCTTCTTTAGTACTTTAATATGTTTACTGAATTGTGATTTTTGTCTTCTGCTGTATGTAAACTATGAACATAATCGGATATTCAGATTGCTTTGTACAGATTGCTTTGCCAAAATATGTAGTATAGAAACAGAATACTGTTTGAAATACTTTGCCATGATTCAGTATGTTAGACTTTGAGAATGTCAATTTAACCTAAAATATCAACCCTGATTATTTAACATCTTTTTCTGACTTTTTCTGAATGATTGGCCAAGAAATCTTTTACATGAACTTGAATTAAAATGCAAAATATATAAAAATTATAAATCTTTAATAAAATTATGGTAAAGAATTCCAAGCAGTGCTGCAAATTAAATGTTAAATTGGAATTAATAGATATATAATTTATAATGGGTAATTGCAATTAAAAGAACCACTATCCATAATAGTGTACTAATAACCATTTATAGTTACTTATTAGAGGACAGAGGGACTTATTAGCACAAAAAGTGGACAATAAATTGTTCTAAATTGTTCAAAAAAGTTCTAAATTCTTTCCTCAATTTACATAGTTTAAAATTGTTCAGCAATAGGTGCTTTATCTCATTTTTTTCTATAAGACTCATACATTAGAGGCCTCTTAAAGGCCGTTCACATTGAACATGGTTTTGCATTCCACCGTGCTGCTTTTCCATTGTTTTTTGTGTAAACATGCACTAGATGGACACATTGACCATTTTGCTTAAGTCCTGTGTCTTTTGCAGCATCTCACACGACACAGTGTTCTAAAAATGTGGTGTTCAAATAAAAAAAAAAGTTTGCATTTATTTTCCATTCCACTGCTGTGGCTTTCGTGTTTTGAAAGGCAGAAAACACGCTCTTTGTGAACAGCCCCTTACACTGACATCACATGTACACTTACTGCATGAACACTAGAATGATTGCATGAAACAGAGTGATCATTCAACAAAAAATAATAGACAGCATATCCCTGACATTTTTCAAAAACTAAAGATCATTGCTTGTATATTGCATTTTCTAGACAGAATATGCTGAATTAAGCATGCCACACATAGAGGTCACATGCCAGTAATGTAGCATACTAAAGTTTTGACATATTTACTGTTGCATACCACATACTGTTTCACATGCAGTTTTTGGAGAGAGTAGTGGAGAGTGACACACCATAGGCCTCTACTGCTTGTAAATCCAAATTGAAATGATAAAGTTTCATTTCTGTTTCAGAAGTGTCACATGAGCCACTGCGTCCTTAGCCAAACTACTGCCACAAATGATTTGGCACCATTAAAGAAGTCACATATGGGTGGTAACTTCCCGTATGTGTGGCAAGCTTTCACCACATCAGTGAGATATGACTGTTTATCATTAATCACGTATTTATTTGAGATGCATATGCTATATTTTGTATCCAAAAACATAGCAGACACGCAGAGCACTAAAATAACATACTTTGTTCTTTTTGTTACCAACTCTTCAAATAGAGCCAGAGTTTGTATCACCCTCCCGTGGGAAGGAATTGTTTTCTCCATCTGGCTCTACCATTCTTTTTTTCCAGCCTCATATAGTTTTTTCCCCCGCTATATGTGATAAGTTATTGTGGGTCTGTATAATTTTAAGGTGGTACATTGGTTTAAAATGAAACAAGGACAGTGGGACCCTTTTAAAAACGATGGATGGTGGTCAGGGGCATAGCTGGTGATTTTTTTTTTTTTTTTTTTTTTAAACAATACAGCTGGAAAATCCTGACAGATCTTTTCTGACAAATTTTGAATGCGTCATAAGTGTTTTATTTTTTGTTCTTTTGCCAATATGTGCAGAAGCACATGCAATTGAACAACTTTTATGATGGATCGTGGTTGAGTTTGACTCATAAAAGAATCTCTAGGGTGAGAGAATGTGAAATAATTAAACCTGAAAGTGTTTCTTTTGTAGTCACAAGGCCACTGGATTGACACTAATTTAAAGTAGCGACTCAAAAACATTACTGACACATCCAACCTTAGCATCTTTGCCATGCACCATTTTTAAATGCAATTTAATGGAAGTTATCTTTAAAAAAAAAAAAAAAAAAAAAATACTTGGCTTACATTGGGAATACATTACTTTATTACATTTTGAAGTAAAATGGGTTCCCTTTCGAAAGGAAACTTCTACTCTGCGTTTGCAAACGCTATGGGGAGCGTCACGTGACTCGGTTTCTGAAAGCCAACTATCCAATAACTCCAGTTCCTATTGGCCGGCGACAGCCTATGACGTCATACAGCGCAACCCGGAAGTATAAAAGGGGCGCCTGGGGAAACAGTCATTATCTCATCGTCTTTCGGGACTGTTTGTGTCATTGCCACTGTCGTGAATAACTGTAAAAGCTATTCTTGTAAGTACATCTCTATTATGTCTGAGGGCAAAGAGAAACGTTTTAAGAAGTGTGCGGATCTATGCCAGAGATTTTTAACTCCGGAAGATTTGCACACCCTATGTGTACACTGTCTGGGAGAAGAACACGCATGGACAGTGCTTGAGGGCGCCGTCTGTGTGAATTGTGACTGCTTGTGCCGAAGCAGAGCGGCGGCTGCACTCATGGGGCTTGCAGATGGAGCTCGCTGCCGAGTTTGAGAGAGGTGTCATAGTCTTTCAGCCTCCGGCAGCGGCTGGCGGGGATGAGCTCCTGGATGACGATGATGTCTTATCTCTTATGGCTGCTAGCCCCCGTGAGCAGAAGATGGCAATGGAGGAGGAAGAAGTTGCATCTTCTTCTTTCTCCAAGCCTCCTTGCCCAGCATATGCCGAGTTACTGGAGGTTGTGGAACGTGCCGCCGGCATGCTGCAGCTGCCGTGGGAGCGCGTGGGGAGGGAGCCCGTTCGCGGCAGATTAGACAAACGTTTTCTTTCTGACCACAACCCTGTAACTCCAGTGAGCCTTCCATTCCTTCCAGATCTTCAGGTTGAGATCAAGAAGGCATGGAAGAACCCATACTTGGCTAGAATTCATCCACATCAGCGGGGGAATTTCCTTTCAAAAACAGCATGTATACCAAAGTTTGTGTTACTTTGAGTTCTAGACTTTTGCCCTACATTGTATGTGAGCTTTTTATGCTGCCACAGGTTAGCACCTGCTCTCATAACAATAGGCCCTTTTGCTGTGAAATGGCCTCTATTTGAGTATATGGTGACTTATATTCCCCAGTTAAGTGGTTTATTTGTGTCACTGAGTGCATCACCTGTTGGATTGCATACTCAGGGTAGTTAGAGCCACTTTTTTGAGGAAAGTTGGTATCTATTAGCTCCCTTTTTAGTGATCTTGTTAACAGCTATATTGCATATAACTCGGATTGTAGGCCTTATGATATTTGGCCTCCTTCTAGTTAGCAGTTGTTTTTACAATACTGTTTAACTGATCATAATATGCTCACATATTCTCACAGGTTTACGCTGCCACAGGCCCTGCCACGTGTCTGTTTGAGGTAGTAGGCTTGTAATAGCCTCCCTTAGACCATGTTGGCTTTGTTTGGTTCCCTTTAGTCACAAATATTTAGGGTACATTGCCTGTTGGAATGTGTAGCCTAGCGCAGGTCGCAGTTAGCTTCCCATAGCTTTTTGGGTTAGAGCTGGTTCCCTGTAGCTTGGTTCCCTTAAATTCACGTGTTATTGAATTGGTAGGCCCCTTCAGGCCTCCTTTTTACATGATGGCACAGTTTGTGTTTTTTTTTTTTTTTTTTAATCTGTGAGCAGGCTCATCGCCACCTGATACTGGAATGGAGGCGCCTTAATGCCTCCTTTTTCTAGTCAACTTGTTGGCAGAATGCCTGGGAAACCATGCCACCATCGGCCACGCCCCATCACTGACGGATAGGCCCTAACAGGCCTGTTCACGATGTTTGGCAGCGTTTTTCATGTATTAATCATAAAACTTCTAATACATGGCCTTTGGGTGGTATGGTTATGGTAGCCACTTGCTGATGCCACGTGTTTACTAAGGCAGGCCTACTTCGGCCTCCGTTGTAATATGTGGAGTTCAGTCATGTACTCCTCTCGCTGTGAGGGTAACAGGGTGCTTTTTACTGAGTATTCAGAGTGGCTAGCCCCTCAGGTTGATTTGGTAGTGAAACCTTACTGAAGGTTGGTTTAACCTACATCTGCCTCCCTGAGTCTGATTCTAATCTAGTTGAGCTAAGAGCCACCTAGCACCTAGGGTGAATCTTTTGTGCTCCTAGAAACGCCCACGAGACTTACGCCGTGTATTAGAGGTTGCTAGGCCTATGGGCCGCCTGGTTTGAACACACTGGAGTATGTTTGGGTTTATTTCTCTTTGAGAATTATCTGTATACACTTCCGTTGGCCAGAGGCCTAAGTGATAAATCCTTTTGTCTGGTTGTTTATCGTCCTTGGGGCCTAAACACTGCCACAAGCTGATGCCACGTGTCTGTTGAGGTTATAGGCCCCTCCAGGCCTTCCTTAATACGTGTTGGCGTATGCTGTACTCCTCTTGCTTTAAAGAGTAAAAGGTGTTTTTTAACTGAGTACACTGCTCCTTGGATTGTGTTAGGTGGATTGTCATGCGGGCACTTTGCAGCCTCTTATGCTGCCATTGAAGTCGTCTGTCTACCCCAGAAAGACAAGACAGGTGTTCGGGGTGGCCCCTAAAACTGGGCCACTTTCTGTATAAGACTTCTGTTTTTCACATAACTACTATCATGCTGTAGGCCCCTCCTCGGCCTCCATGAGTATGTGCCCATTGTTAATTAAGCACTGAGTAGATCCTAGGATGAGTGGATTGTACTCCCCTCAATACGAGGGTTCATAGCACTTAGTTCTGCTCTCCGGGATGCCCGTCTCTACTCGTGGGTTTGAGTTTGTTTCTGCCTCTTTGCAGTCACTCTTACTTACTTCTATGAAGAATGTGTTTTAGAGGCTCTGTATTCAGACAGGATTGGCCAAGACTAAGTTTGTCTCATAACAGACCAGGTCGGCCTCCCTGGTGGCATTGGGGGTGACTCTAGTGACTAGCCGAGGTTCCCTTTGGTTCCTTGGCCACATTCCCTTAAAGGGACCGCTTTTTCTTCAGAAAAGCTGGTTCCAGACGCCTTAGCAGCTTCTGTAGGACCTCTGAGGAGGGCCTTCTTGGAGTGCAGCTTGGGCTGTTGGCCGAAGGGAGTGCTATCACTGACAGCCTGGTGTGACCCGAGGGGGAGTTGCCAAGCAGTTCTCTAACTGCTCTGGAGCCTTTGTCTCAGCCATTTTTCTTGGCAGGCACTCTCCTCAAGCATGGCGGCGTGGGTATATCATTCCCCATAGCGTTTGCAAACGCAGAGTAGAAGTTCCCTTTCGAAAGGGAACATCTCAGGTTACATATGTAACCATGGTTCCCTGAGAACAGGGAACGAGACTCTGCGTTTCCTTGCCATGTTTCGGGCTGCCTGCTGAACAGCCCTCAAGACGATGGATAATGACTGTTTCCCCAGGTGCCCCTTTTATACTTCTGGGTCGCGCTGTATGACGTCATAGGCTGTTGCCGGCCAATAGGAATTGGAGTTATTGGATAGTTGGCTTTCAGACACAGAGTCACGTGACGTTCCCCATAGCGTTTGCAAACGCAGAGTCTCGTTCCCTGTTCTCAGGGAACCATGGTTACATACATAACCTGAGACGTTATGCATGTTGTTTATTTCCCAAAATATGTCTTAATATCTCACAATTGCAACTTTATTTCTTAGAATTTTGACTATTTCTCGTAATTGCGAGTATGTCATAATTGCGACTTTCTAGTTGTTGCGACTTGTTGTGATCTCAAAAATACACATTCATTTCTAACAGTTGTGAACATTTTCTGTTATTGCGACAATATCTCACAATTGCAAGTATTTTTCATAATTGTAACAGTCTCATTGTCATGACTTTATATCTGACATTTGCAACTATTTCTCAGAGCTGTGACTATTTCTCCTAACTGCTACAATATCTCACATTTTTTTCCATTATTATTTTAGTATTTTCTATTATTGCGACTCACAATTGCGGTGACTTATTTTAACTTTCCCATAATAATTCATTTTTCTTAACAAAATAAGCTGAATGAATGTAGCTTCAGACTTTCACAGTCTGAAATAAAGAAATCCGTATGCTGTGTATCAACTTATTTGATTCTCTAATCATTCCATGCCTTTGAATGTTTTTCTCACTTCACTGTATCTCCACAAATTGAAATATCTACAGAAATATGAAGTTTAGCTGTCAGCTGAAATATTAATTGTAAAGTACGGGTGTTATTCCAAGCCTATTTCATATACCCTGAAACTTCACTATCCAGGGTCCTGATAAGGTTTTTTTCCCTGTCAGTAGGGGCTGGGCTCTGGACTCAGCTCAGGAACAGTGGATAAAAGGAGGGTGTTTTTGTTAACTTTGGCTGATGTTGAGAACGGAGCCGGAATCCTGTCCTATTCTCGATCTCTCCCCCTTTCCTTTCCTGTATCTTCAGGTCCCCAGGCCAGTAGTTCACGGTAAAAATAAAACAGCACTAAGCCTGGCACCGTGCTCAAGCAGTAGTTAAAGCTGATGGATCGCTGCTGGCTTGTTGCCTGGAGCACGGCGTTATGGGTCTAAAGGGGATTTTGGGAACCCCAGGATGTGGAGCTTGGCGCTAGGTACGGATGCAGGAGGGAGTAAGGAGGGTGTTGTGGTTGGGTGGACATGAGGTGTGCGCTTGTATGAACACAGATCCTGGCATGAATGCATTTTCACATGTCTGTCAAGATTGCAGATGGTTAACAGTAGTACACACCTCTGCACAAGGGTCCTTCTAGCTATACTCTCTCTCTCTATATATATCTATATCTAATATATATATATATATATATATATATATAATATATGATTAGTGATTTTGAGTATGATGCATCTGCCATCTGGAAAGCATTGTTTTCTTTTTTGAACATCTGATAATCATCGCGAAAAGATCAGATTCGTGTATATTATAATGTTAAACCTTGAGAAAACGTCAGTTGACTGTCATTCTAAATTACATTCTGATTGTTATTCTACATTGGCAACATATGTTTGTTTTCAGGGATGACTTTCATACCTTCTATGGGTAAATCTCACAAAACCTCTCAGGGTCATGTTTTAGGGCACTACAAAGTCAAAACGGTTCGGTGCATGCAGTCAGACGACGTATACAGTCAGTCACGGGCAGTATTAACATTTATTTCAAACAATGAAAAATGTTTTTTAATGGTTTTAGTTAACTATAATCTTTATATTGAATAATGTGTCAAATAATGTTCTTAGACTCTGAATCAAATGAAAATAAATATAAATATATGGAAATAAATATATTAAATTTGGTTTGTGTAACCAAATAATAATCAGGGGAAATTGATATATGTAACGTATGGGAACGGGACGACGGAGTTAGAGATCCACGTGCAGGCTTTATTAATAACCGCGTAGTCATACAGACAGTAGGTCAAACACCAGCAAACAGAAACAAGAAGGCAAGGCAAGAGAGTTTTCCAAAATCCAGGCAATGGTCAAGGCAGGCAGCAAACGATCATAAACAAGAAATCAGTCCAGGGTCAAAAACACAGGCAAGGCAAGGCTAGGCAAGACAAGGAACAGACAGAATGCAAACAAAGGGCTAAACAATACAATAAGCCATGAGTGTGTGTGTGAGTGTGAGTGCAGCTTATAAAGGGTCACTGATGGGAAACAGGTGTGAGTGCATGATTGGTTCCTAGGTGGGGGATTGTGGGAAATCCATATGATGACAATGAAACATGGACCCAGGGCACATGTAACAATACACATACGACTTTGATTAATGAACAGGCCAAAATACAGCGGGACTCTTATTTTGAAATGTCTGTGCTTTCCTTTTGCTGCTCATTCAAGTTCAGATGAGGAAGATTAAAAAAAAAAACTACATTATTACAACCCTTTACAACACATTACAAAATGAATAATATGAAGTAAACTTTATCATAATTGATCAGCATTAGACTAATGTGCACTAATCATTTATTACGAGCTGCTCTGAAGCACTGTTGCAAGAGCCTGAAGAAATAACGCACAACAGCGCGACCTTTTGACTTTAAAATATACAGCACTCATTTATTTCATTAAATTAATGTAATAATCACATTAGGTTGTGTCGCGATTTGCTTTTCCATCCACAAAATATAAGACGCCTTAAAATGAACATTAATACTCTTGTTATACCATTTAAGGTACTGAATACTTTTTATGACCTTAAATTTATCTGATGAGCATTAGCGGAGTGAAATAATGAAAGTGATCAGCATGATTGATATTCAAAACAGTAAGCACCCGCTGCATTGTGCGTTTTATCTGCAGTCTGCAGAGCCGGTTTCCCCTTTTGAATGACGAATATAGACAAATTTATATGAAGAAATAGACAGTTGTCTCCTTTACGCAGGAGCAGAACGGTGTGTTCAAATGCAGCTTTTTTTGCAGCTACGCAAGGTGACAACACAGTCAGCTTTTATCAGTGCTAGTTCTTTGGCGTCTGTTTGGTATGAGATATTTTCCCTACCTGATCATATTTTGAAACTTTCACACGCAGCATCTCATTTAATTATGTCAACACAACAAATGATGTAATAGGCTACTGGTCACAGAACATATGAAAATTTTACAGTCATAACGTGTGATTTTGTATGGTCGCCAATGGCGACCTCAGCAAAAATATCACTCGCAAATTAATATTTTTAGTCGCAAATGTCGACCATTTAGTCGACCATTTTAGGCGCAGTCTGGAGCCCTGATGCATATTATTGGATAAGATATTGACTGTTTATTAAAGCACATATTAATGCCTTATTCTGCATGACCATATTCTACATCCCACAATACCTAAACTTAACTAACTTACTAATTATTAATAAGCAGTAATTAGTGGTTTATTGAGGCAAAAGTTATAGTTAACAGTTAATAGTGAGAATTGTACCCTGAACTAAATTGTGACTATTTTTCCTATTGTACTGAAATCCTATTGTACCCAAAACCGAGGTACGCTCCGAACTGTGACTTCTGTGTACCGTTACACCCCTAATATACCTTATATATTCCATAATACCATAATATTCCATTTTTTGTTCTCAAATATGGGGTGAAATGTAAAATGTTTTCAGAGCAAGATGTCCCCATAAATACTTACATTAGATCAAATACTGTTTGACCTACTGTGTAATTTATAAAATCAAAATAGAAAAAACATTAGCAATAAAAAGAAGCCCTTGATTAGAGGAGGAGGATGATGGACAGTGCTTAGGGTACCGTGAAGAACAAAAGCATTAGCACTGAGATGTTGTTCTAGTGGGATTATGGGAAGGTTACGGGGCCAGAGAGGGAGGGTCAGCCGAGGCAGGGCACTGGAATCCAGGGTAAATCATGTCTGTCACTTGGCCCCTTTACCCACGGACAGGTGAGCGACGAGGAACAATGAGGACTTTGTAAGACAGCAGGACAGGTGCACTGTTCACCCTCACAGAGCCTAATGGTACACGCCAGTGCTCCTGCCTCTGTGTCTCGTTTGCTTTATCTCGTCTCGTCTCAGGCCTCATTTAACATAACTCTCAGAGTTTCTCAATGCATGCAAAGAAATACCCTTGAGAACGTAGCATAAGTTCTGGCATAGTAACCAGTGTGTTATTTACAGTAAAACCAGGAATAGATCAATGTAAATACGGTTTCTATAAAACAAGTATGTATGTATGCAAGTAAGATATGTCACAATACAACACACACACAGTCATGAGCAGGCTTTTGAATAAAAATTGCATTAAAATGAATTGCAAAACATAAGATATGCTCAGGAAATGTCTTATTTTTAATGTTTAACATTCTCAGTGAACATCTGACTAACACAAATATATTGCCAACACTTTATAATAACCTTATCAGTCATTAATGCTTAATGTATCAGTAGTTTATGAAAATTCAAGTGTAAATATGTACTGTATGGACATTTTTTTTAATTTTTTTTATCGCCTTTCTTCTGTATAGGCTGCCAACTTTTATTGAAAAGCCCATTTTGCCAGCAGTGAAGTACCCCTTTAATTCATATTAGCGTTAATTTCAGGCTGAGCAAAAATATTGGGACAACAAAAGCGCCAATCACCAATTCTGACAGCATTATAAATCTTCTTGAGCTTTGATCAGAATTCAGTCTCACTGGTGTGATGAAATAATTTTCCGCATTTGCAGTCATAAATTAAGTGATGTGCTTTCAACTCTGAAGCCCTTGCCACCCCTTTTGATTTATGTCAACAAATTGGTTTGATTATGCTGCTGGATTTGTTACAGAAAACGTTCACTAGCATACTAGTATTAGCATGATACTATGCTTCTATTCTTTCCATTCCAGTGAGTTGGTTGACATCTGTGTCACTGAGTCGTGTGTGTATATTTCCTGTACAGTAATCAGAGTGCTGTAGATGATCAGGCTATATGAGATGTTGCGTAATTTGTTGGTTATGTCTTGTGGTGGCTGCCTAGCATATGCTAAGTTGCTTTTGAGTTATTGCTTTTGAAAGGTATGCAGAGCAGACTCAAAATGAGGGGAAACATCTCAAATTATTGGAGAAGTGGCCTGAAGACCGAAACCAGTATGGTTTCTTTTTCCACAGTGGCGCAAAGGCAGAGTTTGCCCACCCAGTTTGCCCATCGCAAAAATAGTTTTATTATTGTTTGAGAGTAAAAAAAAAAAAAAAAGGTTAATTTTCACATTTCCAGGGATCTGAAGTCATCGGGTAAACTTCTATAGTGGTGAATGGAAACTAAAATAAAATATATTTTATAGCAAAGAAAAAAGCAAACTAAGCAAACATATCACAGTCCATAAAAAGGGCCAATAGCGATATTATTGCGGTAAAAATGGCGTAGTTATCACTAAATATTTGATACATTTCCCAATATTTATGTATTCATAGCTGAAAAGGATCTTGTTTCCCTACAACCATCATTTCACTGCAACAAAATATATTCAATTTTTTTAAGAAATAAACACGGTTTAAAAGAAAATCGTATTAAAAATAAAATGTATTGCTCATGGTTAGTTCATGTTAGTTAATACATTAACTAATGTTTAACTAATGAACCTTATTGTAAAGTGTTACTGATAACTCAATATTGGCGCTGTCTAAGTGGCAGCTTTCTGCTTGCTTCAGATGAGTGCACACACAAATCTTCTCACAGCACACGCAAGTTCTCTTTCGCTTTTTCTTGCTCTTGAATGTGTACATTGGCAAGGCTTAAATGAGTTCAGTTTAAACATAGATAGTAATGTGTGCTGTTCAGATCTCACCTGCCATCAGCAGAAACATACATTAGCCTAACTCTGTCTGTTTTATGCATTATTTTCAAAAAACCATATTATAGATGTCGTCAGATTTGAGATGAACCACTGTGCAAGACCGTGCTTGCCAGACGGTGGGTGGAGAACAGTATGGTCTGATTTTTTACAGAGAATCACTACACTGTTAATTTCGTTAATGAAATCTATGACGAAAAATGTTTGTCATCAAAGTTTTTTCCCCTGACTAAGATGAGACGAAGACGATTGTAAGATAATAAGGCTATTAAACGATAACTTTGACTATATCAACATGCAATATTGTTGGTGAAAAAAGACGAGACTAAAATGTAGTTAAAAGAACAAAAACCTTTGTTGAAAAAAGAGGAGCCAAAACATTTCAGACTGATGTACAAGACTCTATTAGGCAAGCGTTCATGTTTGCGGTTGCCAGATATCAAGAACTCAAATCCCCCAATCAGAGCTTTTCTGTTAAACGGATATGTGCCCGGCTTTTTGCTTTATGCAGTCTGGCAACCATTCGCAAGCGCTCTTTCTGTGGAGGCGCTATGATCTGAAAACACTGACATACAGTACTGTAAAATTAAGCTGGAGTTCAGTGATCTCCATTTGAGGTATTCTGCTTAAATGAAAGTGTCATTCAGTCAGTCTGTGTTCTGTCATGGATCTTGACTGTATTGTTTGTGATTGTGGATGCTGATTGTACTTATGCATCCTCTGCGTGGCAAAATTGCCATTGTTTTAATAGAGAAACATTAATGCAACTTGGAATTATTTTAATTACTGTTAGGAATTTGTTTTAATATTTGATTGTAGGTTTTTGTTTTACCAGTTTTCATAATGTAGACAGGGCAAAAGTATTTGGTGTTTATTTAGCTTATAATTGATAGCCTTTAATAAATCTGTACACTAAATGAGGTAAAATAAACCATGCATATAAATCAATAATCTGTTGATTTGTGCTTACTGGTGAAAGAGCAACTTCTGATGAAATGTAAAAATGAAAAAAAGTTTCCATTGACTAAAACCAGACTAAAATGCTCAGACATTTAGTTGACTAAAACTTGACTAAACAAAAACAGGACAAGGTTGACTAAATATGTTAAAAACTAAAAGTTACATTTGACACAGGACTAAGACTAAATAAAAAAATAGCTGACAAAATTAACACTGTTACACCCCTAACTCTGAGTGAAAATGTTTTGTAAATAAAGACTGAAAGAGAAGTCAGAAGCTCATGCGACCGTAGTGTAGTTCGCTTATAGCCTAACTTTAGCTTTTGACTTCTGATTGTATTTATGCTTCAAAATTTCCATGTGTGAAGATGATCATGATAAACAAAACGTGTAAGAATCATGAACTTTTGTTGGTTACAGAGTTTATTGTCTGCAATAATCCAAAAGTCAATAGAATAATCGTATTGGGTTTTTGTTGAGGGATCCATGGTGATGCCAACTTCCTGGTTGGCCTACAAAAATACGTCATTATTTAAGCACTCTATATTGTGTAAAGATGATGTGCAAACTTGAGTCTAGTGGCATAACTTTAAGAGAAGAAAGAAGTGATGTGTATCAAACAGGAAGCTGTGTTGATAAATCTTTCAGAAGGTTGCAGTGACCAGTGGTGACCCTGGTTATGATACCATTTGACTCACTTTCCTTCCCAGCTATATTGGAGCACAGCCAGCTGTTCATGTTATAGGCTGGAGATATGCCAACTTCCTCCTGCTGCCAGTCACCTCACGCACTGGCATCTGGCCATACAGATAGAGACGCGCTTAAACCCTCACACATACCAATTCTTTCATCCCTTGGCTTTACCTTCTCATAGATCTTTGTGTAGAGTGGAGTTGGACTTTAAATTTGACACCTTTTGAGTTCTATGAAATAAAGATGCAGATATTTTATAATGCCTGTGTTTAATTTGAATGACAAATTTAAACTTACCACATGGTAAAGGCACTGGAAACTTTTTCAAAAGTCAAACAATCCCATGATTGTCTTCACAGACTATGATCTAGGAACTGTTTACATAAATTATACAACAATGAAGCAAAAAATAAAGTGAATGGACAATAATAAAAACATTGTGAAATTTCATCTCACTCCTTCTGTGGAAATCTGTAGATGCTGGAGTGATTCCCAAACCACAGCAATTTGTGATTCCTATTCCCTAAGTCCCTATAGGAGCTTTCTTTTTCCAGAGAGTAGGTCGTAACAATGACCACTACCGTATGGGCAGCACTCCAGAAAGTGTCTTTCCCTTGTTTATTGTGCAAACCTGCTCTTCTCTTCATTCTGTCATATTGCAGAATATTACTGGATTATGTGTTCTGGCATATGTAATATTTGTTATATCTAGTGTCTCTAGTGAATTTCTTTAAGTGTTTGCTATACTTGTTCAGCATCGGGACCCTTTTAGCATCAAGGATTTCTTTTGCCATAGTACTGTACTATGCAAGCAAGTTTCTAATGCAGTTGGAATGAACATTTTGGACACACTCGAACGAACACTGAAGTTATCATTTTAAAATGGCTTTTGTTTGAAATAACAAAAATCCATTTTAAAATATATTTTACTTAAGTTTTTTGTATATTTATATATTAATTATCTTGGAATAGCAAAAATATGTTTTAGTGGATTTTATATATTAAAAAACTATAGCTAAAATAATTATAAAATCAATAATTATATAAAAAATAAAGTTATATTATGATAAATGATTATCCTTTTTTTGGACTTTATACATTAACATCTAAACTCCAACAACTTTTAAAATATTACATAATATCTTAAAAATTATTGTAAAACTGTCTAGATAAGTGGTCCTCAACCTTTTCCATTGTCCTCCATTGTCCACAACAATATTCAGAGGCAAAGTTTTATTCGGAGCGCCAAAGTCATGTGATTTCAATAAGCGAGGCTTTGTTACGTCATAAGTGTTTTGAAATTTCAATAGTTCACATGACTTTGGCACTGCTTCATGAAGCTTCGAAGCTTTACAAATCTTTTGTTTCGAATCAGTGTTTTGAAATCACTATCACTAGATATTGTTGAATAAAGCCGTCTGTTTTTTTGGCGCACAAAAAGTATTCTCTTGCTTTCTTATATTAAGGTTGAACCACTGTAGTCACATGAACTGTTTTAAGTATGTTTTTAGTACCTTTCTGGGCATTGAAAAAGGAAATTAACTTGCTGGCAATGGAGGCCTCACTGAGCCATCGGATTTTATCAAAAATATCTTAATTTGTGTTCCGAAGAAGAATGAAGGTCTTATGGGTGTGGAACAACATGAGGGTGAGTAACAGTGCATTTTTGGATGCACTGTCAGAAAAAAATGTGCAAAATGTGTACCTTTTAGGGGTACAGCGGCTTGTCACTGGGGCAGTACCCTCAAGGGTACACCTGTTGTACCCTTTATATTGGATACATGTTGGTACCTTTCAAAGGCAAATATGTACCTTTGGTGACCAAATTGTACCTTGTAGTGCTATGGTACCATAATGTACCCCTAAAAATGGTACAAATTAGTCATTTTAAGGGTACTGTCCCAGTGACAAGCCCTTTGTACCTCATGATGGTACATTTGTACCCCACACCACATATTAAAAAGGCCATAATGCTGTTTTACCACATTTATTAAATAACATTAAAAATATTACAATCTCACAATTTCATGCACAGATTTCAAAGAAAAAAAACATTTTAAACATTGTATCACAATGTGTCATCAATACTGCAGGATGCATTTACATATTGATCAATTTCACATTTCCAAAAACAGTACACACATTACCTGTAACTCTTTAAAACATTAAACACATTTAATACACATTTCATTTTAACTGTACATTTTAAACATTCTTGTGAATCACAATTTATCATAGACATGTTTCAAGGGTCCGAAAGTCCATCTTTTGCCCTGGTTAAATTATACTCCATTCAGGTATGCATGGAAGTGTGAAGCATAAGACATTGGGTTTAAAAGCTCACCACACAGAAGTCAAGAGTTTGAAAACCAAGGTGTTTGGTTGCATCTTATGAATATCCATTCACATGATCTTCAGTCGAGGATGCATCCTGACCAACGACTCCAAATTTCTGTTGGAGACAAATTAAAAATTAGTACAACCTCAAATGCACAATTACATTTTTTTAGACCTTACATTTTTGTAACCACAATAGTCTAGAAATTTAAATCAAGGCTGATTCACACCAAGGACAATAACTACAACGATCACATTTTTAATTCTCACTTTCATTCTTAGACAATAGTGATAACTGTCCCAAAATTGTAACAATAATGACATAAGAGGAACAATATCATTGGAATCATTTTTGGGGGAACTTTTTTTTTTCCAACTGATGAACAAAAACATTGAAAGCCAATCAGATATAAAGACCTCAAGCATTTAAAGCAGCAGATGACTTGGCTGCAGCACTTGAACATTATCTTCCCTTTCCTGCAAATGCTAAAATAGTTATTACAAGGGGTGGTGGGTGAGGGTTGGTCAGGAGTTTGTAGCAGCACAGTGTTAAAGGGATAATTCACCCAAAAATGAAAATTCTGTCATTTACTCAGTCATGTTGTTCCAAACCCATAAGACTTTCGTTCATCTTTATATATTTGAAAATATTTTTAATGAAATCCAAACAATTTCTGTCCCTCCATAGACAGCTACAGAACTACCACTTTGACACTTCATAAAGAGATCGTAAATCTGTTTCATATGAATTGAGCGGTTAAGTCCAAATTTTCCGAAGAGACTCAAATGATATGATGAACAGATTTTATTTAGGCTTTTAATTATATAAACATTGATCAGCAAACATAAACAAGCTCAACCGAACCTGCTTTACACACGAGAACAAATATCTTGTTTAAGCCTAAATGAACCTCATTGATTCTTGCACGTCAAACAAATGAGAATGAACCTCATTGATTCTCGCACGTCACACAAACGAGAATGAACCTCACTGATTCTCGCACGTCAAACAAACATGCTTGAGCTTCCGTTTAACAACTGATGTGTGAGCTGATGAGTGTTTATATGTGAATAAAAGCCTAAATTAAATCTGTTCATCATATAAAGTGATCGTGTCTCTTTAGAAAATTTGGACTAAACTGCTAGATTCATATGAATTCGTTTTACGATCTTCTTATAAACTTTTAGAAGCGTCAAAGTGGTAGTTGCATAGCTGTCAATGGAGGGACAGAAATCACTCCGATAAAAAATATCTACATTTGTGTTACGAAGATGTACAGTTTTGGAAAAACACGACTGTGAGTAATTAATGACAGAATTTTCTTTTTTGGGTGAATTAAGACAGTTGGCCTTAAGAAACTCCTGAGATGTAAAACAAAATACTTAAAGGGTTAGTTCACATAAGACCTTCTTTCATCTTCAGAATGCAAATTAAGATATTTTTGATCAAATCCGATGACTCAGTGAGGTCTGCGTCACCAGCAGTAACACTCCCTTTTTCAATGTCCAGAAAGCTACTAAAAACATATTTAAAACAGTTCATGTGAGTACAGTTGTTCAACTTTAATATTATAAAGCGACAAGAATACTTTTTGTGCGCCAAAAATAACAAAATTATGACTTTATTCAACAATATCTAGTGATGGGCGATTTCAAAACACTGCTTCATGAAGCTTTGAAGCTTATGAATCATTTGTTTCAGATCAGTGTTTCAGAGCGCCAAAATCACATGATTTCAGTAAATGAGGCTTCCTTACGTCATAAGTGTTTTGAAACTTCAATAGTTCACGTGACTTTGGCAGTTTGATACATGCTCCGAACCACTGATTCGAAACAAATGATTCGTAAGCTTCGAAGCTTCATGAAGCAGTGTTTTGAAATTGCCCATCACTAGATATTTTTGAATAAAGTCGTTATTTGTTTTTTTGCCGCACAAAAAGTATTCTCGTCGCTTAATAATAATAAGGTTGAACCAATATGTTTTTAGTAGCTTTCTGGGCATTGAAAAGGGAGTGTTATTGCTGGCGATGCAGGCCTCACTGAACCATCAGATTTTCTTATGGGTGTAGAATGACATGAGGGTGAGTAATTATTGACTGAATTTTCATTTTTGGGTGAACTAACCCTTTAATTTACTTTTATTACTTATAAAGCACCATAAATACTTTAAATGTACTGTATATAGGTGAACAGATTACACATTACATAACAGACTTACATTGTAACCTAGGAGGACATGTTTCTTTGTCGAGTCTGGTCTGAAGATCTCTGTGAAATGGGGAATGACAACAACAGCAGGTAGTGACATATTCATATGGTTACCAATGTACATATTAAGACAAAATACTTAATATTATACTTACATTTCTGTAGTCAAAGGTTGCTGATAGCATTCGTGGCACTGCTTCTATATTTTACACCACCATGTTGTTTGAAATTGATCCGGTTTGATGCGCTGTTTTTTCCCCCTATGTAAATATGTTATAGATTAACATCTTTTGTTGAATCGAGTCTGACTTTACTGTCGAGCAGCGCTTAAGACGGAAGTAGTTAGAGTTAGGCCTATAGGTTAAAAATATAAGCTAACCCCAAACAATTCTGCTCTAATAACATTAACAATCTTAAGTAGGCAAACAATATGTTGGTTTTATTACCAAGTCACATATTTTTGGCGGGAGGACACAACACAGTTGGCCAAATACACAAAATATATTGTGGGGTGTTTCATACAAATATAAAAAAAATTAAAAATAACTGATTTAAAAAGAATTACATACCTCTCAATTTCTGTAATTCTTCGTCTTAGGTGAATTATATCCCAGCTTCTCTCATCTTTAGGAGAAGCTCTTCCATCGTCAGTTTCTGATCTGAGAAACCATTGGGCCGTCCAACCGTCGTCTGTGCTGCTCACGTGGGCTACATTTGAATTTGAGAGGCTGACTGCTTGTAATATTAAAAAAAATAAATAAATAACAATAATAAAAAAAATTTGCCCACTTTGTGTCTTGCTTAAAAAGAATAGTATATAAACATCTGTCTAGCTTGAAATGATGCTCAAGTGCATGAATTTCATGCACTTGCATGGTTTGGCAGTCTTGAACCACCCACACCCTGTCAACCTTTCAGTCACACAAGTGATTGTACCTTTGTTTGTTGATTAAATGGTACAAACATGGACCCTTTGACAGTTAGAAACAAATGTGTACCTTATATTCCCCAAAATGGTACATATTAGTGCCTTGGGTACAACCAAAGCATTTGTAACCTAAAGTGCTCACAGTGTACCCCAAAGTACCCTTTTTTTTTTTTTTTTTTTTTGTGACAGTGTGAAGTAACCCTTTAAGCATAAGGATTTATTTTAAAAAAAATGTCTACCTATTAAAATATTTGAGCTTAGCATAACTAAATAAATGTTTGTTTTTATTTTTTATTTATTTTTTAATTTTTTAATTATTTTAATGATTATTTTAATGATTACTTTAAATTGTCATCTTCAGCCTTCTCTTTTTAAACATTTTTGGCAACTGAAATTTCAGTGCATCTTTAGCAGTTAGATCAGTTTGGGTATTAATTTAAAGATGCAACTTTTCCAAGAAGGTTTTAACAAAAGTAAGCGCTAAAGCTAATGACGCTGTCCACAACCTTACTGATTGGCTGTTGGACAACTTGCAGACCGTCATGACCCATCCCTTAATGCAAGACACAGCCTGGTGTCAAAAGCTCTACAGTGAATTCAATACGTCCATATCGCAGTAGCAGGTTTCTGGAACTGAATGACCAGAAGTGGGCTTCCCATAATCAACTAGTGACTCAAACGATTGGCCCACAATGCTCTTTTTGCCGGGAAGAGGGTGTTACTTTAACCCCAAACAAAGTGGTCTCCAAACCCGCCATCACGGGGAGTATCAGATCAACTGCTTTGTGGTAAGACATGCCTGGAAGAGTCCATGCGTAAGCTCATCGCATTGCACCGACTGGAGCTTCCCCATCACACAATGGCACAGCAGAAGAAATGCAAACCAGAGCGTGCAAGTCTCAGGCCCAACACAAACACATCTGCGGCCGAGGAACGCGCCACACACCATGCACGTTAAGTGCTGGAAGTCCTGTCGGCGAACGTGCCCACTCGATTTCTATGCGGTCAGGGCAAAAATGGCACAGCTTGTCCCTCTTGGACTTTTAAAGATGGGTCTGCGCGCTCCCCTTGATTGCCATTCAGCTGGAGTTCGTTTGCCGCAGACAAAAAAAAAAAACGATCCTCCAATCCTATTTCCCCGGAACACTGGCGCTGGATTTGGAAAGCCGCCATTAGAAAGATTGAAAACGCAGTAATACTGTCAAAATTTGCATTGCTTTCATCACTGGAGCACAGAGATCAGGTTAATCTATTTCATAAAAACCACATATTATCGTGAGCTACATGTTTCCATGTATTATCTAACAACACGCCAGCACTTTTCCTGTGTTGGGTGCAAGTAGCAGCATCGGGTTACCCCTCTTTCTGTATTGGTCATTTGTAATAGTGTTTAGATTTACTTCGGTGTAAATCTCTCACAGGTTCTCAAATGAATGTTCCATCTGGAGAAACCATCAGCTCTCCGTGTGCCGTTAAATTTCAGTGTGGGGTGCTGCGTGTTCCCTGCTTTCTACTTCGAATCACGTAGAGGGGCAATGGAAATCTAAATAACCCATGACACAAACTGCAAAGACTTTACCCTTCTCCTGTTGAAAAAAAAAAAGCGGCTCCAGAAGAAAAGGGGGGGTATAATGCTATTTCATGCATTCTGACTTATTTACACTGTTAAAGAGTTGGATTCTCATGCTAAACATGGCCAAAGTTTCAAAACAAGAGTTGGACGTATGACGGAGTATTTCTGTGCCAAAAAATACTCTTCCAAATCTTCTTCAATTTCGGGATCTCTTTTTCGAGTATGTGCTTGTGTGACATCAGAAAGATCGGAACTCCTCGTGCGGGCACTTTTCCTGGAAGAGCGCGCGTACACGTCGACCAGAGCGATAGAGCAAGAGCACGCCCATCAATGTGCTTCGTTCGGGTTTACGGAAGTCATTGGCAGCCCTGCACAGGAAAGATTTGTTACTTTGTTTTTAGACCACGAAATCAACAATGTCACCAAAGAAGTGTGTTTTTGGTTGTGAGGGAAAGATAACCTTGCTTCCCAAAGAACCCAGTGTTCAGTGGAGCTGAGAGATTTGTGCTCACACATTACATTGATGCACTCTCGATATTTGTTTTTAAAATAACCATAGAAATTGATAGTTGCAATCACTTTTTTATTGGTTAAAATGAATGGAGAATATCTTGTGTTTTTCCATGGCTGCTCGAGCCCTCAGGATCGGCGCTTATGGTTTCATAAACAAAGCCCAGTTCTAAACTGGATTTACAGATTGTTTGAAACTGAAAGATGGAGCGGTCACAGCATTTAATGATCCCAGTCATGAGTCGGAACCGCAGGTGGTGAGTAAAACTGCACCAAATGTCTGTTTTGTTGGCAATAGGCGCCTAAGTGCATATAATGTAAACAACACGAACATTGTGAATTCATAAATTCATTATTCATCATTCACTATACGCTATATTCATTATAGTGATTCAGAAGTTATCCATGGATAATGCGATGGTGTATTGTGTGTGTTTAAATACAGTTGTTTAGCTGACCATTGATAGCTTGCAGACGATCGCTACACAAAAGCTGCGCATGCTCGTCACTCTTTAGCTCTGCTCACAAGACGCCTCCAGGTACTCGGCTGTTTTCGGAAGGACTCGGTACAGTGTATGTATCTGTTATAAATATGATAAAACTGAAGACTTTTCGGCGATATGAAGGGTGCTATACTATTCTATAAGTACTCAAGATTAACATGAGATTGGCAGAAACTGTGTCTGATACCCCCTTTAAGGTGGAAGCTTTGGAAGCATTTTTAAAGGCAATCAGTGGACCCTGACAAAATCACAAAAGACATGGGAAGTCATAGCACTTTATGTTCCAGAACTAGTGCTGCTGGAAAGAGAACATGTAAACCTCCATATATTTATGATGTCTCTGCGCTCTTGAAATATTTAGAATTAGTGCTTGCTTCCCTTTCCTGGGTTGCTTCTGTTGCTAGACAATGTCTTAAATGGGTAGTTAACCCAAAAATTACAATTTTGTCACCATTTAATGACGTTCTTGTCGTTTCCAAAAGTTATTTGGGCAAAAAGTTGGGAACAAATTTGGAATGACTTTTGGAACTGATGATTTTTCCCATTCCCAAAAGTTTCTAGCTCCAAAAAGGACATAAGAGTAGCGTAAAAGTAATCCATACAAGATTAGTGGTTTAACCAAAGTCTTTAGAAGTGATATGATGACTTTGGTGAACATTGCAAAAATTGAAGTGTTTATTCACTCTCAAGTACCAAATTAAATATGCACTAAACCTCATTGGTTCCTGTGTTATAATGCTACGTGTAGTGATACCAGTAAGGTTTGATGTTATTGTGGTGTCATCATATTGGTTTTGGGATCTGTGTGCATTAGTTGATTAGTGACTTAATTTGATTTGAGTATAAATAACCAATTCAATTTCACTCTTTTCTTTGTGCAAAGTGATCGTATTGTTTCAGAAAACTTGAGCTAAACCATTAGAGTTTTACGGTTTGAATCTTTTGACTTCCACTGAACAGAAGAAAGTCATGCAGGTTTGAAATTACATGAGGGTGAGTAAATTATGACACATTTTTTTTGGGGTTAACTGTCCCTTTAATTGGACTAAACATGGATTCTGTTCCATTCATGATGAATAATGTGCCCCCTTTCCACCGGCATGGTACCAGAGGCAGTGCCAAGTCTGGGCTCATTCCGGATGTTTCCACCAAAGACAAGGCTGGAAAAACTGGACGCTTAAACCAGCTGGTGTCGAACCAGGAACCACTAACGTCAGTTGTCGAGAGGTGGTATAATCTCCTCGCCATGAAGTTTTCAGCAGGCCATGCGTAACAGGCATAGCAGTTATAGATTTGGGCTTGTAATCGAAAGGATGTAAGTTCAAACTTTGGATAAAATGTCTAATTGATTACTTAAAATCCAAACATAATATAGACCAAATGCAAAATAATACATACAAATGTAAAACAAGTGGGAAATCCCAAAGGGTCAAGCTGTGAATTTTCCATGTAATTAATAGCAGTATAAAGTAAGTGTTGAGACGTGTATTATGGGACAGTACGTCATTGGCTCCTTTGAATACTTTCATGTCTTAGGTCATACTGGCCATTTCCTAATTTCCAGACTCAAAGTGTACTTTGTGTCATTGACCAAGAGTTATTCAAGTTCTCCATTAGCACACAGTGGTAGAACACATTTCAGTTTAATCAGTATAATATGAAAGTCTCTCCATGAACTCTTTTACCTTAAAAATGTGTTTTTAGGAAATAACTAGTTACAAAAATCATGATTTGTCAGCCTATTTTGTTTTAGGGTAGATTTCTGGATAAATAACTGGCCTCCATGGTTAAAATATCATAAAAAATCTCCACAAGAAGCTGAAAAGTGTTTATGTTCGTCTCAGAGACGTCCTCGGACATGCTTTAAAGTTTTCTGCTCCTAGGATATTCCTACACCTCACTGACCCCCTGTAAAGTAGCTGAAAATGCACATTCAGATGCTTACAGTAAAGTAGTTTGACCTTTCCAAAGACTCTTCCTGGTTAACTAGAAGGTTGAAACTTCATTATTTCAGCATGGCCCTCCGACACACACTAGAGTATTTATTAATGTTGAAAATCATTTGGAATTGCACCAGTATTTGTGATTTCACGGAATAGACTCCATTGTTGGAATAAAATAGGAAATTGTTGACCAGTGAGTAAGTCTTTAGTCATTAACACAGAGAAAAAGAAAAATGCTTTTGGGCTAGACATTTACAGTAAATGTGATTAGTTTATCCACCATGAAAGAGCCTCCTTCCTACTTTTTCCAACTTGAAAGTGTTAAGAAATCACTGAATAAACATGTTGGGAAATAGGTACTCTCTCTCTCTCACTCTCACTCTCACTCTCACATACACATATATACAATGCTGAAAAGTTTGAGGTCAGTAAGAAGTTCTTTTTAAAGAAATTATTACTTTTATTCAGCAGGGATGCATTAAATTGATTGTAAGTGACTGTAAAAGACATTTATAATGTTACAAAAGATTTCTGTTTCACATGAATGTTGTTCTTTTGAGCTGTTCTGTGTGTCACTGTTTTCACAATAATATTAAGCATCAATGTTAACATTGATAATAATCAGAAATGTTTCTTGAGCAAATCATCATATTAGAATGAATTTCTGAAGGAGCATGTAACACTGAAGACTGGAGTAGTCATGCTGAAAATTCAGCTTTGATCACAGGAATGAATTACATTTTATAATATATAAAATAGAAAACAGTTAAATTGTGACAACATTTAATGATATTACTGATTTTGTGATTTTACTTTTTTTTTTGTAAAAAAATATTAGTTTTTAAAACGTTCATGGTGCCTTTTTATCAGTTTTGTTTTATGGAAAAGATTAGATTTTCTGTAAACTTGTCATTTTGTGCTTCAAGGAAGAAAGTAAATAATATGGGTTGCAACAACATGATTTTCAAAAAGATTTTCATTTCTGACTGAACAGTAAAATTGTTTCAGAGGCAGAGGAAGTTATTAGACTATGGAAAGAAAGACCTTTTTTCTTTCTTTAGCATAACTGATGAACCATTCACAATAACAGCAGGGACATTTATAAAGGATCAGTTTTGATTTCATGTTTCCACGAGTAGTAACTCAGCCAGCAGATACTTTCATCCCCACCGTATCCCAGTCCATCCCTTTGAGAATGAAGTTATGCCTGCTGCTGTTTCCCACACAGAAATACCTGACCCATTCAGCATATCTGCAGCTTTTAACGCCTCATATCTCATCTGCACCTCTAGCAGCTTCCAAAAAAAATGACATATCATCTCATTGGACCAGCCGCAAAGTACTTCCTCCACATCTAGCCGGGTTGTTTATCCCAGAAAGAATCTGCAAGAGTGAAAAAACGAGACGAGGAACGGGGAAAAATTGTTTATAGAAGCAGCTAATATTATTTTCCCTCAGATGTTTTTGTGTTGTTACATTAACAGTCCTCCATACGCCCGGGATCACAGGCCCAGAGTAATGGCCAGGAACAAAGAGTGTTGCCTTAGCAACGGGGGAGCCGAAAAGGTCATCGAGGGTCAGACAGTGAGTGGAACACTTGAGGGACAATAAAATAAATCATATTGCCTCCAGAGAAGTGTCTGATTTAAAACACTTAAACCAAGCATTGAGAATGTCTGGAAAATAAAAAGAAATGGTGAGAGGAGGGCAGCTGCTGTGTGTTAGTCTGTAATGAGATCGTCTCTGTGGCCCTTCTACCCCTGCGCTCCATTGCAGAATGGAAAAAGACCTTTTAATCTTCCTGAAGAGGCCCCTGCTCTCGCCTGCTTTTTCATGTGGCTGTGCGCGTGCGGGCCTGCAATATTTTCACACTTTTGTTTTTCCTGTTTTTTGACCCTTCATTTAAACTGCATTGGAATTCTTTTAATTAATTTGCTCTTTTTTTGTAGATAACCTTTTCACAGTTTTTGTGCGAATATAAATTGGGTTGCTTATGTTGTTTGGTTAATTCGCTTCCTGTTGCATTAAAGGGTTAGTTCACCCAAAAATGAAAATTATCCCATGATTTACTCACCCTCAAGCCAACCTAGGGTGTATATGACGAACTTCTTTCAGACAAACACAATCAGAGTTATATTAAAAAATATCCTGGCTCTTCCAAGCTTTATAATAATAGTGCATGGCGCTCCTGATTTTGAAGTCCAAAAAAGTGCATCCATCATAAAAGTAATCCATACGACTCCAGGGGGATAATAAAGGCCTTCTAAAGTGAAGTGATGTGTTTTTGTAAGAAAAATATCCATGTTTAAAACTATAATAACTAGCTTCTGGCAGATGGCCTACGCAAATTGACTTGTGCCAAAAGAGTAACTTCTGATGCGATGTATGACTTAGGATGTAGGAGTAGCGTAAGCTTAGACGCCTCTCTTGGCAACAGACTCAAGCCCCTCTTCTCTTATATTGAAAATTCTCATTTTAGACTTCTATTTCGAAACCGGTGCTTTGTTTTGCTATATCCTCTGTGCTTCCACGTTCGTCATTGCATCAGGTCAGAGGTTACTCTTTTGGGGTAAGTCAATATGCGTAGGCCATCTACTGGAAGCTAGTTATTTTAGTTTAAAGATTTAAATATGGATATTTTTCTTACAAAAAAAACATCACTTCACTTCAGAAGGTCTTTATTCAAGAAAATGGCTTGAGAGTGAGTAAATCATGGGATAATTTACATTTTTAGGTGAACTATCCCTTTAAGGCTTGTGCCACTTTCCCTGTGACTTGCAATGCACATACAGACAAGAGATAAATATCTGATTCAAGTTAAAATACGTATTTTAAAGTGCATCAGAGATGTATCTCTCACCTATCATCTCTCATATCTCTCAACATACGTCATTAACAACTAGTTGTTCAATTCGGTTTCATAAACACTGCATAGAATTTTTGTAAATGCGTTTTTCACTAACTGCATTTTTAATTTGGTTGTCACTCCCGTAAATTACTGAACTCTGTGTACAAAACAAGATTAAGCACTAAAAGGTGAACTGACAACCGAATTTAGCTGCAGTTTGTTCGTGGCCTATTATTTATTTATTTATTTTTCCTTGGAAGTAAGTCTAGTTGTTTTTTATTTTTAAAGTAATAGCACATCTCCATTCAACACCAAGCCGCATGCTTTGAGGATCATTCAAGGGACAAACAAGTCACTATCCCCCGGTTTCACAGACAAGGCTTAAGGCTAGTCCTAGACTAAAATGCATGTTTGAGCTGTTTACCTCAAAGTAACTTGCACTGACATATCTTAAAATATGTCAGTGACATTGTTTTGTCTTAAGATGCACACCAGTAATGCTTTTTTCTAGTGAATGTTTATAAAAGCTACTTATATGCCCTAATTGAACTAAGGCCTAATCCAGGCTTAGGCTAAGCCCTATCTGTGAAACCGGGCCTATGTTTAATAATTAGGGGTTTAGGAAAAAAAATGAAATGTGGTTTATTTTTACTTTTGGTTAGAGGTTCAAGTAAGACAAACAATTGTGGAAACTGCTTTCTGTTCATCATCATGATTCACTCACAGTAGCTTGCATTTAACATTTAGACTGTTGGGGTCAGAGTTTATGCCTGGTATTTCCTATCACGATGAAAACCTTACAGAACTGAGGGGCACAGAGTGAATGTTCCACATTATTACCTGGTAAAGAAAACACAGGGAGGAACCAAGCCAGTCACAGTGAACTGCCACGCTAATAGTGACGTGAAGACAAAACAGGAAAGTCCCTGACAACGTTTTATTAGTAAGAAGTATAAACTTTATGGCACGTTTGCTCTGAGGCCACATGATTGAATTCAAAACTTGAGCTTCCTAAGTTTCTCTTTCTCTCTGCAGGGATATTAGATGATCCTGTAGAAGAAATTTAATAAGAGAAAGTTTAACCCTTTCATTTGCGAGGGTGTAATATGTTGGTTTTGTGTGCTACTGTGCATGTCAGATGCTATTAGACTTGATGATCATATGGGGCTGCTATGGTTGGAAATGATGGCTGTTATTTATGCACGTATCAGCTTTAAATGGTGGTCAAAAGTAGTTCTTTACTCATTCTCCTCATCCAAGACCAAGTTACTAAGTTCCTCTGGTTATAGAGTTCCTTCCTGGAATGAAAGACTCTATATGAACCATAAATGACCTCGAAAAGCAATTCATAGCGTCTGAATTGGTAAAGTGAGTATGTGTGGTATTCATTGAAGTTCATTTTTGAAGATTTTGGGGAAAATGAAGGTAGATTGAAAGCACGTTGTGACAACAGCCTGGATTGTGAAAATGTTGAATTTGTCAGTGAAAACATGTGCGAGATGGTGAGAATGTTTCTGGAGCGCACGACGGGGGACGCCGTCCGAGCCAGGGACTTTGGGAGGAATTATATCAAGCATGCCTTTCCACGTGTCACGGATTATTGTTATTGAAGTGATCCTTGATTTTAAAGGGTGCAGAAGGCACTGGTGTTTTTGATGCTGGTGAAACGGTTAGTCTTGGCTTCACTAACGGATGGGAAAGCTGCACTGAGATATGAGCACTGTGTAGATCATAGTTTTCAGCCAGGGCCTCAGACTGGCATAGTGGAAAGCTGGTGGCTGCAGGCATGTGTGTATATGCATGTATGATGAGTGATATATCTATATTGACAAATGGAAGTGAATGTCTTTCAGAAAGAAGTTCCGAGTATAGTCAAGTCAAGTCACCTTTATTTATATAGTGTTTTTTACAATGCAGATTGTGTCAAAGCAGCTTTACAGTGTGTTTTTGTGTGTGTTTTTTGACAGAATCTTGTCAAGTCAAGTCACCATTATTTATATAGCGCTTTTTACAATGTAGATTGTGTCAAAGCAGCTTTACAGTGATAACTGGTACATTATTTTGGCTGCACAGCAGCTCGTAAGGAATAGTGTCAATGCAGGCAGATCAAAGCACTGTTGAATATCAAATGTCAATTGTCAAGTGTCCCCAACTAAGCAAGCCAAAGGCGACAGCGGCAAGGAACCCAAACTCCAACAGGTGACATCAGGTGGCAAACAGGTGTTAAAATGGAGAAAAAACCTTGGGAGAAACCAGGCTTAGTCGGGGGGCCAGTTCTCCTCTGGCGAACAGTGCTTTGTTACGACTCAGGCTGCTATCATAAGTCAGATATGATCGCAACATTCAAAGTGTTTAATTCAGTTCCATCCAGTTGAGGATCGTATTCATCACACCGGTATGGACGGTTGTTGAGGAGATGTGCCACTGGTTGTCATGTTGATGAGGCCTTCATAGTATCAGTGATAACTGGTATATAATTTTGGCTGCACAGCAGCTCTTAAAGATGTCAATGCAGGCAGATGCAAAGCACTGTTGAATATCAAATGTCAAGTGTCCCCAACTAAGCAAGCCAAAGGCGACAGCGGCAAGGAACCCAAACTCCAACAGGTGACATCAGGTAGCAAACAGGTGGCAAAGAGGTGTTAAAATGGAGAAAAAAAACCTTGGGAGAAACCAGGCTTAGTTGGGGGACCTGTTCCCCTCTGGCAAACAGTGTTTTGTTACAATTCAGGTAGCTATCATAAGCCCTGATAGGATCGCAACATTCAAAGCATTTATTCCAGTTCAAACCAGTTGAGGATCGTATTCATCACGCCGGTATGGACGGTTTGTTGAGGAACTGTGCCACTGGCTGTCGTGTCGATGAGGCCTTCACAATGGATGATCTAGTTGACTCAATCTCGGCTGATACTTCAGGGGTGTGTTGTGGTCGTGTCAAGGCCTGGATCCGGTTGACTACGGTAAACCTTGGGATAAACAGAAAGACTAATATTAGCGTAGATGCCATTCTTCTTCTGATGTAATGAGTACATCTGGCGTTATAGGAAGTGTTCCCGGTTCCGGCTGACCTAATTTATGCAGCCTAATAATCCTTCAACGGATTTGAAAAAATAAATTGATAATGTGTTATGTGTATGCCAGGTTAAAGAGATGCGTTTTAGTCTAGATTTAAACTGACAGAGTGTGTCTGCTTCCCGAACAATGCTACGAAGATTGTTCCAGAGTTTAGGTGCCAAATAGGAGAAGGATCTACCGCCTGCAGTTGATTTTGATATTCTAGGTATTATCAGCTGGCCTGAATTCTGAGATCGCAATAGACGTGAAGGACTCTAATGCATTAAGAGCTCGCTCAGGTACTGGGGAGCTAAACCATTTAGTGCTTTGTAAGTAATTAGCAAGATTTTAAAATCTATACAATGTTTAACAGGAAGCCAATGCAGTGTTGACAGAACTGGGCTAATATGGTCATACTACCTAGTTCTAGTAAGAACTCTAGCTGCTGCATTTTGTACAAGCTGTAGTTTGTTTAACAGGCGAGCGGAACAACCACCCAGTAGAGCGTTACAGTAATCTAGCCTTGAGGTTATGAACGCATGAACTAACTGTTCTGCATTTGTCATTGAGAGCATATGTCGTAGTTTAGATATATTTTTAAGATGGAAGAATGCGGTTTTACAGATGCTAGAAACATGGCCTTCAAATGAAAGATTGGTATCAAAGAGCACACCCAGGTTCCTAACTGATGACGAAGACTTAACAGAGCAGCCATCAAGTGTAAGACAGTATTCTAGGTTATTACGTGAAGAAGTTTTTGGTCCAAAAATTTGAATCTGTTTTTTCTGAATTTAGTAGTAGGAAATTACTGGTCAACCAAATCAGCTATGCATTCTGTTAATTTTGTGAATTGGTAAGTTTCGTCAGGGCGCGAAGAAACGTCATCAATATCGATTCCATGTGACAATATTAGATCTAAAGTATGATTACGACAATGAGTGGGTCCTGACACGTGTTGTCTAACTCCAATAGAATTTAGAATGTCTGTAAATGCCAATCCTAATGCGTCTTTTTCATTATCTACATGGATATTAAAATCTCCAACAACAAGGACTTTATCTGCAGCTAGTACTAACTCCGATAGAAAATCAGCAAATTCTTTGATAAAGTCTGTATGGTGTCCTGGTGGCCTGTATACAGTAGCCAGCACAAATGTCAACTTACATAATGTTGTAATAATGTTACATAATCACTTCGAAGGAATTATATTTGAAAGACTTTTGACTAATACTGTAAATATTACTATAAATTACAGCAACACCTCCCCCTTTGCCTTTCTGACGAGGATTGTGTCGATAATCGTAACCTTGAGGGCTAGACTTATTTAAAGTAATGTAATCATCTGATTTTAGCCAATTTTCTGTCAAACACAGCAAATCTAGATTATTGTCTGTGATATCATTTACAATAAGTGCTTTTGAAGAAAGGGATCTAATATTTAACAACCCAAGCTTTATCATTTGTTTATCAGTATTATCTCTTTTTTATTTGTTGAACATCAATTATTTTTACCATTTTTACCATTAAATGGGTTTGGAAGTTTTTTGTTTTTACTAATTCAGGGTACAGACACAGTCTCTATGTGATAATATCTAGGCGTAAGAGTTTCTATGTGTTGGGAATTATCTGACTTCTGTAACGTGAAGCAGCTAGCAGAGGGTCGGTTTAGCCAGTCTGTCTGCTTCCTGACCTGGACCCCAGTTTGTCATGTTTCAGCTTTAAGACTATGTGCCATATTACTAGAGAGAAGAGCAGCACCATCCCGGGAGGGATGAATACCATCTCTTTTCAACAGGTCAGGTCTCCCCCAAAAACTTTTCCAATTGTCTATGAAACCTATATTATTCTGCGGACACCACTTAGACAGCCAGCCATTAAGTGATGATAATCTGCTAACTGTCTCATCACTCCCACGAACAGGAAGGGGACCAGAGCAAATTACTTTTACTGACATTGTACCTGCGAGTTCACACACCTCTTTAATGTTAATTTTAGTGATCTCCGACTGGCGAAGTCGAATATCATTAGTGCCAACGTGAATAATGATTTTAGAGTAATTACGATTAGCCAGCACTTTTAAATTTGCTTTAATGTCAGGTGCTCTGGCTCCCGGCAAACATGTGACTATGGTGGCTGGTGTCTCTATTTTCATGTTCCGTGTAATAGAATCGCCAATAACTAGGGCACTTTCAACAGGATTCTCAGTGGGTGCATCACTGAGTGGGGAGAACCTGTTTGATGTTCTTATTGGAACGGAAGAGTGGTGTTTTCCGCGGCTAGGCTGCCTCACTGTTACCCTAGTACCCTGCTGCGCGGGCTCTACAGCCGGAACCGAACAATGTACAGAGTTCACTAAGCTAGTCGCATCCAAAACAGTATCTGAAGCCCTTACATTCTTACTATCCTCAATTAAAGTTTGGATGCGTGTCTCTAATTCTGAGATTTTCTCTGTCAGCCTAACTATTTCCCTACATTTATGACATGTAAATCCCTTGTCGCTGACAGAGAAAGCTATACTGAACATGTGGCAAGCAGAACACGATACAACACAAAAGAGGATGACATGACTCACCGTGTTTGTAGTCTGAAAAGAAAATGAGCACGCGAGAGACTGATGACAAGTTAACAAGCTAGCGAAAATGCAAACGCGTTGTATTAACGATTTAGATTCAAAGATTAAAAGCTAGCAACATCAGATTAATGTGGTAGGCAATATTATATATAAGGTAATGATAATATAAGCAACAATGAATGAAAGTAAGAGACGCAAACCACTCTCAGCAGCGAGGCAGACAGGAGCAATCGATGGTGAGTATAGGACACCATACTTGAGTACACATCACATCACTTTCACTTTCATGTTGCTATCCACTGCATTCTTTGCAAACATACCGCAGTGTTTCAAGAGTTTAAGCTAAGATACAGTAGTCCCAAAAAAAAAAAAAATCTTGTAATAGTTCCCGAGAGGCCCCTGCACCTGCCATTTTGTATCAAAATTCTCAGAGTAACATTCAAACCAAACTCACAACAGTTGCTGAATAACAATTATAGTCAACATGGAATCAAGATAGACCTTATTTTATGCTTCTGGTTACATTGCAACATAGGCTCATTGGAAAAAATGTGCCTACATTTTTGCAAACCTCCAAACGTACGTAAAATGTTTGGTTAAAAATTGACAAACCCAGCGGTTGGGTTAAATGTTTGTCCTACATTTTTATTTTTATTTTTATTTATATTTATTTATTTATATATACAGTTTTATTTAATCCAACTAAAAATTACTATATGGCTCGCTTAAAATGAACCCAAAAAAATCAGACACATAATTACTAGTGGCAACAGTAATAATCAAAGGGTGAACATTTATTAATAAGCAATTTAATAAATGTTTATTGTTTAATTATTATTCATTAAACTTATTAATAAATATTCATTCATAAAACATAAATGTTATTTTCCAACATATTTTGGCTTCATTTTAAGCAAGCAATACAGTAATTTTTAAACAATAGTAGCGTTAAATAAAACTACCCAGCAGGTTGGACAAACATTTAACCCAACCGTTAGGTTAAAACAACCCAATTGCTGGGTTTGTCCATTTTCAACCCAACTTGGGTTGTTTTTAACCCAGTATGTTTTAGAGTGTACCAATACATAAATATCACCGCAGTTTCCAGCTGAAATGAACACTAGATGCAGTAAAACACCAACAACTTTTATTACTTTTCTCACAAATTATGATCACAGTTATGACTGTAACTGTATATTGGCATGAAGATGTCTTCAGGCCAGGACTCTAATAAAACATGTGAAATTTGGGGCAGGTCGGAAATTGTATGCCTGAGTTACAACAACTTCCTGTTTCATGGTGAAACGTTGAATTTTGTCAGGGCGCCACAGACATGCCCTTCAGTGATCAAGCCCTTCAACTCAAGATCTTCGCAATTTAACGTCGCAAAGGCCTTTAGATAAGACTGACCAAATATAATGTTGATCTCATTAAAGCTCTAGGAGGAGTTCGTTAAAGTACAATGTCTGGAAATGGCAAAAACTGCTAAAATTTTGCAGAGAAAATTCAAAATATCTCACTTCCTGTTGGGTTTTCAGATTTTACTTCCGGGGACTTTTTTGTAGGCATTGGGCTGTTAAATGTGTCTACTTAATACCTGTACGTGAAACGTAGTGCGAAAGGCGCTTAATTGAAATTTTGTAGGTGGCGCTATCGAGCCATTTTTGCCATACCTAATTCTGAAACCCATATCGGAGGTACATTTTCACCACTTCTGATGCATGTGCAAAGTTTCATGAGTTTTCGAGTATATTTAGGCCCTTCTCCATTTTGAAGAAGAATAATTGATCGAGTAATTACAATAGGGTCCTCACACTATCGGTGCTCAGGGCCCTAATAAAAGAGCTCAAAGACTTGTAGAAGCAAGCTAAAATAGCATGGTTGCTTCAGCAATTGCTTCTGTTAACACAGGATTCTGTTAGGTTTAGTGTAAGTTGTCCGTGATAGATCATTAACCTTTTAGCACCACTCACCGGATATTTCATGCCATGATATGTACAACAACCAATGTAATAAAACGTTGCCAGATTCACATTCATCTGTTTGAGATAAATCTGAGCACACTATTAGCAGCACTCACTGAACATTTTGCTTTAAAAAGTTGCTAAATGTGTAAAAGACAACGTAATATCATTTTGCAGAAATGTCGCCACAGGCACGTTTTTCCAATGGGCCTGGGTTGTTATATTGTGCATGATTCATCGCTGCATAGTGTCCTTTTTCCATCAGGACAAGAGTTCAAATCTAGTCCCCTTCACCATTAGAGTTTCTGTATCTTATTGAGGTTTTGTATTGTATTCAATATGATGACTCAGTGCTGTTATAAAATCTTTAACCTCTCACTTTTCCAGTGCTGGACGGCATCACTGTTCTCCTCTTGTCCGTGAGCTATCAATGTCATTAGCCTCATTTAATCTAATTTGAAGCCGCTTGTTTGAGTTAGACCTGGGTATGTGGAAGAAAAATATTTGAAATGATAACAAGTAGCCTGCTGTCTACGCTCAGTTATATTGTGGACACAGCTCAGGCACATACACAGCCATCCACACATTCATTAATACTCATATTAACCCCAACATTCGAAGCATTCGAAGGTCACAATGGTTGTGACCAACTGTCTTTTATCTCATTTTTTATTTTTATAATATACAGTACCTGTCAAGTTTGAAAACATTACAACTTTTTAAAGCTCTTATGCTCACCAAGGAGGCTGCATTTATTTAATCAAACATACAGTAAAAAAAAAAAAAAATTGACTGCAAAAAGACTAAAATGCTTTGCCGGGCAAGTGCATAGCGGCCAGCCAATGAGATACAATAGGAGCAAAAGCTATTGATCAAAGCACAGGCTTTGTTTATGAGTGTTATGAGTTTTGAAAACATCCAAACATCTAAAGTTATTGAAGTCTTTTTGATCTCACAGGCTGCTTTTGATGTGAAAACATTTGTATTTGTAAAATTTGTAAATAATATTATTTTATTTTTGACAGACAGGGAAAATAAATTGGCTGAAAATGAACTCTTGAGCTGCTTAAAGTTGAAACAGTCACTATTGTTTGTAAGTTTTATTTTTATTTTATTTCCATAGTGCTTGTTTTTGTCTTGTTCTAGTTCTGACTACTTTTATCTCAATTGGTAGAGTTGGCGTTATCAAAGTGCAAAGGTCATGGGTTCAATTCCCAGGGAGCACATATACTTCTAAGCTAAATAATAAAACCATCTTTTGATAAAACCATCTTCAAAAATGAAGAAGGGAAAATGACTCTTATTTCTTACTTATTTGTTTGTTGGTAACATAAATATTCAAAATATTCTGTGCCAGTATCTTCTCTTCTGTCTTATTTTCCTTCACCTTGTCTGGACTCACATTCTTGTGTAACAAAAATACACTTTCTGTTGATCCAATATTTATGAGAGAGCTGTGTGTGTGTGTCTGGAGTGAGATTGGTAATTTGAGGACGTGGGTCTGCAGCAGAACAGTATTTAGTTTGAAAGGCGTGAACTTCCCTGTCAGCTCAATTATTCCAGGGCAATCAGATGTCACAGAGATATTTATCTGAAAATCCTTGATTCATTTCAATTGTGTATACCTAATCATTCTTCCTTTTTATAACTTTCTCTGTTGCCATGCAAGACTGCAACCAAGCCTGTCTCTTCCATTGTGTTATATGTTAAACTTAAGTTTGTACTGTATGTTGTATCGCCTGTGTGACTCATTTTTAGTGGTTACATAGCCAAAAATAATAAACAACCTGTTAATATGAATTTAATGTTTGAAGGTGATAATACATGGGGCAACTTTTTGAGCAATGTTGCCGATCAGTGTTGCTTGGGCACTTTTCCATTAAGAATTTTTATCTGGATACTTTAGATCGGTCGTGGGCAATTTTTTGAGATCCTCCAATCAGAATGCTAGCAGCCGATCATGTGACCGGCTTGGAGATTTCAGAAAAAAATCAAACAAGATGGCGGCCTATCAGCGGCAGTGGAGCGAAGAAAAGGAGAGTGAACTTATATCTTAACTTATATCTTTCCCAAAACAGGGAATTCACCTCATTTAATGCTTAAAATACCAACAGATGTCCAATTTAAGCGCAGCACAGGCTGTAATTTAGCCATTTAATTTTTTCAGTTAAATACTAAAAAGACGTGTTCTGTTTAACGTCTATAGTGACGTAGGCCGTAGGGAGTGTGGCACGTGAAAGAAGCTTTTGACGCGATCGACTTTTGCCAAACTGGCTCTTCTCCCTTTTCAGATCGGAAAGGCATTTATATCTAATAAAAATGAAGAATATATTTGAAAAGTTGAAATAAAGTGTTTATAATAAAGTAACTGTTGCCCTAATTAGTTGCCCTGTGTCTCACCAGGTTGCCCGTTGACGGCAACATTGCCCAGCAACATTGCTCAAAAAGTTGCCTCGTGTATGATCACCTTTAGAGCAGGACTGCTCAACTTTGGAAAGCTTAGGGACCAGTTAAACCTTTGACAAGTACGATCAAGACAGCGTAACATTCATATCTGCGTTGATACTGCCACTGAGCCAGAGAGAGCAGTTGTCATGTACAGGTATGAAAGTCTTTTCAACCACACAGTATCATTGTTTGTACAGTACTGGGATAAAAGTTTATAGTTCAGCTATAAACACTGATGTCTGTGGTAGCGATCAAAACAGAGTAAATCACCTTTTACATATAACTTCACACTTCAAATAATGTATCAGTTACATCATTACAGCAGCAGGTGGCGACAAGTGACTGTTAAAAAAGTATTCGTCATTGAATCATTCATTCAAGAGATTTGTTCAGAAATGCTGATGTCTTAATGAGTGAGTCACTGAATCATTCATTCAAACCATTTTTTTTAAGTCAAACTAATTAAATGTTTTAAATAGACTGCAGCAATTAACATTTTGTCAGAATTTGTTGTAAATTACATGTTATTTCAGAATAATTCAGAATAGAGGGTGAATCGTGATCTCTATTTTATACCAAGAACTTGTGATTCTCAATTTATCCAGAATCTTGCAGCTTTACTGTGATTGTAAAAATATATAATCTGATATATAGTTTTGTTTTTAAAGTAGCAAAGTTGTCCTACTTTACCAAAGTGGAACTTGACTAGTTTAACTGCTTTAAATTATGAGTAGCGTAAAAGTTTTAGCGTAGCTTCCACACTCACTCTTTCAGAGTGCCGTAATAACTCAATAGCCTACAGCGCTCTTACGCAAGCATGCACAAATCAACTTAGTCTCTCTGTCTACCCTTTTTCTCTTTCTTTTTCAATCTATCCCAAACACACATGCTTTCTTTCTATCCGAAGACTCACAATCCCCACCTCTGCAGGCATATTACCCCAACGAACACATTCATTCTCACTCTCAGGCCCTGATACAAGTCCGCGGGGAAGTGTGCTTGAACTGTGAGACTGTTAACACTCATTTAAGCCCGTTGCTATCTGCTGCTATCAGACATTACTCAAGAAGTGCAGACAACTGAGAAAAAGCTCTCCAGAGTCTGAAGGCCTGATGGTGTTTGAGGTTAGGGTGTAAGCTGAGACTCTTTTTGAAGAGGTCAGAGCTTCTGAGGCGTTGATAGCCGAAATAAAAGAGCCGCAAGGTTTTAAGAAGAGACAGTGCTCATGCTGCGCAGAGCTGGATGGTGCTTAATAATTTTGAGGTCAGGGTTAGGGCAATGCATAGTCTAACAGTAAGGCCTGTTTCACATCGCTCACATAGCAACTGCAACACTAGTAAATAAAGTGATTTCTGGGTTGGCAAGCTTTTTTTTTTTTTTTTTTAAACAATGGTAATCATTTGTAATATGGTAATCAGAAATGAGCCACTTAGAATTATTATAAACATGATAATCATGAAATCTAATTTACATGAAGATGGCAACCACAATTATTTGCAACACCTTTGGTGACCGGCCTTTTAAAAATAGCTTGTAAATTGCTCGTTATGCTATATTATCACCAGATATTGGATTCAATCTTTGTTTTCTTTCAGTTAGGACAGGTTTTGTATGTATTTTTGGAACTGAATAATCGTAGTATTCAATATTCAACAAAATATAGAAAAAAAATTGACAAAAAGCTTGAATCCAATATTTAGTGATAATATAGCATAATGAGAGATTTATAAGCTTTTTTTTTTTTGTAGGCCAATCATTTTTGCATTTCAAAACTAACTTCCTGGTTAAACATTAAAGCACACTAGTCTGATAAATTGTACAGATATTTTAAATATTGCCAAAATTACCCACAAATAATGTTTTTTTTTTTAGTAAAAATTAAGATACGCTCAGATAAAGGAGGCCTACGATCATCAGATCCAAAAAGAAATATTCAAAACCTGTCCTAATTGAAAGAAAACAAGTTGACAAAAAGATTGAATCCAATATTTGATGATACAACAAGTGTAACAAGCTAAGAAAACAATCACAGAAAATGACTAAAAAAAAAAACAACAAAAAAAAAAAAACAACAACAACCCGAACACAACCTGGGGGTTATAATTTATTTATCATTCAAAATTTTATGGTAAGATTTAAAAAAAAAAAAAAGTGGTAATAATAAATTAAATAAATAAATAATATATTTATTTAAATAATACAGCAATAAATAAATAATACAGCAATAAATAATAATAAAAGTAATAATATAAAAATATATAAAATTGTAAGGATAATAATGTAATATATATTTTTTATAATGGTCTTGAATCGGGTGTTTGCACCCCAGGCTTTTTAAAAAAACGTGCCTGTGGCGACATTTCTGCAAAATGATAGTATATCCGTCTTGCACATTTTGTGGCACTTTCAAAGTGAAATGTCCAGATAGTGTTGCTAAAAGCATATTCAGTTTTATCCGTCAGCATATTCAGTCTGCATCGCAAGTGTAATCAGGTGAGCTACCGAGCAAGCTTACCACATCAGAAAAGTCATCCTTATGAAGCTGGTTGTGGGATGCAAACATCAGTATGTATTCATTTACAAATCATGCACTATGGTAAAAGTGTTTTAAAGACATAACATTGTATTTTGGAAGAAAATGTACAAAGATAAGTCTTTATTAATCGATAATCTTTCCCTAGCTGTAATCATAATTTGGATGAAAAGGAATAAAAATTATTCTGTTTTCTGCCACTAGTGTTCATTTCTGATATAAAACCTGCAGTGAATTGTATGATTTTGGAGTTTTGCAAAAATTTAGGTTGAGGAATGTTTTTACAATGAACCTATGTTGGCTGTTTGTGTGCCTGTTATTATATAACTTGCATCAAGCCCAACAGATTTTTTTTTTTAAACAAATTGTGACTAATTATACTTCATTGAAATCTGTTGCTTCTTAAAGGGATGATACACAGGGCAACTTTTTGAGCAATGTTGTCGGGCAATGTTGCCAAGCAATGTTGCTTGGGTACTTGCCCATTGAGAATGAGCAACTGGATACTTTAGATCAGTCGTGCGCAATTTTTTGAGATCCTCCAATCAGAATGCTAGCAGCCGATCACGTGACCAGCTTGGAGATTTCAGAAAAAATTCAAACAAGATGGTGGCTTCTCAGCAGCAGTGGAGTGAATTTTATCTTTTTATGCTGGTAAGTTGTCATATGTCATCCCAAAACAGGAAATTTACCTCATTTAATGCTTAAAATACCAACAGGTGTTCAATTTAATGTGCGTTGGCTATAATTTAGCCATCAAATGTTTTCAGTTAAATACTAAAAAGACGCGTTCTGTTTAAAGTTTGTAGTGGCATAAGCTGTAGGGCGTATGGCATGTGAAAGTAGCTTTTGACGCGATGGCCTTTTGCCAAACTCTCTTCTCCCTTTTCAGATCAGATCAGAAAGGCACTTATATTTAATAAAAATGAAGAAAATACTTGAAAATTTGAAATAAAGTGCCTAACAAGTGTTTATTATAAAGTATTTATTGGGTTGGCAATAGATTTGCTCCTCTCTGATTAGTTGCTGCCAACTGTCTGTTGCCCTAATTAGTTGCCCTGTGTCTCATCAGGTTGCCCGTTGACGGCAACATTGCCCAACAACATTGCTCAAAAAGTTGCCCCCTGTATCATCACCTTTAGTGTTGATTCTCTTCATATGAAAGATTGTGTGGATAAATAGGTTCACAGTGCCTTTTGGACTAAATAAAGTAGGCTTCTATGCAGCTGGAAGCTTGTCATTCATGTTTTGAACTTGAAGTGAGGGTGTTATCACACCATACTTCTTTGAGACACAAAGGAGGTAGAATTCAATCTGCCAACAGCTGGCAAAAGACATTTTATGTCAAAGGTATCCTTTGCAAATCTCCAAGCACAAACCTGTCTAAGAAAAGGAAATAGCACGAGCGATGACTCATTAGACAGCATTACTTTTTCCATTGCTCAGGGATCTGCGTTTTCTTCTCCGTACACCAGGTGATACATCTTTGCGGGTTGGCATTTGAATACAGGCAGGACAACCCTGCCAAAAGGTTTGTGATGTCCATGGCACTCAGTATTTGTTGAGACTGGGTCAGAGAGGTGCTGATTCAAGCCTGTGGTAAATCCTGAGGCTGCACTTTTGTGCCCTTCACCTACTGTCCTGTGAAGTGTCTGTCTATCCTTGATTAAACTTGCTGAGTGAAAATAACGCTCTAAAAAGGTTTAAATTTAGACACTTGTGTCCCAGGAATTAATTTTTTAAGTTATTATTAAACCTAAATGTAAATTTAAATTGATATTTATTTAATTTAACTTAAAAATTAACTCAATAAATTAATAAATTAAGTTAATTTTTTTTTTGAAAGCTTTGGGAACTTTTCTCTATGCCTTAATTTATTTTTTCCACTTTTCAAGTTCATTTTTATTTTTTTACAGACTTACATTTTGCACATTATTTGTGCATGTTTTGTTTGAATTATCCATTAAGAATATTTTAGTGGCCATATATGATTCATTTCGATGTGGAATTATTGGTTGCTGTTTCCAGAGCTAATGGCAGTAAATAGCTTTGGCTCATGGTTCAGTGTTTTAATCAGAAATGTACATTTTATTTAAATGGAAGAGCTCAGTACTTTGGAGCTTCTCACTTCACTGTCACCCTCACTAATTATCAGTGTTGGGTAAGTTACTTCAAAAAAGTAATTAATTACTAATTACATCATCAATGTTGTATTTAAAATACTTTTCTAATTAAAAGTAATTTAACTTACTTATTTACTTACTTATTACTTCTTAAAATCCCTATAAACACTGACCGGATAGACAATAGAAAGGAAACTCTTTTAATAATTTAGTCAAACATGGAATAGTTTAGCCTTTTATAGCTTTTTAAAACATTTTAACTTTATTAAAACATATACTATAATACTTTTATTTATAATACTTACATTTTTTTATTTATTTTAACAAATAGGGATGTCATCTACTAGTTGGTACCGATACCATGATAAAAATATATAAAAATACAAATAAAACAATGCTATATATTTTTTTCCAGGTAGGTCTAATAGTAGTAAAAATACCACAGAAATCGAATAATTAAATATAAAATAACTCTGCATAGTCATAACTGTATAAATTAAATATAGATTAATCCTTATTAAAGCTTTTGTTTGTTTGTTTGTTTGATTTGTTTGTTTTGTTTGATTATCATTTATAATACAGACAGCCAATAGTAGACAGTAGCGTGTTTTAAAGGCTGCTGTCACTAAGACCTAATCAAAGCCACTGGAAAGCAAGCTTCAACCTTTAGCCAAAAAAGCGTAACGGCTAATGCTAACTGGCGGTATGGGCGGTACACATTGGCATTACGCAGGGAGGAGTTTTGAATGGCGACACGATAGGCTGAGGTGCTGCACGTGATTAAGTTAGCCATTACGCTTTCTCCAATGGTAAGAGATACAGACCCTCTTATCTCCCTATAATAATACGATCTCTGACCTAATGGACAGAGACAATATGCATATGTTACACATGCTGTTCACATTCACATAACCAACGCAAATATTCGCCAAGATGGGCATTTTGACATAACTGTGTGTGTATTTGAACGTTTATGTGTAATAAACCACGAAAATTTCACACTAGCGAGAGGCAGCTATGTGTGTGCACTTTGGTCGAGAGCGCACTGATTGAAGACAGTCTCTCAGAGAGCGTGCACAGTTTTTTCTCCCTAGGACATAGCTTACATTTTACCGTAATATTCTTGCCTACCTGTGTCAAAAAAGTGAAGTAACTGGAATATTTCTGTTCTGCAAAACAGCCACTCGCTTCTGCTGACATCTTCAGACAGCGACTACGCAGCCAACTGGTGCGAAGTTGCGAACTCACACGCAACTGCACTACAGCTAACGATTTTAAAGAGGCAGCGTTCACTTTTACCTTTAGATGACAAATTTAGATTTTAAATTCAATATTGATTTAAACAGAACTGTTGAACTAATTTACAGTATGTAACGCAGGTACATTATAAGTAACTGTAATTAAATTACCTAAAAATGAACAGTAATCCCTTACTTTACTTTTTCAGTGGAATAAAGTAATTAATTACAGTAACGCGTTACTTAGTAAAGCGTTAGACCTAACACTGCTAATTATATATTTTAACTCTGGAGAGACATGGCCAAATCGACTGATACATCTAACCTTTTCATGAATACATCAGGAAGTAAATGTGTATAAAGCTAAACTTAATGCTTTATTAGAAGACAAAGTAGTATTCCTTTAAATATTGTGGAAATAATATTGTGGTTATGACACTAAGGGTAGTCTAGTCTCTCCCTTCCCTTCTGTTATAACTGTTCAAGAAGTTATAAGCAAAAAGAGCAATTTTTATGTCTCCTGACCATTAGGTGGCACTGCGCCAAAACTGTGCAGGTACCCTCAAGTCATGGTTGTCATAACACACACCAAGTTTGGTCTGAATACAGCATTTCAGAGATATAGCCTCATATATCCACTTTGGCATGCTCATTCTAGAATTAATTATTTGAGAACGTTTTGACTAATTAAGTTGATTAGTCAAAACGTTCTCAAATAATTAATTTTAGAATTTCATGTTTTGTTTTGTTTTTGTAGGCATGGTCTGAAGATGATCTGGTTCTATTTTCATGAAAATCAGACAAACGGTCTAGGAAGAGTTCAAAAAAGTAGGTTTTTCGGAAAAGTTCTAAATGCCGGAAAGGTTTTCACGATGGAAAATTACGTCATTGGGTGCAATCAAATAATTTTAAGCCAAAGAATGTTTCTAGGCCTTACGGTTCAAAAGTTATTAGCATAAACATGAGTGCAAATTTAGACAGTTGGTGGCACTAGACAGATAGAGTTAGAGACTCCAAAATTGCTGTGGTTAATGTTCAGACTTTCCACTATCAGTGTGCCAAATTTCGCAACTTTTTACGGTTCTATGGGCTGCCATAGACTCGAGCAGAAGACGAAGAACAATATTAGAATAGGTGCTGCTCACGCACCTTTGGTGCTTAGCCCCTAATTATAAAAAACTAATAGGTGTGTTTTTTTTTTTGTTCTTGTTGTTTTTTGTCTGCATGAATGCCCAGAAGGTGGAATACTGTTTTTGGTTTTTTTTTTTTTTTTTAATAATTAATAATTTGTAATACATTTACTAAGTAAACAACTAAATAAATTCTAAATACTGAATATATTTTAGATGAAATTCTCTGATGAACTGAATAGCTGAGGACCTTCATAGGGTAAAAGCATCATTCTTTTGAAAGAACGTAACTCTTTCCAGTTTATCTGCCAAACCCCTTAATAAATGATAGCATAAATAATAGTCAACTTTAAGGAGAGCAAGTCAGTTCACGCCAGTTATGCAGATGTCAGACAGATAGGATGAGCAAGCCTCCAGATCTTTTGCTGATAAATTAAGTTTAATCCTACAACCTTTTAGTTAACTGCTCAGATCCTGAACCACAATGACACCCATCCACAATTAATGTTTTTGTCCAAACTACTTGAGTGTGAGTAGATCAGTAATTGTTGAGCTCAGACTGCATTATGTAGTACATTCTGTCACGCCTAAGTATTTTTATCATTAATTGTGTGAGTCAGCCGGCACAGGGGAAGTCGTGTGTGTTTGGTGACTGTCTTTACCCAGTGGAGTTGCTTCATTCACAAAAAAATGCTGCTCTTCTGACCTAGTTCCTGGCAGTGATGTCTAATTTTGCCCTTGTGCACATTTTTGGACAGACTGTCTGTTTGGCTCAAGATTAAGAAGCTGTTTTTTAAACACAAAGTGTGTGAGAGTCTCCGGATCTGTGCTGTCCTTCAGAACATGTCCGGTTTTCTCACAGTCTTGCGGAGTTGCATGAGAATGAAGTATTTTGACAACAACAGAGAATCTAGGTCACAGAGCTTGAGTGACTAGTAGGCCAGTGCGTAGTCAGCACGACGGGGTCTGTCATTAAAAGAAAGGTTTCTTTTCATTGTAAATCAGGCTTTTTTTCTCCTCTGTCAATTAAGGAATACATACTCTCTTGCAGTGATGTCACGTCCTTTTATTTACAATTGAACTACAATTGTACTTGAACTGCAATAGGTTGTTTACAATCACGTGATTCTGGTGACGCACAAAATTAATGTGGAGGGCAAGTAGTGAAAATTAGAATGGAGGAGATGGGGAAAAGTCCGTACTGTGCTGGTTTAGAAAGGTATAAACAGAAAATCACAACATATTTTAGACGTGAACCTTATGTTATGAAGAGGAGCGATTTTTCTACTGAATTGAAAGACTTGACTGCCATCGAAGAGGTAGATACAGAGAATGTGAAACTGCTGTCAGGTCCGCGTTCAGGTCTGGGTTTGTTTATATTGCGCTGCCTTTCTACTAATGACGTTAAGGGCAGTATTTTTGATTTTCTGTTGTGATTGTGAAAAATGTTGCCATTGTAGGTAATTTATGCTGAATCGAGAATTGCAACAGGAGCTCACATCATCGTTCAGGGGAAAAACTGGATGGTGTAATACAATTTTTGCCTTTTCTACGTGTAAAAACACTAAGGGAAGCAGGTTGAGGTGACGGGGAGACGCCGTATATCAAATCTAATAATATCACTGATTGAACCCACTCCCTATCACTCAATAAAATAATCACAAAACTGAGTGTTTTTGAAAGTGTTGTATTTTGTTTGGTTTAATAATTAACATTACATTTGCGAGTATGACTTACTCGGCTTGTGAATGAGTATAACTTGCACGCAGCCACTTCAAAACTGTTCACAAGCTTCTATGGGTTTGATTTTGGTTGTCATTTGTTGATATATATATAAAAAAATACAGTGTGTTGGTGTCTGTCATAGACTGTAAAAAAGGGTGTCTGTCCGCTGAATGCCCATCCGATTCTCCTCCGTGGTCATATGGGAAAGTGAATATTTACAAAGAAAACATTAAAACTACAGTTACATTTACACCCTTCCAACAAAGAAATTGATCGACTTCTGTCAGCTTGTTGAACACATTTTTTTATTTGGACATTTTCTACCATATGATGGTTGAAGCAGCAGCATGTGCCCAGCGTGTGACACTGTTTTCACGGTAACCAGATCAACATTGTAAACGGAATTCTATAAAACTGAAGTGAAAACACCGAATGATCATGCAATGGGATAAAATATCTTCTCTTCCCTGCAAACGCTACCATGTAGAATGTGATTATTTAACCAAGTCAAAAACAAAAAAGGTAAGCATGTATCCATATTCATTTCAGTATCAGCAGACGCAAAACACTATAAAAGGTGACAACTTTTAAAGTTAAAAAACAATATGTTACGTAAACGATAAAAGCTTATTGTGGTTTCTCAGTTTGATAGATTTGAGCAACCATAAACGATGCAAAACATAGGAATTTTGAGTTTGTGATAGAATTCCTATATAGAAAAATCACTCCTTGCCCTCCAGCCACATTTCGCGTGCAGCAATGACGTCATGTGCAAACAATTTATCGTCTGCATCTTAGATTTAAGCGGTGGTCCAAAACCAAGTGAGCTCCCTTGCTGTCTACTGCCTACATGGACAGCTGCCTTCTAACTGGCATGAAACCTATAAAGTGAGCAGCTGTGTTCAAAATCACACACTAAATCTGAAGAACTTCCTTCTCAGTTGGTAAAAAAGTAAGTTCTAGAAGTATGCAGGTGTGTAGTATGAATGCAATCTGCCATATTGACATTGTGATGTTAGACGTACAACCTTTTATTATTTTTTTAGTAAATTATGTTTATGAATCACAAATAAGTGTCCAAGAAAAATAGGAAAATTAAGAAAAGGAAAAATATTTTAAAAAAAACATGCCAGTTCCCTTTCGAATGGGAACAAGACACTGCGTCTGAATAAGACGCTATGGGGAACTTCATCAGCGTGACAAACATCTGAATACGACAATCTTAAATCATTATTGCCAATGACAGTACATGACGTCACTACTGGTGCCGTGAGTATAACCAAAGTCCCTTTAAGACAAGTCATTTCACTTGGCAGCCATCTTTGAAACGCCTCTCGGGCATTCAAGTGCAGCTCCTATCTCTTTGAATAGGGAAACATCTAATTCTCCAAAGCTGTTTGCCAAGCTTTCAAATAAATTTCATATTTGAAATCTGACAACAACTGTCTCATAAATTGTTTTTTTCAGGCTAGATCAAGCTAATGCGTATGCGCAGTCCTAAATGCGCGTCTCATTTCAGAGGCGCACACCTGTGACCGCATCTAACGGCTGCTGCAGTGACGCGATGACTACCAATCAGTCGATTGGCTCTTATTTAGAAGGCGGGACTTATTCCGCCATATTGTACGTTGCTTTCTCCCATTCAAAACAAGAATGACACGTCTTGTGTTATTCTATAGTCTTTGGTCTCCTAGCGTTTGACTCCTCGAGCAAGCTGGATGTGCTCATTTTGATGCATTCGAGAGACTACTGAAAGAGACTTGTTCTTTGATTCTCACCTTAGGGATAGTAGTCAGCGTTTGCACAAGCACGTTTGCTTTCGAGGGAGTTGAAGGTACCCATTTCAATGCATCCGTGGCAGCAGACTCTAGTCTCACTTGTTTCTCGATAGGGTGATAAGAATATAGCATTTGAAAGGAGTGTGTTTGGTTCTCAAGGGAGTTGAATGCATGCTATATGTGGTCGCGGTGAGAAGCTCCACCTATGTCAGTTTGTACGAGATAGTAGGGATAGTAGACGGCGTTTGCACAAACGTGTTCAGCTCTCAAGGGAGTTGAAAGCACTCGTAACGATGCATTCATGACAGTAGACTCTTGCTTGTTTCTCGTTAGAGAGATAAGAATCTAGCATTTGAACAGAGCACGTTCAGCTCTTGGGAGTTGAATGCATGCTTTGTGATGCGGTCACAATGTCTGACTCTCTCATGAGGAAAAAAATTAGAGTGTAGCACCTGCAACCTGCGGTTCGAGTCCCACGACCACCGTAATGGCAAGGCGGGATTGATTGCAGGGTTGTAGGCGGAGCATGGGAGGAGTCTGACAGAAAGTCCTTTCCCTTTCGGACTCTTCCTACTAGCTCTGATATTTTCATGTGATTAAGGTGGAATGTTTGAGGAATTGGATGCAGAGTGAGATGAGGCGGATGTTATTAATAAATCTACCCCCTCTGCTGTCCACATACAAGTAATGCACGATTTAAGGATGTATGCTAAGAAAATGGCATCCCTGCTCTTTCCTGTCACTACTTTAGCCTGGCTAGAATGTTGCACCAGCCTTACAGACTAGTTGAGTGCTCGAGGCTGAGCTGCTTACCCTGGGTTTTGTGGTTTCTTTTAGTAGGAAGCGCCCTTGTAAGCTCTTAATGAGTGGTTGTAGCTGGTGCTTAGCGAGCTCCCCTCGACTAGCGAGTTCTCTAGGTTAACACTGGAGTCGGGTAACGTGCCGGCACGTTTAGCAGGATTTTTTTCACATTGCATCAAAACAGACCTCAAATACTCCGTCATTTTTTGTCATAGAGACATAAGTAATATATCAATTGAAACAATAGAATGTCTTCTTTTATTTGTGTACACTCAAGGTAAAAACAAAATGTTGTGCTTTTTGCAAAATAAAGAAAACTAACATGATGCGTGATCTCTCGTCTCCCTCTGAACGAAGTCCAATCTGATAGTTCTCAGAAAATGAAGTGTAACTTAGTGAATACTAATGACACAAAAATGAGACTCATGTCTAAAGAAACGTTGAAATGTCAGGTTTTAAATCGTGTAAGTCAAATTGAAAACAAAAATTCTCTGTTTATGTAATCTGTATGAAAAGAGAGACATGTCAGACGTCCGTGAGTCAGCTCATTATCCGCTAATTCGGCCACACCCACGAAGCGAGCGTTATTCAGACGCAAATTCTGAGGCAATACATGAATACATCGTTGCAATCGAGTATTTATTATCTTCAAAAGTCTTTATCTGCATGTTCTAGCCATGGTTAGCGATCTCTGGAAACCTCTGTTAGTTCCTGGAATGTCACATGGTATCAGCAGAGATTGAGTCAACTAGATCATCCACTGTGAAGGCCTCATCAACATGACAACCAGTGGCACAGCTCCTCAACAACTGTCCATACTGGCGTGATGAATACGATCCTCAGCTGGATGGAACTGAATTAAATACTTTGAATGTTATGATCCTATCTGACTTATGATAGCAACCTGAGTCGTAACAAAGCACTGTTTGCCAGAGGAGAACTGGCCCCCCGACTAAGCCTGGTTTCTCCCAAGGTTTTTTTCTCCATTTTAACACCTGTTTGCCACCTGATGTCACCTGTTGGAGTTTGGGTTCCTTGCCGCTGTCGCCTTTGGCTTGCTTAGTTGGGGACACTTGACAATTGACATTCAATATTCAACAGTGCTTTGATCTGCCTGCATTGACACTATTCTTTAAGAGCTGCTGTGCAGCCAAAATAATGTACCAGTTATCAATGTAAAGCTGCTTTGACACAATCTACATTGTAAAAAGCGCTATATAAATAAAGGTGACTTGACTTGACTTGACATGGTATGCCTGTTCTTCATTAGGAGTAATTTGTGGACTAAATGTGCACAGAGTGCCCTCCGGCTGCAAGTATGAATGGAAAACACAGTATCCAGCACTCAGTGATGACAGTAAATATTGAATAAATATTACTCCTCTGTATAGAAAATTGACATAAACATATAAGAATCCATCAATATTTCTCCAAATGTGCATGCTTTTAAGCTGAAAGCCTATATGAAATGCCATAGAGGTAACATGAATGTTCAGACACTTTGCATCACAGAAATACATTATATTTTAAAGTATATTAAAATAGAAAAACATTATTTTAAATTGTAATATTTCACAGTATTGCTGTTTTTTCTGTATGTTTGATATACAGCATGATGAGCTTGAGACTTCTTTTAAAAACATAATAGCAATGTGTCCAATCTTTTGACTGGTACTGTAATTTAAACTATAATAGGCCTATACACATTTTTCTTCACATGATGTGCAATAATACGTGCATGCATGAGATCACAATAATCATGTTTTTTTTTTTGCCAAGAGTGGATGTTAATACTGTTATCAGCATGATCACGGAGGGGTTTTTTCACATAGCCTACCTGACTGAAAGGGCTCATTATGCAGGTCATTATGCGGGTCTTTGTCTTCTTTGTCTTCTCAGGTGTGAATCACAGCATTATTCCATGCATACTGTGTTTCTTGACAAAAAGTGTCTTACAAAATTTAAATCTCTATATTTTTTTTTTAAATTAACGAGTAGGCAGGATAATATATACATAATTTTGAATAAAAAATTCTAGTCTACAACCTCCAATACCCAGAAGTCTTATGAACACATATTTAATATTTATTTTTTGGCCTTATTTCAGTGACTTAAGTTTTTTGTTTTTTCAATAACCACGCATAAACGTTATTCCTTCAAAAATACAAACATGTACATACATGTTCCTCACATATTATGGTAACCTAGTTTGTGCTGAATACAGTGTAATGACACCTTTTCCATTAATATGTTTATGAACAACTGAAAATAGCACAAATGTCAGGGCATGTCAAAACTTCTCTAGGGCCCCAAATCAGCCTCAGACTCCAGAGGGTTAAGTGTTGAGTAGAACCCTTCCCTTATTGTTAGGGTGTTTAAATACGGTCCTCTTCTCCCCACTGGAGCTTTCTCATCCAACCTTTAGAACACAACAAGGAAAGGTTCTTTTGCCTCGTTTGTTTTCAAACCTTTCTTGTTGTAGGACACCTTCAGGAGTGTTGGAGTCTGAGGTCCAGTATGCATCCTGAGGGCAGCAGTATCGAGTGGTTGTAGCTAGTGCTTGGCAGGCGCCCCTTGGTAAACAAGTCCTCCAGGTTTAGTATAGAGTAAATCCCTCCGCCAAGGTCCTTTTCTCCCCGTTAGCACTTTTAGTCTGGCATGAAGGCAACATTTTAGGCGGTTGTAGCTAGTTCTCTGCTAGCTCGCCTTGGTAAACGAGTCTTCAGGATTGAGTGTAGAGTAGAACCCTACCCCACTGCTGAGGGTCTTAAAGTAGGGTCTTCCACTCACCATGGTTAAGCTCTATCAGACCCAATGAAGATGTTCATTGTTTTTATTTTTTTTTGCCTGGAATAATTAACTGGTATCTTGAGATCTTGTAGGACAGCTTTGAGTGGTTGTAGCTAGTGTCCTTTTGCTAGCTTCCATTGTTTAGCAGTCCTCAAGCCGTAGAGCAGAACCCTCCCCCTATAGTATCAGGTCCTAAAGTAGGGTTTAGGGTAGTACCCTCCCCACTGCTCAGGTCTTTAAGTAGGTTCCTCTACTCCCCTTAGAGCTATTCCAGTCTGCTCCCTACAGATCTTCTGATTAGATTTTGAAAGTGGAAGTCTCAGGTTACAAATGTAACCATGGTTCCCCAAGAAGGGCAATGAGACACTGCGTCTCGTTGCCATGCTTTAGGTACGTCTCCTTCAGACAAAGAAGTTGATGACGTGTACAACAGATGCCCTGTAGTTATACTGGTCGCATCAGTAGTGACGTCATGTACTGTCGTAGACCAATGAGATTGTTGTGTTTAGGCATGCGCTTCAGACGTCGGTCATGCTGATGACGTTCCCCATAGCGTTTTAGTCAGACACAGTGTCTCGTTTTCTTTCTCAGGGAAGCATGGATACATTTGTAACCAGAGACGTTTTTTAGAAATGTCCTCTTTGTATTTCTGTTGGTTTTAATATAGTTTTGAAACATCTTTATACAATTTTCAAGAACAGTTTAATGGCTGAGACATCAGGTGGTATATAACCAAGTAATTAATAACATATTTCCATTACACCTTGAATACATGTGATTGTACTCATCTTTTTAACAATTTGATCAATTATTCATTGCATTATTTAAATTTTTGGGAAGTTGCACCACATGACATTTTACAACCTAAGCAAAAGCCTTAGACCAACAACAGTTTATGATTCAAAATTTTGTTTATCATGTTAATCTTTAAAAAGAAACACACGCACATTGACTTCAGGACAATGGAACAGTTTTTGGGTTTTGGCCTATAAAATACATCCATGCAGCACTCTATTGACCCTTTTAATAGACATTTTTCTTGTTTTTCGCAATGCATTCTTAATTTTCCTTCTGCTTAAAGGATATATTCAATGATGCCATAGAATGAATGAAGCCAAAATGAGGTAATCATAATGAAACCAATGCAAAATCCACTAAATTCTTCATCACACTGATTCCTGTTGAAATTAGTGGATTTTGCTCGTGAAATTTCACAGAGCAATGGTAAATGTGGCCACACCTTTAGAAAGTAATGTTGCTGCGTACACTTTTGGAACAGGCTTCATGTCGAACAGAACTATTAACCTTAATCAGCATATTATTTAATAAAAGATGCAAATGAGTGAGGAAATGAAGCATAGACATGCAGTCCATTCAAAGGGCTGTATTGTTATTTACCTTTATTTGGATGTCTATCATCCAGCCCCCACAACATTGCAAATTCGTTTTTTGAATGGGCTGTACATCTATCCCTTGACGCGTCTTCATTTGCACATGAAATACGGTCTGTGATTCCTTTGTAGGCAGCTCATTTAATCAAAACCAGGTCCAAGATTATCATGTTGAACCAATCTCAGATTCCCCACCGAACCTGTCGTTTTTTTTATCTAGGGACCTTGGACCATGAATAAACAAAACGATTTAGTGCAAAAGTTTGAGTTCTTGGGATAAGACCTTGAAAAAATCCTCTGAAAGCTGAGGGGTTGAGCGACTGGCAGTGTAAGGGATAATGCATGTCCCTCAAAGTGGCACGGCTGGATGACTATGTTAAGAGGCTCTGCAGTGAGTTAAAAAAGATTAAAGAAGTCAAAGCAATTCAGAGGGTATTGAGACCCTTCTGGAATCCTCTGAAATCCTCAGTCCTTTAAACAATAAGTGGAAACAGTTTATCAGAGACATTTTTGAGCCTTAATGCTTTCAGATTGGCACGTATACAAGCTACACTGATGAATGGACCTGAACCGTGATCTGGAAAAGAATCAGTGTGTGACACTTTTGATTTGCCGTATGATTATCGGCTCACGTGTGTGCAGTACAGCCACCCTGCCGGTGGCGCGAGTGTTAACGAGAAGCCTGGACTTCTCTCGTCCTTCACTGTCGTCGCTCTTCTTTTATGGTTCCGGAGCTCCTCTGTGAGAGATTCGAGTACAGGAGGAAATGTGTCCAAAATATGCAGATACTAGCGTACCGTACTGTTTTCACTGGGATAACCTTTTTTACTGAGAATACCTTATGCAACCTGAAAGATTCACCCTGTTGGTTCAAACACAATTTCAGCAATTTGTTTTAACAGTAGCATGAAATTGACCCTGTTTCCTTTTCAGGTTCATGTCACCGATCCAGCTTTTTTCTTCCAGTCACCTGGCTGCATTCTGATACATAATGCCCACTTTTCTCAATCCAATGAATTCCCAATGGATAAATTCAAGTCTTGACCTACTTTTTTTCTTGTCGAATGAAACAGAATATTCAAATGTGATCGTTTATGAATGTAAAATAGGTTGCAAACTGCAATTTATGTTGATTTTAAAGGCAAGTATAATTTATCTGTTAGTATCACTGCCTGTAACCAATAGTTTACAAGCTGTATCCAAGTCGTACAATATGGAGTTATTCAACTGACCTTTCCATTTCCAGACAGATGTTTATACATGCGTAACCCATAATGGATCTCTATTTGGAAAGCTGGCCAACTATTAGTTTTTGTTCCAGTCATCTCTTACTGGATGTTCTGTACTTTTTTTCCCAGTCTTTATCCAACCACCCTTGACATACTGACATACAAATACCAAACAGGTGGAAAAAGTCTCTTGCTTGGTGGAAGTTACAAGATAGCTCAATGTTCTCAGACAGTGAGTCAGCAGAGATGACTGAAGCCTTACTCATATCTGTAAACACTTGGAATGAGTCTGTAGATCTGCCGTTCCCTTATTTGATCGCTGCGGAACCATAAATGTATGGTGAGTAACATCTAGCTACAGATTATGATGGACTTCTCTACTGAGTTAGCATGGGGCGAGAAAGTATGACTGTCCAGGTAGATTCAGGTTTGTTTAACTGAACTGGGGCTATGAGAGAATGGCTACAGGCAACTGTTCTCAGTTTGTTTATGTCTGTGGGCGAAAAATGATTCAGACATCTTTTATTCATCTGTTTCCCAGTCCTCTCATCCTCTTTCTCTTTTTTGTCTGTTTCTGTCTCAAAAATGTAATTCTCTCTCTGTAATTCAGTCTTTTCTATTTAAAATATGCTAGATCCTCTTTGAGGAACAGCATTGCGTTCAATCCAACGGTGACTCTTTTGCTTTGAAACATGCGCATTCACACACATACTTGTGCTTTTATGCATTTGTCGTTGGATGTTTTACTATATTTTGTATTTCGTTTAAAATTTATGATTACATTTTCTCCCTAGGGTTGAGTGAATTTGCTATTTATAAAGTGTATAAAGTGTAATATTGTGAAAAAATATTGTAATTTATAATAATTTGTTATAATATTTTTTTTTAAATGTAATTTATTCCTGGGATGGGAAAGCTGAATTTTCAGCATTATTACTCCCATCTCTCCTGTGTCACATGATCCTTCAGAAATCATTCTAATATGTTGATTTGCTGCTAAAGAAACATTTCTTTATATTATCAATGTTGTAACCAGTTGTGCTGCTTCATTTTTTTGTGGTAACTGTAAAAAAACAAACAAAAAACGACAAAAAACAAACAAACAAAAAATAGAATATAATAGAACAGCATTTATTTTAAATATTTTTTAGCTATTTTGAAAAGTTTTTACTTAAAGTGTGTGTGTACATATATATATATATATATATATATATATATGTATGTATATATATATATATATATATATATATATATACACACACATATACAAAATGTGTTTTAGGGCTTTCAATTTAACCAATTAAAAAAAAAATGCAAATAAAATGATTTAACGCACCCGACTCGCCCCATCATCTTACATTTCATACCGTTGATTGGTGACGAACATGAAGCAGGGCAACAACTATGTTGTAATGTAGCTGTGATGAGCAGGGCAGGCGAGAGCCGTGAGGGAGCGGCGCAAGGCCGGTGGCACGAGTGTTAACGAGAGGCGCGAGGCCGGTGGCGTGAGTGTTAATGAGAGGCCTGGACTTCTCTCGTCCTTCACTGTCGTCGCTCCCCTTTTATGGTTCCGGAGCTCCTCTGTGAGAGATTCGAGACCGGTGCAATGTGCAGCTGACGCTCGTTAACACTCGCACCACCGGCCTTGCGCCGTTCCCTCACGGCTCTCGCCCGCCCTGCTCATCACAGTAGCCTATATAGAATGCAGTTACAATTCAAAATATCAGGGCAAATATGCACTACCTGACGCGATACTGTAGTAGACGGTTGCATGGTTATAATTTTATCTCTAATATTCATAAAGTCATTACTGCTGTGCTCTTTGGAAACATCAGAAGTTGAAGCTTTATTTCTTGTTAATTTAGCCACTGTATCAAATAAATACCTAGGGTTGTGTTTATTTTCTTCTAAAAGATTTGAAAAATAGGCAGATCTAGCAGTTTTTAAGACCTTTCTGTACTCAATCCTTCTCTCTCTCCATGAAATGCGAAAAACTTCTAGTTTTGTTTTCTTCCAGCTGTGCTCCATTTTTCTGGCAGCTCCCTTTAGGGCCCGAGTGTGCTCATTGTACCACGGCGTTGGATTAATTTCCTTAATTTTTTTTTTTAAGTGCAAAGGAGCAACTGAGTCTAATGTGCTAGAAAAGACAGAGGCAATAGTTTCTGTTGCAACATCAAGGTCTTCTTAGCTGTCTGGTATGCTAAGGCGATGAAACTGATCAGGAAGATTATTTATAAAGCGGTAGTGGTAAAAGTGATGGTTCTACCATATTTGTGGTAGGGAGGCAGATTTGCAGCCTTGATTAAATGTAGTATACACGAGACTAGATAATGATCTGAGATGTCATCACTCTGCTGCAGAATTTCAATGGCGTCAATATCGATTCCATGCGACAATATTAGATCTAAAGTATGATTACGACAATGAGTGGGTCCTGACACGTGTTGTCTAACTCCAATAGAGTTTAGAATGTCTGTAAATGCCAATCCCAATGCGTCTTTTTCATTATCTACATGGATATTAAAATCACCAACAACAAGGACTTTATCTGCAGCTAGTACTAACTCTGATAGAAAATCAGCAAATTCTTTGATAAAGTCTGTATGGTGTCCTGGTGGCCTGTATACAGTAGCCAGCACAAATGTTAACTTACATAATGTTACATAATGCACTATCACTTCGAAGGAATTATATTTGAAAGACTTTTGACTAATACTGTAAATATTACTATAAATTACAGCAACACCTCCCCCTTTGCCTTTCTGACAAGGATTGTGTCGATAATCGTAACCTTGAGGGCTAGACTCATTTAAAGTACTGTAATCGTCCGGTTTTAGCCAGGTTTCTGTCAAATCTAGATTATTGTCTGTGATAATATCATTTACAATAAGTGCTTTTGAAGAAAGGAGTCTAATATTTAACAACCCAAGCTTTATCATTTGTTTATCAGTATTATCTCTATTTTTTATTTGTTGAACATCAATAAAATTTTTACCCTTAAATGGGTTTGGAAGTTTTTTGTTTTTACTAATTCGGGGTGTAGACACAGTCTCTATGTCATAATATCTAGGTGGAAGTGTTTCTATGTGTTGGGAATTATCTGTCTTCTGTAACGTGAGGCAGCTAGCAGATGGTCGGTTTAGCCGGTCTGTCTGCTTCCTGACCTGGGCCCCAGTTTGTCATTAAAACAAATTGGGGCCCACTTCATTAAAAAATAATTGTATATTTTAGGGAAAATTAAAATAAAAATTCAGTTTACTTGCATTTACTCGTTCTCGTGTTGTTTGAAACCTGTACGACTTTCTTTCTTTTACGAATTATTTTTTTTTTTTTTTACATTTCTCAGCCAAATTTGATGTGTGATTAATTTGCGATTTATTAGATTTATTAATCGGCACATCATGTAATTAATCGCTTGACATGATTGATCATAACATGTCAGGATGTGACAAATTTGTTGATTCTTGTCCCAATTATTGTTGGCCAAAATGAGCGGTTTATCCTCGGACATGTTTCGATTTTGCGTGGAACCATTAGACCTTCACTGTGTAACAATGCTGCCGAACACAAGAGGTTCGTGTTTACTTTCACATGTCTCCTGCCTCAACCTTTTCATTCAGACTGAGTAGGAGGAGGCTGTTTGATGCTGAGTCAACACACAAGTAGAAACACAGCAATGCATATAAATGTTCCTGAATGGAAAGGCATAAGGTGGTGTTTTCTCTTTTTATATAACCCCATAGGTGTCAGTGTGTTGTGTGGTGGACTCATGGATATTAATTAGGTGGCATACATGATATCTAACATGATTTTTAATCCACCAAGCCTATGTGCCACGTTTCCATTGTCAGTTTGTTAAAAATGGGAAAAAAACCCAGAACAAGAAAACCGAGCTAAAACATTTGAGATTATAAAACAATTCTGGGAATTCTCATGCTTCCACGCACAGTATTGCGCATGATCTGTGTTTGTGGGAATTACTCTGGGAATGACTCATCCGTGAGTCATGGCAGTAAGGGGGGTGATTCCAGACAGCATGACACACGTGTTCCTTCAGTCAGTGGAGTACCACAAGGTTATATATCAGGACCAATCAATTTCAGTTGTATGTTTTTTATTAAGCTGAGTTTATCTAACCGCATCTGTGTGGCTTGAATTGCCTGCAGAAAGCGTTGAGAGATGCATGGTGTTCATTTTTGGCAGGGCTGCACTGAATGCATGATTCAAATCATTCACGTCTGAAAACCTGTAACCTGTTTGCACTCTTTTGTTTGAAGTGGTTGTTTCAGTCCCAGTAATTGTCTAGTCATCTTAGCTGGTTAATTTGATTCAGATTGTTCCCAACATTAAAAAAACATGCCCCCTTGATCGTCTGTTCTTGTTTTTTTCTGCAAAAGAATCATGTACCACACATCCCTCTGACTAATGGATGTTTCAATACATTTGTTTTCTGTCCTATTTTAGGGCAGGAAATCCCAACCAACAGTTTGTGATGAAACTGTCTGTCTATCTACTTAACTATCTCTATCTTCTTCTGTCTGCTATCTATCTATCTATCTATCTATCTATCTATCTATCTATCTATCTATCTATCTATCTATCTATCTATCTATCTATCTATCTATCTATCATCATCATCATCATCATCATCATCATCTGTCTGTCTGTCTTTTCATCTATCTACATTTTTGTTTATCTGTCTGTCTGTTTTTCTATTTATCTGTCTGTCTCAGTTTTGGTTCTTCTCTGTCTGTCTGTTTTTATGTTTACCTGTCTGTTTTTCTCTCTGTCTAACTCTTTGCTTCTCTGTCTAGTTTTCTCTCTATTGGTCTATCCTATCTCTCTGTCTGTTCCTCTCCTGTACTTCTGCTGGTCTGTCTCTACCTTTCTGTCCGTCCATCTGTCTGTCTACTTATCAGTCTATTGATCTTTCTGGCTTTCTGTTCCTCTTTTCTGTCTTTTTTGCTTGTCTGTCCTTTTATCTGTCTCTCCTCTCTTCTCTCCCACTTGTCTCTCCATCTCTCTTCATCATGCCTACATCAGATCTGTACAGGTTTGCACCACATGTGGCTTACGTCATGAACCTGCATGGGATTAAGCATGTCTTTCTGCATACTATGTGGATTACAGCACGAAACATAGAAGTATTGTGTTTCATTTTTGATCTCAGAGCTCTTTGATTTCAACTGGATTACAGCACAAGTGAAGCAGACCTCCACTATGAAGTTTTGCTCTCTTGGGTTGTTAGGTTAGGTATAATTAATCTCTAGGGCAACTGCTGTCCCAGTCTCATGTCTGTAGGAATGACAGTGCTGCACATGAACCTTTGGTCTCATAAATTCCTTCCGGAAGGCGTAAGAGAGCTTGTGGGAGGTTTAGAGCCTTAATGCCAATGCAGAATAAACAGTAAACATCGTAAAAGGAAGAATAAAGCAATAAAACCACACAACTGAATGGAAACTTTGTAAAAACTTGCACTCTTTTGTGGTATCCTCAAAAAGTGTAAAATTGTTCTCTATTGTTACTCAAAAGCCTTTGAATCAGGAGTTCTTTGATATTTAGATATGAGATCATATATCTGAATCATATTATTTGCAGTTGTTTGTTCACTTTTTGTGCATATATAAACTCTATATATCGTCACCTTGGAATTATAAGGTTATATCTGACATTTTTGTCACAATTGAGTTATTCACATAATCTTATTCTGTGACAACTTATTTACATTGTGTTTTTTTCAAGTTGTGTAAATTTTGGGACTTTTTTTTTTTTTTTTTTAGAAAACAAAAAGGGTCTATTGACAAAGGAGTATAGAATGCAAAAACTTTGAAGCTCAATATCTCAAAACCGCTCAGAAGAGCGCAGATAGAACCTTATAATTCCAAGGTGGCGATATATCTATATATAGACTACACACACACACACATATATATATATATATATATATATATATATATATATATATATATAGTGTATATATTATAATGTGTAATATATGTATAATATATGTTTACTTTTATTTTGCTATCCTCACTTACATAAATGAACTATAGTGTCCTGCACCCACTAGTAAAAATATATCAAAAATGTCTGAATAATTTTTGGCTTGACTGTGTGTGTATGTGTGTATATATATATATATATATATATATACAGTCAAATATATATACACACACTTTGTTATTATACTGTTCTGTATATGTGTATATATTATTGTCTATATACAACGTGATCTCATGAGAGTACGTTTGTATTTTTACGTATTTTTAGTGTGGTTCTGCACACATACATTTACTTACGTTTTCATACACACAAAAACGTACAACATTGACGTATTTATAGCACTAAAACGTAAATCATATAATGTAAAGTGTGAATGTATATGAATTCCCATTTATTAATGGTGCTTGCCAAAGGCAAAGCATCATTAGTGTTCTCTTGCATACTTATTATTCTGCTTCTTTTTCTTCTTCTGGACAAAACTTTGGCGCGTAACTCGTCCCGCACGGTTTGTTCTAGACCCATGAATGAGGTGTCAAATCGACCAGCTCATTGAAGAGAGGTGTGCTCTGACTTTTCTAAGCAATCGGACCTACAATGTTTGCGCAGCGGACGAAAAAGTGGGATATCTTCAAATCTGAACATCATAGGGTTGGTTTATATCATTCATACTGACAAGCAGCCTTTGGAGTATTATCATTGGCAGATGCCAAGCCACTCCCTAGCAACCAAACAGAGTACCCTAGCAACTGTTTAGAAAGACCTATATCTCTGCATCAGAGCATCGTAGAGACATGGCGGTTGGCTCTTTTGACTCATGCTAGCAAACTGGACTTCCAACATGCTAGCAGTGAATAGCTACATGCTAATAGTGATTAGCTAAGTGTTAAATTGGGCTAAGAAAATGCTAAGAGCTCTATAAAAACTTCATAGTAACCATCTGTGACAACGACCACCCACCTAGTAACACCATAGCCACCAGCCAGGTTACCATGGCAACTGCCTAGCAACCGCCCAGAACACCCTAGCAACCGCCTAGCAACACCTTTGCAACCACCCAGGTTACCATAGCAACCAACCTAGCAACCGAGTGCTGAGTTTTGCCACTGCAAGCACCATTCAACATTTTCTTCAGGAAATGTACATTCTAGTTAATATTAAAATCATGGCATTAATGTTTTAAATCTGTTGTATTCAATTGTCATATCAATACATGTTTTAGTCGAATTTATTGAATGCAGTTTACTCATCTACTTAACATGAAAATAACATTTCTGTTCGTGACGTGCTGCAAACTCGTTTGGGAGGATTACAAAATGTTAAACAAGACTACACTTTAAAACTTTAAAATGAATAAAATTTCTGTAATTGTTTAACCATTTTGTAATATTTAGTTTGTTTGCTGTGCGACACAGAAGGCGTTTTCTTCTATGCAGCGACTGACAATACACCAAAGCACAACATAAATTCACAAGTCACGTCAGTTTTATTTGTTCGCTGTACTCCAAATCTTTAGAATCCATATGTTTGTAAGAAACAGATCTGAATTCAGCCCTTTATCCATCAATCTTCATCTTCATTCTCAGCAGCAGCGACTGTCACAGTCAAAGCCCGCACTCGTTATGTTTCAAATTTGAAAGTAGCCCCACCCTCGACAAGCGCTACGACATGGTTTACGGGACTGATATCGAACGCTCACCTGCTTCGTCACAGATTGCGACATGCCGTGTTTCAGTGGACTGACATTTGAAATGAGTGCGCGCCTTCACGAAGAGGAGCCGGATTCATTTTACTAAAATTGTCATTTTCCTACACATTTCTGTCCATTATGTTTTATTCTTGTAACATTCTGTATAAAATGGGTATGTTTAGGTTCAGGATGGAGTTTAGGGATCTTACATTCATCTACAAAATGATAAAATTAAAATTATACATATATCTTTGACATGAAAGATTCGTAAATATTTTACGTTTTTTAGCTGTAAACACAAATATTTTTTTAGAAAAACATTTAAAAAAAAAAATATTTTTAATTTTTTTAGTTTTTTAGTTTTAGTGCCATAATTACGTCAATATTGTATGTTTTAGCACCTTTCTAAACGTACAAAAATATACGTTTTGTATCTTTGAAAGTTACGTACCGTATTAATACCTATGTATTAACAATGAGACCAGGCTGGTAATATATTATATAATATGTGAAATAAAATTATTTTATTTTAAAAATATTAAATATTTATTTTATTATATGGCCATAATATATATTATATATGTAATATATAACATAATTTAGCCAGAATTACAAAAATGTGCTGAAATCCATATAATTTACTGTGCCATACAGTGATTGTCTTTACAAAACTGTCCTCTCCAACCATAGCGATGAAGGCATAATGTAGGCCTCTTCCCTTGTCAGATGTAAATTTTGTTTTCTCATTTTTGACTATGGGTCGCTGTAAAAAAGACTGAAATGACATGGTGACACTGATTTCCAATTAAATGCCTGTCAATCAAAACCCGAAGACGTACTGATAAAAGAAAAACAGTATGGATTGACACCAGACGTAATCACATCATCTGTATATACATATTTTAAATTAAGTTCTTGAATGTGTCTGCCCATGACAGATGACACAAACCACTTCTCATGCTCAGACAGATGTAGAAGGAAAGATGATAGTGGAATTGGCTGACCCAAAGCCTGCCTGACCCAAAGTGTTATAATTTTAGACTCGAGCCTCTCACATGGTCTGGAACAAGGACGGCGTTTGGAAATAAACTTGGAATTTAGCTTAATTGTAGTTTACAGATTTAGGAGGGGCCAAGTGTTCAACTTCATTTTCTTGCATAAATAGAGTGTGAGTATAGGCCAGAGACATGGGGTTTGGAAGCCACAAAAGGACTTTGAAAAACTTCAGAGCCAGAAAGGACATTCTGACTTCTACTGTTTCAAAACATTATGGCACAAAAGACAAACATTGGCTTCATAATGCATAACATATGGTTTAAAATTATACTTTAATTAATGAATGAGGTAGAAACATTGTTGTCTTTTCTAATCTACAACAGCTTGCACATAAAGGAAATATTAAATTGATAAACATAGTTTAAGCAGTCAACGTCAAACTAATTATTTAGTATAGCTAAAAGAAGGTTATAGCTATAAATATCATTTTTAACGGTCATATAGTCTAGATATGTATAAAAATAGCTTCCCTAAATTTTTGTTTATAGTCTACTCATAAAAGAAGATTCAAGTCAAGTCACATTTATTTATATAATAGATATTGTCCCAAAGCAGCTTAAGGAAAATAGAACTGTTAATGTTGTAAAATTTAACAATTATGAAACTGATTCAATTTCAGCTGTAAAGCAGATCTAATGAAGATTAAAATCATTCAGTAGTGTATACCTTAAAGGTTTAGTTAACCCAAAATTCTGTCATTTATTACTCACCCTCGTGTTGTTCCACATCATTAAAGTACTCCCTGTGACTCCAGTGCTTTATTTACAAAAATATTGATCTGCAACGCGCGTTCATGAGAGCTTCATGATGCATGCGTGTTGTTTTCAGACTCGCGCGTCAACTCAACGCACATTGCGTGAGTGTTCACAAGAGCATCACAACGCATACGTTTTGTGTTCACGTGAGAGCTTGCATTGTTGTGTGAATGCTTTGGATAATATTATTTTGTAAATAAAGTGGTAATTCATGTGTTTTTTAAGCACTCACGTCGCTTCATAAAATTGAGTTTAAGCCACTGGAGTCACATGGAGTACTTTAATGATGTCTTTCCTTCCTTTCTGGAGTGGTAGTTGCATTGGATCTCTATGGAGAGACAGAAACCTATCAGACTTCATCAAAGAGTTTGTGTTCTAGAGATTAACGAAGGTCATACGGATGTGGAACAACACAAGGATGAGTAATAAATAACAGAATTTTCATTTTTTTCAACTAACCCTTTAAAGGAATTGTTCACGGTGTCATTATTTATTTTCACGTCATTCTACACCTGTTTTTAACAAATAGGAAAATTTAAGATTCTTTAGGCTGCTTTTCAGATGAAGACAATAACAACAAAAACATAATTTAAATGGTGGTCCGTAAGACTTTAGCATTATATTCCAGGTTGTTGTGTGAGGACTGAAATTTAAGTTGTTAACAGAAAATCTTTCGATGCTTTGCATCAGGTTGGGAATCAGTGTCTTTATCAAAAATCTTTGATTCAGGCATTTCTCATGACTACAGATCATTGGTGCCAAACTTGGTTGTAATCAAAAACCGCTTGTCCAACATCGAGCCAAACAGCTCTAAGAATGTTAAGGAACGGTTCCAGTTGTATTTTCCACTTGATCCTTGTTCAGCACAGCACGATTACAAACCATTCTCGGCCCATAATTCTCGGCATGGTTGTCTAACCTTGCTGAATCATGCTGGTATAATCCGTCGCCACTCAAGATTGGTCACTTGTCTGTTGCCTTGCTACCAATTTCTCTGTAGCTGGCTAAGCACACTAAACACAAATTAATGATAAAAGTAAAAGAAATATCTGATCATCCTCCATAATGCGGTTTCTATTTACATCTCATATCGTATGTAAACTCTAAAGCAAAGACTGACGCATTTGTATTACAATCCAGAGAGCTCCATTATCAACCCTAGAGTGGATATAAAACCATATCCGTACCGGCTTGGCCTGATCGGCACGGAATGGAATGGTTAAGCAAAGAGAACAGTTTGGCCCGACGGTGGAAAAGCGGCTATAGAGTATTTGATCTATAAATACTAATGAGGATTTACAAATGAGAGTGGCAATCTGCCTTGTACTTATAATGTCCGACTGATTTATGGAGAAAAATATTAATTTAGGTTCTATTTTCTATGTTTTAAGGAGACGCTCATGGTCCTTTTCATTCGGATCTGGCCTGCAGATCGAAACGGACTGGACATCTGGAGAGCCGGCAGGATTCCCAGGTGGGCCGATCCATCTGTCTGGCATTGCTTTGATAAATAAAGATTATGTGTTTTACATTTATTTACATATTTTGTTCCGGCCATGGCAAGTTCAAAGGATCTCATTTTATAATGCAGACTGCAGCCACTGTAGGAATTAACCCTTCTAGCTGCTGCCATGAAATGTGTATGTAGCTCAATATAATGGTCACTGGAAGAACTAGGTGTGCCACTTAAATGTATAATTAAGTAATAAATTAGCAATTTAACCCTAACCCTAAAAAAATGAAAATAATAATAATGAATCAATTGAATAGACATTTAAAACTGTTTATTTTATTGATGTCTAAAAGCTTAGTTAAATGTAACAAAAATAAAACATTAATGTTTTTTAATTAACAAATAAATACATTTAAAATGGTATTTTATTCATGTTTTTAATAATTAAATGTGACAACTAAAAATTCTGTTGCATTGCAAACATTAAATAAAGCGTTTTAAATGTCTATTTGTTTATTAGTCTTTTTTTTTTAATTAATAAATTGATAATTAATTCTTTCTTTTTATTTTTAAATGGTACTCTTAGTTCTCCATTATGTCAAAAGCCCTATCCAAAGTGGCATATAAAAGATCCACTTTTTATTATTATTTTTTTTTTATTATTGTAGAACAATATTTAGGGTTTAGTTTAAAGTTGTCATTGTTGTGTCGTTTGTGTTGAATAAGCCTTAAATAGGGGACCCTTTTTCCCTTAAAAGCCTTGGGGTACATAATGTTCCATAGTTCTTAATAAAGACTAGTTGAGAGATACAGTGAACACACCCTCGTAAGTTCATCAAAGAGCGAGGCCAAAGGTTAAGCTGAAATGCTAACAGAAACTCTGCTGACAGACCGATGGCGACGTCAGTGACAGGACTGTTATTACTGTATTATTAGAGCATTATTACTATGTATTAACATCACACATCACTGTCTGCAAAAAGGATCTTTTTGTTGTGTCATTGAATGTTTGCAGATCCTAATCAGACATACTTCTGAAATCATGTGGAATCAAATAATTGCATTCACATCTTCACGCTCCTATAAAGCACAATCTGTCTCCCACATGTCAGATATGTTAAGTTATCTGCTGCGATCCATCTTCTCTTCAAAGTGAAGCTTTGTGTTTGAGGAATGCACTGGCTGAAGTGAAAAATGTCTATTAATAAGCTGTGCCCTGTTGGGGACCCTATTTCGGCAAAAATATGTCATGTCTAGTTAGGGTGTCGCTGACTTGTCTATGAGAAAACAGGCTTCAAAGCAGGACATTAGCATCAAACTTAAGAAAACAGGCTTTCTACTGGGCACATCATTCACGCACTCTTGTGGCTTGGGAAGAAAATAAAATGTGTGTTTTGGGGGGAGGTAAAGAGGCTGGTATATTCATGTTGACAGTCTAAGAAATCTTTAAATGAGGGTTAGAGGTTAAATGATTGTAACTTTGTGTCGAGATTTGTGCTGGGATGAGATTTGAGAGTAGTCTTCAGGGAAATTCACTTAAAATTGAGCTGTGATTGCCGATGCTTATTTACATGTGCTGTTTTTTTAGGGTGCGTTCACACTTGTAGTTTGGTCCGGACCCAAAAAAAAAAAAAAAAAATTAGTACTGGTCCGATTAGCATTCAGATTGCCAATTTTATGACCGAACTAAAAGATACCGAACCTTAAGTCATAGGAATACGTTCACAACCTGATTGGTCAGACTGACAGATGACGTATTGCCTATTTTAAAACGGAACTTACCGAACATCCAAAACAATGCTGTGTGCTGAGGTAAATGCGCTCGCTGTGTGTGCGTAGCCTGCATATGATGGTATTTTGGCCAGCTAGGAACTCGTGAAGAGCTTATAAAATGTATAAAGGAGTCAAACAGTGGCGGGAATCCCTCTGTCACACACACAAACGATCTGCTGCTGCGTGTGTCTGATGCCTGTGATGGGCAAACTCGCTACTATGACGAGAAAAACTGATATGCGTGAGTATTCTGTCCTTTTTAAGGGTCTCATCTTCCTGTTTTTGGTTTGTTTACATGTCTTTGGTCCGTGTTGCATTCATATATCATTCCAGCCGCACCAGAGTTCATTTGGAAGCGGACCGAGACCCATCTTTTCAGTGGACCGAGACCACTGAAAAGATGGGTCTCGGTCCGCTTGTTTGGTGCGCACCAGGGTTCGGATGGCAGCGTTCACACATGTTCAAATGAACCACACTAACAGAGCAATCGCACCAGGGTTCGTTTTAAATGAACCAAACATGACAAGTGTGAAAACATCCTTAGTGTCAATGACTATATATGATGCAAAAAAGTTTTTGTGCTGAAATACTCAAGTAGTGCAACTGTTTTGTGAATTTATTAGCTTTTTGTTCATTTTACCCGTGTTCATTCACTGTTCAGCTTCAGCTCATGCAACTCAATCAGATCACTACCCCAGGATTATAATTGGATAATAATAACATTGAAATATAGATTTTAGCTTTTGGGTTATTGCAGAAAATATGCTCTGTGACCACTCAAAAAAAAAAAAAAAAAACCTAGCCTAAGTAACTGATAGACATACAACCATGTTCAAGTTACAGAACTTTAACCTTCATCATTCCAGTCTTGTATAAACAGCCTCAGAGGCATTTACTTGCATTTCTGACAATCTGGAGGCCTGTATTCTGAGCTGCTGTAGTTATTGACTTCTCCATTATATATGCTGTCTTGAGGTTTAATCTAGTCATGCATTACATGAGGGAAAACGCACCACTCAGTGTCTTGCTGAGTGAGATATTTGTCTTTCACCTCTTGAAATCCATCCCCTCCTCCCCTTCTTAAGGGTTATTGACAGGTCTAGAAGGCTCCAGGGTGAGTGGAGGGGCATGGAGGGGGCGGGACCCTGGTATTGAGTGACAGCCTACTGTTATTGCATCTACTGACAGATAGATTGTGTGATTAGTTCTCCATGGAAGGAGGTGGAGATCCATCTAAATATGCTCTCAATGCTTTTTTGCAGCGCTTGAAACATGACTCTGTATTATTCCACAGGAAGAACGTCAACGGAAAATTCATATACTTCAGACATGCTGTTTAATACAGGTATTCATGCAGAACTAAAGAGACTGATTTTAGATCAGTGGAATTACTGACAGTGACCTGATTATGTCTGTCACTAGTCAGCTAGTATGTATTATTTAGGTTTGATGGATCCTTTCAGCAAGAGAATTATCTGTTTTCAGTTAGTTTACCGTAATGTATGTTTACACAATAAGCTAAAGGTGGATGTGCTCTATATTGAGCAAAGTCAGTGCTAAAGGGTGTTTTTTTTTTAGGCACAATGTATAGTGTCATGTATTGAGACTTTGACTAGCAGAATCAAGTCTGGTCCACATTTCAGCATATTCTGGCGAAGAAGTGCCCATTTAGACAAGAAAAGATTGTTTTACTGACATGTAATGCAACCAGTCTGTCAGATTTTTTGGGAACTTAATGCTTAATGCTTAATTTTAAGGTGACATAGTTACATATTACTTGTACTTACTATAGTAATAATAGTAAATTAAATTAAAGTACAAGCAACTAACCCTAATTCTAACCTTAACCCTATAGTAAGTACATGTAGTTATTAAATATCACTCAGTACTTGTTTGTGTAATTACACTGTAATAACGTCACCTTAAAACAAAGTAACTTTTTTATAACTTTATAATTATATAATTGTATAATGTTACAAAAGATTTCTATTTCAAATAAATGCTGTTCTTTTTAACTTTTTATTATCGTTTTCAGAAATGTCTCTTTAGCAGCAAATCATCATATTACAACGATTTCTGAAGGATCATGTGACACTGAAGACTGGAGTAATGATGCTAAAAATTCAGCTTTAGATCACAGGAATAAATTACCTTTGAAAAGATATTCACATAGAAAACAGTAATAATATTTTGTAATATAATATCATTTTGTAATAATATAAACTGTAATAATATTTCACATTATTACTGTTTTTATTGAATAAATGCAGCCTTAGTGAGCATTGGAGATTTTTTCCCTCAAAAAATAAAAAATGGTGTTTGCTAAAGCTTAGGTATTTACTATGGCTCATATTTAGAGTTAGATTTTTTTTCTTTTTTTTTTTTTCAGAAAAACGTGACAATTTACTTATTTGTTAAAATGTCTAAAGTACAAATATTAAAACATTATAATATAAAATTAATAAGATTACATTATGCCTTACATTTTCATTTCAGCAATATAACAAAGTTAAAGGCTCAGGGAGGGGGGAGGCGGGTACCAGCAGTTCAACGCAACTTTAATAACACAAAATAAACATAAACAACCAAAAGAAAGTAAAGCTATAAACTAGCTATAAACAAAACATAACATAAAGTCCAAGCCTGGTTCTTTCTCATCCTTCATTGTCGCCACTCCTCCATTTATCCTTCTAGAGCTCCTCCGTGGGACTCAAGACCTGTGTGGCGCGCAGGTGACACTCATTAGCACTCGTGCCACTGCCCTCGCTCCGTTCCATTGGCTCTCAGCCCCGCCCTGATCGCCACAAGCAGACTTCAGGTCTATCTATTGACTTTCATTGTCTGCTGATGATTACATTTAAATGAAAGATGGCCAACACTTTGACCAGTGGTTCAACTTTGAGATCACACTTTATATAAAACATAACTGCAGTGCCAGTAAAATGTATTCAGTCCTTAGTTTTACTTTTATAGTATTACAGCATGAACTATGTCAGAACATTTCTGCTTCCACTCATCAGCATATGTTCTAACACTGTTTTCCTCAAAGATGGCGGCAAAGTCAATTGAAGTAATTGAAGACACATTGAATGCTCAAAGGAAAGTTATATCTTTTAAAGTCTGTCATTAAAAAGGTGAGAAATGGTAGAACAATTGTGATTCTGTACAGAACTGGCTGTCCACCAGAGCTCAGGACATTGTGTCCAAGCGAGAATCGCTGTCATAACTTAGTAAAAGTGGTTTACAATAGTTCAGTTTAGTTTTATGTTTTAGTCCAATATTACAGGAACTGTGCAGTGTCAGTGACACATACATTCAATAAATCTACCTAGAATGGAAGAAGGTGATGATGATAGCTTTTGTTGAAAAGACATCAGTTGTAAGCCAGTACTTGTATGTTACATTTTTTTATTTTATTTTTGGTTTGACCTGACACATGACGTATTGACGAACGTGGAAGTGCAGAGGATATAGTAAAACAAAACACCGGTCACGAATTAGAAGTCTAAAACGACATTTTTTAAAGAGAAATGTCGAAAAAGCTTGAGTTTGTTGCCCAGCCCTATTTGTTTGAACCACAAGTGGCGTCTAATCTCACCTAAACTTACAACGCCTGCGTCCTACATCATATGCCGGAACTCAATTATCTCGTGAATGTTACTGGAAGCTAATGATTACAGTTTATAAAGTTATAATTATGGGTATTTTTCATACAAAAATGCATCACTTCACTTCAGAGGACCTTTTTTTTTTTAACCCCCTGGAGCCGTATGGATTACTCTTATGATGGATGGATGCACTTTTTTGGGCTTCAAAATCTTGGTTACTATTCACTCCTATTATAAAGCTTGGAAGAGGCAGGATATTTTTTAATATAACTCAGATTGTATTTGTCTGAAAGAAGAAAGTCATAAACACACAGGATGGCTTGAGGGTGAGTAAATTATAGGGTTGATCCGAATACCATTTTTTTGAGCTTCGAAGCTCGGTAGTAATCAGCACTGAATATTCGAAGCTTTGGCGGGAGGAGGCTGAAGATATTCTTTTCCTTAATAAAGGCATGTGTAACGAGTAGAAATATGGTGTGGCCCCTTTAAGAGCTGCGCGCTCCCGGTTGAACCATGTCGAACGACTTATTTCTGTTTTTCTGTTGCTCATTTAAAGTTATTTTCTTTATTAAGTAACGCTGTAGACGGCATAACATTTGCGACGGACCGTTACACGTGTTTCATGGGGAATAAAGCGCCAGTTGTGAAATGTCAGTCGCCTCTGTGAAGTCTGTCTGGTATCAATAACTCAAGCTAAGTGAGCTAACGTTATCCCTATTTGTTCCGTAGACAACTCGTTACAGCAGGAATCTCTGTGTGTCTGTCTGCCTGTTTGCATTTTGATTATGTCGAGAACACGTTCAGTATTAATAAACTTTTAATAAACTACAGAACAGCGAGAGCCGGAAGCGGCGCGCCTCACACGGGCAGGGCTTAAATGCTACGAGAACGGACACTGTGATACTTCATGATATAAAACACAGGTCAGTTAAGAGCAATACTTTTAAAAAGGTAGCCTAACATTTTTCTGACAAACAAATCGCTCCCAAATCAGAAATTAGCAGCACAGTAATTACTGACACAGTAAAGGGTAGGCTATTTAAATAAAAGATGAACGGTAATAAATAAAGAACACGCCGTCCCAGTAAAATCTCACGTTTGAGTTTTAACAGCTATATTTCGCAGTAGATTCATTTATAAGATAATTGTAAAAGTATTGATAAGAGTATTGATAATTTGTAGTGTATTCATATTCAAGCGCGAATGAGAACCGTTTTGCGAGGGGTATGCCAGATACCCCACAGATAAAAAAAAACCGAATATTCGAATCCCAAAATTGAAAATCGAATACCAGCCTACCAAACGAATATTCTGGTCTAGCCCTAGTAAATTATTGGATAATTTTCATTTCTGGGTAAACTAACCCTTTAAGATAGTATATTTTATATATTAATATTTTAAAAGAGATTTTGGTTTTAGTCATAATTAGTTTTAGATATTTAAAAATATGTATATACTGTATAGTTTTTAGTCATTTTAGAGCTGAAATAAAATTACAATAGGTTTTTAAGTCAAGTAATTTTTTTAAAACCGGTTTTAGTAAACTATCATATTTGTCAGTTAAATACATCATACTTCCGTGCTGAAACAATAAAATGTAAAAAAACCAAAAAAGGCATCAGTACACCGACCCATGACATGGTAATACAGCACTGATACAATGTGTTGAAATAAAGACAAAATCATACATCGATGGATATAAATATAACGAAAGGAGAGTGTGATGGAACTTATTAAACATAAATTTGCTTCTTTTTTTATTAAACAGTGGTTTACTGAACAAATTGTATCTCTGTCTTTAAGTAAATTAAATTACAACTAAAAGTTTCTTAAGTTTTACAGACCCCTAACTATTAGCCTAAATTCAATTGGTATTTATTTTTAGATATAATAATCAACACTCAAATAACATTGTATGCAAACATGTAAGCAGTTTTTTGCATTAACTTCTAAATCTAATTATTTATTTAAACATACATTAAATAATCAAGACATCACTAACAGGTTAAGTAAAATATAATGAATATATAGGCTAATATAGTGCATATTGTCACAATCCCAGTTCTGTGTCTTTTGTTTTGTATGGACTTTTGTTGAAGTGCCTTCTCCGTTATCATTGTTTCCATGTTCTCTTCCTGTTTGGTTTCTGTCTCCCCTTGCTGTCATATTAGTTGTTATAGTTACCATCATTGAACACTCCTGCAGTTAATTATCTACTCATTGTTCTGTGTATTTAAGACCTTGGCTTTCACTTATGTTTTGTTAGTCATTGTATGCTGTTTTCTGTGGTGGAGCATGTTTGTATTTTGGGTCTGATGTTCCTGTTTATTCATGTGGAGATTTGTCATTAAATGTGCGTGCAAGTGGATTCTCTCTCTGCTCCATCTCTCAGCATCGTAACAGAACGACTATCCAACTATGAATCCAGCCGCACAGATTATGCGCCTCTGTCAGGGGACGATTGAGGAATATACCATGGATTTTATTGAACTGGCACACTTAACTTCAATGGACACGGTATGTCTTATGATTTTTTTTTTTTTCGTGGGGGTCTATCTGAGCCGCTCAAGTCGTTTATGCTGTTACATGACCCTAATTGGACTCTGGAACGTTACAATTTGGCATTACAACTAAGCAGCTCTGATTTTACTGTGGGTGTTGTGGAAGAGGAATGTGACATCCACTCTGTACCCGCTACACCAAAGTCTCCAGTCGTCACAGTGACCACGTCAAAGTTTCGTTCCGTCACAGCTGCCATTTCAGAGTATCGTCCCATCACTACCAACATTCCAGAGTCTCCAGCCTTCACGGGTGCCTTGTCGGAGTCTTCAGCCGCCATGGACGCCACGTCAGTATTCCTGGTCATCATGAGCATTGCATATGAAGCCATTAAGGCAGCCCCCAGGTGTTTGAGGCTGGTTTCAAGTCTGCAGGACACACCGCTGATGTCTGTGCGAGCAGCTGGTATCTCTACAGTGGTGGTCCCACTAACAACCGCACTCCCAGTTACAGCGATTGCTATCTGGTGTGTTTGGCCTGTGCACTGTGCTACAGTTGAAGAGTTCGCTCCAAAGCCAGCTCCAGTCCATGAGTCCACCTCTGTCCATGAGTCCACTCCAGAGTTTGCCCCGGCCCCAGAACCCAGCCTCGTAACTTATGAACTTCTAGTCTGCCCTGACACGACCATGCAGGCCATCCCTGAGTTTCCTGTGTGCTCTGAGCTTCCTGTCTGTCTAGATATGACCACGGAGGTCGTCTCTGAGTTTCGTGTCTGCCCAGAGTTTTCTGTCTGCACTGCTGTGGTGGTCATCTGCTCCACTGTGGAGGTCTTCAGCCCCGATTGCACTGCTGTGGTGGTCTTCTGCCCCGCTGTGGAAGTTTTTAGCCCCACCTGCACTACTGTGGTGGTCATCTGCTCCACCGTTGGGGGTCTTCAAACCCGTCTACAAGGCCCTCTGCTGATCAACTGCTCTCCCCTCTGGTTTTTTTTTAGGAGTGTCTGGAAGCCGCTCATTTGGGGGGGCTATGTCACGATCCCAGTTATAGTTGTTATAGTTACCATCATTGAACACACCTGCAGTTAATTATCTACTCATTGTTCTGTGTATTTAAGACCTTGGTTTTCAGTTATATTTTGTTAATCATTGTATGCTGTTTTCTGTGGTGGAGCATGTTTGTATTTTGGGTCTGATGTTCCTGTTTATTCATGCGGAGATTTGTCATTAAATGTGCATGCAAGTGGATTCTCTCTGCTCCATCTCTCAGCATCGTAACACGTATATTAAGCGAAAGAGTTCATTTGTCTAGCAAACTAACAAGCTGTGGACACTGGCTTTTTTGAGGTAGCTAAATGCTACATGACATTGTTTACAAGCTGTTTTGTTGAAGTCTTTCCGCTGTTGAAACACTGATTGAGCAGTTACAAAAGATATTATACGTTTCAGTAAGTTGCTCTGTATCTTTCAACATACCTTTAGATGTTCATTCATGTTTATTCTGTAACTAGTATAAACGAAGAAGAGATCCGCTGAGGCGCCTGAACAGAGATCTGTCACGCCACATCAAAGCATGTCAAAACGGCATTTTCTGCTTGAATTTCTTGATAAAACTGACAAAATTTTAAAGATGACACTTGGTTTCTTATCAAAAGTAATAAAACGCAGAGCATATTGTGATTAATGGTGGTTAGGCTATAACGCTGTATTTGTCATGTACTGCTTTCATCTTATCCACCTGTCTTTGTCCGTTGTCGTAATTCACCAGGAAACAAAGTGTTCCCAAACAGGACATGTTGCAGTCTAATGCATCCGGTACACATGTGCACCGTACCGAAACCGTTACACCCCTAATATATATATATGTGTGTGTGTGTGTGTGTGTGTGTGTGTGTATATATGTATATATATCTATATATATATATATATATATATATATATATATATATATATATATATATATATATATATATATATTATAAATATATGTAATAAATTACATATATTTACAAAATGGACAGTATATATATGTGTATATATATATACAGTGGGTACGGAAAGTATTCAGACCCCCTTAAATTTTTCACTCTTTGTTATATTGCAGCCATTTGCTAAAATCATTTAAGTTTCCTCATTAATGTACACACAGCACCCCATATTGACAGAAAAACACAGAATTGTTGACATTTTTGCAGATTTATTAAAAAAGAAAAACTGAAATATCACATGGTCCTAAGTATTCAGACCCTTTGCTCAGTCTTTAGTAGAAGCACCTTTTTGATCTAATACAGCCATGAGTCTTTTTGGGAAAGATGCAACAAGTTTTTCACACCTGGATTTGGGGATCCTCTGCCATTCCTCCTTGCAGATCCTCTCCAGTTCTGTCAGGTTGGATGGTAAACGTTGGTGGACAGCCATTTTTAGGTCTCTCCAGAGATGCTCAATTGGGTTTAAGTCAGGGCTCTGGCTGGGCCATTCAAGAACAGTCACGGAGTTGTTGTGAAGCCACTCCTTCGTTATTTTAGCTGTGTGCTTAGGGTCATTGTCTTGTTGGAAGGTAAACCGTCGGCCCAGTCTGAGGTCCTGAGCACTCTGGAGAAGGTTTTCGTCCAGGATATCCCTGTACTTGGCCGCATTCATCTTTCCCTCGATTGCAACCAGTCGTCCTGTCCCTGCAGCTGAAAAACACCCCCACAGCATGATGCTGCCACCACCATGCTTCACTGTTGGGACTGTATTGGACAGGTGATGAAGCAGTGCCTGGTTTTCTCCACACATACCGCTTAGAAACAAGGCCAAAAAGTTCTATCTTGGTCTCATCAGACCAGAGAATCTTATTTTTCAGCATCTTGGAGTCCTTCAGGTGTTTTTTTAGCAAACTCCATGCGGGCTTTCAAGTGTCTTGCACTGAGGAGAGGCTTCTGTCGGGCCACTCTGCCATAAAGCCCCGACTGGTGGAGGGCTGCAGTGATGGTTGACTTTCTACAACTTTCTCCCATCTCCCGACTGCATCTCTGGAGCTCAGCCACAGTGATCTTTGGGTTCTTCTTTACCTCTCTCACCAACGCTCTTCTCCCCCGATAGCTCAGTTTGGCCGGACGGCCAGCTCTAGGAAGGGTTCTGGTCGTCCCAAACGTCTTCCATTTAAGGATTATGAAGGCCACTGTGCTCTTAGGAACCTTAAGTGCAGCAGAATTTTTTTGTAACCTTGGCCAGATCTGTGCCTTGCCACAATTCAGTCTCTGAGCTCTTCAGGCAGTTCCTTTGACCTCATGATTCTCATTTGCTCTGACATGCACTGTGAGCTGTAAGGTCTTATATAGACAGGTGTGTGGCTTTCCTAATCAAGTCCAATCAGTATAATCAAACACAATTGGACTCAAATGAAGGTACAGAACCATCTCAAGGATGATCAGAAGAAATGGACAGCATCTGAGTTAAATATATGAGTGTCACAGCAAAGGGTCTGAATACTTAGGACCATGTGATTATTTCAGTTTTTCTTTTTTAATAAATCTGCAAAAATGTCAACAATTCTGTGTTTTTCTGTCAATATGGGGTGCTGTGTGTACATTCATCAGGAAAAAGAATAAACTTAAATGATTTTAGCAAATGGCTGCAATATAACAAAGAGTGAAAAATTTAAGGGGGTCTGAATACTTTCCGTACCCACTGTATATATATATATATATATATATATACTGTCCATTTTGTAATATTTAATTTTGGGAAAAAAAAAAATGCTATTAAAAATGCAATTGCTCCCTGACTCATATAGTTGTGCTTAGTTTAGTCCGTTTTGGTTTCATCTTTTAGTTTGCTCATCTTTGTTTCCTGTTGAAAAGCCCTTGTGAAAAAAAAGCAGCTGCGGCAGATATTACTGGACGTCATCCAGGGCTGATGAAACATACCTCGGTAATCCTCAGCATCTAAGCACACAATATGTCATGCTGAAATGCAAACACACACCTCAAAGGTGAGAGGCACTCAGTTACTGCTGCAGGTATGTCAGGAATGACTACATATGCTCGCAGGCTGATGACCAGAAAACTGTCCGCAACTGACAGTTTCTGTATGACTGCTGCAGGAGGTGTTGCCGAAGTGGGACGTTTGCCAAGTTGTCGGAGAGACATTTTGTGTGTATTTTTCTGATAGGGCAATGGACAGCAAGAAAAAAAAAATTCTATGTGCAAGTAATAAAATGCTGCTAATTATATAAACGAGGATGAATATTGAGAAGCTATATATATATACACACACATTTATTATTATTATTATTATTAATAAAATAAAGAAAAATTAAGAACAGCAACCATAATAATAAAGTAAAAAAAAAAAATATATACACACACACACACACATTTTGTACATTTTAAATTTAAATGCATAAATTTGGTGCATTTTAAACAAAGCCAAATTAAGTGTCTAGATCAATGAAGAAATTTGTTCTCTTGTAAACAATTTTGTGCACTAATAGTAATTTATATATTGGTGATGGTAGGGCACATTAATCACGTATACAACATATAGTAGGCTAAATGATAGTTCATAAATGGTCAAACATGTAGAGTATACATTTAAACCATTAAAAATATGTAGCAAAAGAGGTTAACTTTGTTGAATCAACTTATTTCTAGAATAATTAGTGGGGGCCTGTATCTATACATCTGTATTTGTGGGACTAATGGTCACTCTTTGATTTGTTAAATAATCCAGAATGCACTAAACACACTACTACTTCATTATAGAGAAAAATAACAAATTAATAAAAATGTATAATCATAAGCTGACCAAAAAATAAAATAAAATAAATAAGGTGAGTTTATAATTCAGCAGCAAAAAGTATGTTAGCCTAATTCTTTAAAAAAAAAAAAAAAAAACTTTGCACAGTAATTTTATAAAATCTAAATGTTAATAAAAAGTTTAAAATTCTATTTGTATTCTTATGAAATGAAAAATAACTATATTACATTTATATGTATATGTGAATGTAAAGATTTATATAAATTTATAATAATGTAACATTAAAAGACGTTTATTTTAAATGTATTGTGCAGCTTTTTAATGGGGCAACAAGATATGATAGAAATGGGCTATTAATAATCTTTGTGAGCAAAATCATGATAATATGAAACGCTTCAAAACAGCAGCACAAACTGCTTATGCGCATCCCGGGTACAGAATGATGTGCTAAAGCAATATGAAGTCACAGCGCGCAGTTGCGCTGTGCATTAAAAAGTTCACAGCACAAAGAGAATCCCTGTGTATATCTACATCTAACAGTATATTAATCTGTTAGAAGTTTCTTCTCACTTTTAAATTCCAGTTATTGTGCATGTGATGCCAATTCATAGTCCTTGTGTTGTACGACCTAACAGACACCCTGTAGCCAGTATGATGACATCGTTCAGAAACAGCAATAAACTCCAGCAAGATAAAGTCATTTTATGCAAATCCACAGCCCTCTATCTACATATCAAGTATTATAATGGGAATATATCATATTGGAGAGTTTTACCACGCTGACTGTCGTTACCGAACGCGACGCGCTGTTTGAGTGCTGAACAGAGAATTATTGACAGCTGCAGCGGAGGGAAGACGAGTTTGCGTGAACTTAAATTTAATGATGTACATATTCTTCTGTCCTTCACATGAAGCTATGGAATGGCTTCAGATGACTTTGAAAATAGTGCACGGAAACTTAATTGGTGCTGGTCTATTTCTTTTGCGCTATGACTCCCACTTTTGCCATATAAAAGAGCGCAATTATCAGACGGTTATTTAAATATCGCGACAGGCCTAATTTCCGTTTAATTTTGAGACTGTGGCGGGACAATTTAGAATGTGGCGGGCTGCCACAGTCTAGTTAATGTATGGGAATATATATTAGGGGTGTAACGGTACACAAAACTCACAGTCCGGTACATACCTCGGTTTTGAAGTCACGGTTCGGTACAGGTTCGGTACAGCAGGGGGGAGAAAACTAAACATAAATTGCTTCTTTTTTTATTAAACAGTGGTTTACTGAACAAATTGTATCTCTGTCTTTAAATAAATTAAATTACTACTAAAAGTTTCTTAAGTTTTACAGAGCCCAAACTATTAGCCTAAATTCAATTGGTATTTATTTTTAGATATAATAATCAACACGCAAATAACATTGTATGCAAACATGTAAGCAATTTTTTGCTTACTAATCTAATTTTTTATTTAAACATACATTAAATAATCAAGACATCACTAACAGGTAAAATATAATGAATGCATAGGCTAATATAGTGCATATATTAAGCGAAAGAGTTTTCAATTCATTTCTCTAGTGAACTAACAAACTGTGGACAGGCTTTTTTAAGGTAGCTCAATGCTACATGACATTGTTTACAAGCTGTTTTATTGAAGTCTTTCCGCCGTTGAAACACTGATTGAGCGATTACAAGAGATATCATACGTTTCAGTAAATTGCTCTGTATCTTTCAACATACCCTCAGATGTTCATTCGTGTTTATTCTGTAACTAGTATTAACAAAGAAGAGATGATCTTGCTCACTCGCACTCGGCACTGCTGCTGATGCGCCTGAAGCGATCTATCGCGCCACATCAAAGCGTGTCAAAGCGGCATTTTCTGTTTAAATTTCTTGATAAAATTGACAAAATTTGAAAGATGACACTTTGTTTCTTATCAAAAGTAACAAAAGGCAGAGCTTATTGCGATTATTGTTGGTTAATGGTGGTTAGGCTATAACGCTCTATTCGTCATGTACTGCTTTCGTCGTATCCACCTGTCTTTGTCCGTTGTCATAATTCACCAGGAAATCCGAATCCACTTTTGCTAGTTTAACGACTGGTCTAAAAGGGTTGTCACTATTCTCTTAATAAGTAATGGGTGTGTTTTGGGCATGACGTGAAATAAACCAATCAGAGTCTCATCTCCCATTCCCTTAAAAAAACAGTTGCGCTCGCACCATGGTGGATTTGCTATTTACACAGCAGAATTTGCAAGCAGAAAAACTGGATGCTTCTTTTGCAAGGGAACGGATTTGCTCGTGCATGCAAGCAGACCATCTACGGGACAAGCCGGATTCCACTGAAGTATTTTGTACACAATAATAATCTTTTACATTGTAATCCTTTTCTCTTTAATATTTGGCATGTTTGTGTGCTACTGCGCTTTCCCTGTGTGTATAATAAGCATAGTGTACGTGCGTTATGCACCCGCATATAGGCGCGTATTACTAACGCGCTCTTTAAATAACAAAACAAATATTGCACTATTGACTTTAGACCATGTTTCAGTTGGTCAATGGCACAGTCTATTTCTTTTGCCTCAAAATAGCAACGCGCCAACAATGCGCCTGAACACACCTGAACACACCTCGTTTTCAGACCGGCATGCCCATGGGCACACAAATGGGCGCAAATGCATTTGCTATTTAAGCAACCTGACGTGAAAATGATAACTGCATGGGGCTGTAACTAGCAAAAAAAAAACAAAAGCGCCTGGCGCTATATTGTGCCAGGTGTATGATAGGGCCCTATGTCTTATTATTTTGATGTGATACGTTTTTTGATTAATTACATAATAATACATAGAACGTATGATGCATTCAAATTCATTAAATTTTTTATGATTTTGTTTACTTTCGTGTGATAATTTTTTTACTGTGGTCGTAAAGTTTTAGGGCATGCATTCGTTTGTTTGTTTATAGTTATGAAAGGCATTTATAGAGGTGATGATTTAGAGCTCAAGTCAAGTGGCTGCTCTTGTATGTTAAGTGTGTGTATGTGTGTCTGTGTGTCTGTGTTTGCGCTCATATATGTGTGCTGTTGTTGTCCATTGCAGTGGGAAGAGCTTGGCCAGTCCTCCTTGTTTGGGATAATTGCATGTTTCTGTGGTCTGTGGTCCATTCTCTGTCTCTATGTGGCCAGGGTATCTATGTGGCAGGATCCACATTTAGGAGCACTGTCTCCACTGTCCAAATCTGTCCCACTCCTTCGCTATTCCTATAGAATTGCTTGCACTTTACCAATATAATACCCAGTGTATTCGCCAAAATTATATTCTAGTTCTGTGTGCAATTGGTTTCTTGGGTGCTTTGGTGTCTAAAAAATATATTGCAAAGTTGGTTAATTCATTAAATATTTAATGTACTTAAGGGGGGATAACAGTATTAAATCAGCTGCTGCAGAGTGTGTGTGTGTGTGTGTGTGTGTGTGTGTGTGTGTGTTTGCAGGAGTTAAGCTGTGTGATGAATGGATCATCTGATTACTGAAAGAGACCAAATCAAATGATTTATCCGGGAGAGTGCGAAAAAGTCAGGGTATTGTGGTGTCTTTTCAAAAGAATTGCAGTGAACAAATGTTATGAATTATTTATTGTGCTGTTATTTTATTTATTTATTTATTTATTTTTTTAAGAATCTGAATTGCTTATCTGGCATTTCAGACTATACAGTTAACCTGTCAACATTTGTTTTTCTTGTGTTTTGTGAAGGTTAGGGTATTACATCCTAATTAAAATTCTAAAGGTATTTTCATATGTTTTAAGGCCCATTCACACCAAGAACAATTAATCTTATGCCCACACCAACGCACAATAATGTTCTGTTTGTTATAAGCGCACTGCAGTTTTGTAATTTGACATTGTCTGAAAAAGTTAATTGTTTGACTGAATTCCTATTCTGCATTTTAGACTATATAATTAACCCTTTAAATCCTGAAGGCATGTTTAGAGTTGTTTTTTCTGAATGACATACACAAAAGTAAAGACTCAAAATTCCAAAACTATAGCAAGGAGAGTCAGAAGGTATGTATCGTTTAATAGAACACTTTATACATTTTTCAGAAAATATAAATATAAATATTTGGGCATTCTCATACTGAGAAACTGCTGGTAAAATAATTTTTTATATATATATATATAATTTTACATATATTTTTTATTTGACATGCAATAATTCAGGAAGAAATTAAGAAACAATTTTTTTTGGTGAAGCTCTCATGTGAGCTGCATCAAATTTTGTGGTGATAGCATAAAGTAATCAAAAGTTACAGCATTTGGAACCAAGGTAGCCTTTTTGTTTAGCCCTTGACGCCCCCTAATGGGCATATAATATTATTTACATATGAGTCTTGCGGGGCTTCACGTACAAAAACTCGCTCAAGTTTAGTCAAAGACCTAAACAACTATGCTTGTCATAATCTACTCCGCAAGACCTTTCAAACAAATGACCTTTTCAGACAAATGACACATGACTATCTAAGCTGTACACATTGCAGTATATAGTACAAAAAAGTATTTCATAAATTTTGAAAAAAAAAAAAAAAAAAAAAAAAATCTATCAGCAAATAACTCAGCACTACTTAGGAGTGGGTACATGCATTGTGAAGTTCAGACTAAGCTTTCAAATGATACCTATTTTGTGTTGATCAAGGCAGTAGTTTTGCAAAATATAATTATTTTTTTCGTTGCTAGGTGGCACCCGCAAACAGGAGCGTGGGCGCCTTAGGTTTTAAAGGGTTAAACAATCAATATTTATTATTTCTCATCTTTTAATTAGTTAGTAGAGCTCCTGAAGACCCTTTTGTACCAAATCCCATGCGACTAAATGACAAAAGTATTAAGTATTTGCACAATTTGGTACGAAACCTATTCTATAGTCAGAAGCCATATTTTTAACCAGTCTCTAGAAAGAAATATATATAACGCAGTTAATTGTTCAGCTGAATCTGTTAACTAATATTTTTAACAAATATAACATTTTTGCTACTTTTAGTATGGAAATGGAAGTTTGGTAACAGATTTTCACCATTTCTAAAAAAAAAAAAAAAAGGTTTGCGATACTACAATTGTTCTGCTGAATCCTATATCTGAATGAAATTACCTTCCCATGCAGCCCTACTCGAACAACCAAGTCCCTTACAATATTCAAGAAATGCAGAAAAATAATCTTTTCCATGTATACTTTTTGTGTAAAAAAAAAAACTTTTAACATGTCGTCTGATATTGTATAATTTTCTGTACAAATATTTTTGAATAAAAAAAAAAAAAAAAAGCTTCCAAAAAAAATAAATTATAATTGTAAAATATTCCAGACTCAGTGAGAACTCATTGTTTTGTTAAGTAACTTAACATGCTTGTTTTTCGTGTGGAAAATTAAAAAAATTAGGTGTCAGTAGACCTTAGCACAGCAATTCTCTCCTCACTCGCTCTAACATCAGCGACCAACAGCGCTTGGAACATCACAATCAATTGACTCACTTCCAATTAATAACTTTAAAGCAGAAGAGAACAAGTCATATGGGAGTGTTTTATCTCCAGGCCAAATGCTCTCTTCTAAATGGAAGCAGATTGGTCACATGTCTCTGTTTTATTGTTCTCGTCGCGTCTGATGCTGAGGCATACTGAGATGCAGATGATGGTTTTTCTCTCTGGTTTCCCAAACAGGCTGTATAAAGTATAATTCAGTAAGTAGATATGTGTTGCTCAGACTAAAAGCGCCACCTCAGCATCCTGGCAGTGCCAGCACACCTAGCTTTCCAATGGCATCTGAAGTTCATTATCGCAAGTTCATTTTAGACTGCAAACAAACCAAAGTAGCCAACGACAGCCTGTTTCCTTTTTGCTGTTGCCAAAAGGTCAGGACAGATGATACCCATAATCTGCTTGAAACTCAATCCCTACAGCTGCAAAAAATGAGATGTTTTGAATTGTTTTCTGGCCATTTTACTTAAAATACTGCCAATATATGACTGATAAAGGTCAAGGCCCATCTAGAACTGGTTTAAACATGAAATTCAAATACCTCTGGATTTGTAATACATCTCAAGCACGTTGTTCTGCATTACATAAGTATGCTATAACCTCATAAGTGGCACCTGCATTAGCTGATGCATACTACGAATGACATTTAGAATGAAGATTCATGCATGGCATTCCACACTCAACCCCACCTGGTACTCCATCTTCAAGTTTCCGAATCCACAAATCCCCTAAAAGAAAGTTCAAAACGTGATATGCATCAAGGACAAAGCTATTAGTCAACATGTTAGCCACGTCAGCTCTTGTTGTACTTGGAAAAACGCCAGCCGTGCATGTTCATTGCAAGTCCAACATTGCTGCATTTCTTCAAAAAACATTTATTTGAAAGTAAACCCCTTCGCCATAGCCATTATGGACTAGAAGCCTTTTAATACTCTTTTTCTTCTCTACCATTTTTTCAAATTATTTTTCAAAGGAATAAAGCAAGATATAAATAACATCAAGTGTTCATCTACCTAAAAAAGTCTTTCTGTGAATGTGCAGAGGGCTGTGAATAACAATTCAGGTTAATTTATTGCTTGTCTGGACTGGCTTGCTTCTGCCGAGAGCAACAATTTAAGGAAAGCAGGTGTGATCTGAAACATTGACCCTTAGGAGAACCCTCTATGGAGCTGTTCTCAACCAATCACTGATCTAATCTTTAACCTGTCAGTCAAACTTACAGTACGGGCCCTTACAGCGAAATCTGCAAATATGAAGCTGAATATTTAATATAATACTATGACAATTTTGACATGTCAGTTGTTTTTTTATTTGCACAGTTGATATATGGCTCAAGCTGCAACCTGAAGTCATTGTCCTGCTTATTTGGCATGGATCTTACATTTTGTCTAGTGTTTAGAACGTTTTTTTTTTTTCTTGCAATATTTTATCATTTTACTTTATTGAAGTCCACTTATAATGTTAGTAATATTATAAAAACAGCCATAATGTAGTTTCTCATGAGCATTTTCCATTAGTTAGTCTGCAAAAGCAAATAGGTGTCGTTCAATAAAAAATAAATAAATAATAATAATCTGGTAACACCTGGTAAGAACCCATCTTGTTTTTTGTTTTTTTATGTAAAAGACGTAAAATGTGTAAACAAATTTATTTAATGTTTACAAGTGTGTGTGTAAATATTTAACGCAATTAACGCAGCATCCATCTTGTCCGTCATCCTTTGGCTGCGCTACAGTATACAATCACACTATCATTCATTCAAGTATTAAACCATTCATGTGCAATAAGAAGCAAAAAAGTGTACTCAAATCTGTATTGGTGTGCATCTGTGAAATGGCTCTCTGTGAACAAACACCCGGAACACGTGTGCAAAACGCCACTTCAAAATGCGGAAGTGCCACATTGAGATAAAAACATGCACAATGTCAAAATTCCCATTTTGTCGAGTATCCTTCTAAGCACAGTCTTAAATTAGTTAAAAAGTGTTAAATGAACTTAAAGAGCTGTGAGAAATAGGATATGTCAGATCCATGTCAGGTCTTATATTCAATTTATAATGTATGCAGTGAGGACTGTGCAGTGTTTATTAACTGCACATATATAGAAATAATTCAAGTAATTATTCATTTTCTGTATGTTTACCTGTAGCACCTGAAAATCTTAAAGCCCTGTTTACAGTTGTGAAGATTGTTTTAAGTTCACTTAAATTAAAAGTTTTTACATTTTTTTAAAGCCTATTAAATGTTTAGCTTTTTAAAATAATTAAATAATTCATTATACTGTAATGTTGAATGGCTGTAATTAACGGCTAAAATTGAGAAAAAAATCCATGTAATCCATATTGTGCACCCTTTGATAGATCAGAGTGGAAGATGATAACATGCCGGGAGGTTGCTGTTTCTATGTGCGTTGGCTTAAGAACAAAAAATACAAATTATGATTAAAACAAAGACCAAATCCTCGAGTAGCCTCCTGTAAAACCTGCAAAAAGGATGTGCAGCTTTTCACCATGTGTGAATTTGCTTTCGAGCAATGTGAAAGGTAAGCTGTAAGGAATTTGAGGTAAGCTGTAGGGAATTTGGCTTGAGGCTGAGTAAATCATGGGATGATTTTTATTTTTGGGTGAACTATCTCTTTAAGTTTGTTTAAACTAGCTGGCAAATTTGTATAGGCTAATGAATGGTCAATTTCAGGAGGGGTGTAAAATGTAACTGTAACCCGACTTTTTGCCAAACAGAGGATGAAGAGAGAATATGTCATTAATTAAATGTTGATCACCCAGGGTCAGAAATTAACAGGGCTTGGGGCAAGATAAGGGGGCAAAAACATCGCAATAAAAGTTAAATGTTAAAATGAATGAAAACTGTTGATTGTGATTGTTTGTTCAGTGTGTGAGCTCAGTGACTGAATTCAACACTCTTCGCGAATTCTGTCATCATAAACAATAAAGTGCAGATACTAACTGGCCTAATTGATAAGCACTGCTATTTCTGTTGCGTATGATGTAATTTACTACAGTTGTAAGGTGTTGGAAAAGCTTGAAAAGTGCTTGAATTTGACTTGACTGGAAAATGTGTAAGAATTTCATGACGCTTGGAAATGAGGTTCATTAGACAGAGAATCTTGTTTCTCACAGTCTAAAGCCGCAGTTTACGCAAGTTTAATAGATCCACAGTGTGATTTGTATATAGGATTTATAGGATTGCTAAAATCCAAAAAGATTACAGGTGTTTTTCATGTGTCCTCACTGAGGAGAGGCTTGAGTCTGGCCACTCTGCCATAAAGATTGGTGGAGTGTTGACAAACGTCACTGCCTTCTGTAAATTTCTCCCATCTCCATATATCTTCTATGATCATGGAGCTTAACCACAGTGACCATCAGCTTCTTGGTCACCACTCTAACCAAGGTCCTTCTCCATCGATTGCTCAGTTTGGCCAGGAGGCTAACTCTAGGAAGAGTCCTGGTTGTTCCAAACTAATTCCATTAAGGATTATGAAGTAAACCTTCAATGCAGCTGAATTTTACGAATACTTCAGGCACTGTATAAATAGCATTTATTTGGCTTTCTCTTTGTAAAATAAAACAATGCATTGAACAAACAAAACAAGATTGAGATTAAACACAATATTTAAATATAAAATTTTTAATAGTTAATTATGTCAGGAAGATTGGAGGAAAATATATTTTTTTCTCTTTTTTTTTTTTTTTTTTTTTTTACTTTTGCAATTGCAGAACTGGTTGTTTATCACCAGGAAGGAAGTTTTGAGTTCTGAAAGTTACAGTAGGATTCATGGATGTACAGTATTCATTTCATAGGATGTTAATACATTTTATTTCAAATGATTTGATTTCTCATAATACGATCCCTTTAAACATTAAACTTTTACTTTTCATTATGTTTTCAGTGCCAAAACCCCAAATGTTTGCATCAAATTTTTCTTTGAACTGATGGATTCCTAGCCCTTTTCTATTCCAGTCTAAGTGAAGATAAGCTCTGTCTACGTTTAATGTGCACTGCTGGAATGTGCAGGGCTTTGATGCACTCTGACATCCCGACAAACACCTTTAATACCCACCTGGCTGACTAACCGTCCCATCTGCCTGTCTAATGCACAGCAGACTGTATACTTTGTGTGTGTGCGTGCACATAGACGGCACATGCAGGAAAGAGAGAGAAAACAGTGTGCAAGAGAGAATAAGTCTAGATATTTAGCTCTATAAAGGGCAATAAACAGTATAAAGGTCCCACCGCGCTCTTCACGTCTTATGCTAGAGCCACTGTTTTCTACAGCAGACAATGCAGCCCTCTGTCTGCTTTTAATTAGGATCTGTGATGATGTCGAGTACCGGGGGCACAAGACTGATTGTGAGAGCTGAACTGTGCAGGAACCCACCATATGAAGCCACAGTCCATAAGTCAAAGGCCTTGATAAACAATAACGACCATCTCGGGTTTGATTACCAACCACAGCAATCGCATCATGAATTGATTATAACTATAATGCCGCTACTGAAATAAGCAACTGCTTCCATAAAGTAGGGAAGAGGAGGGTAACATTTTTTGTTTTTGCTCAATTCTAGACTACATAGTATGTCAAACAAAAGTGGTCCAGTGACACAACTTACCCCACATTAGGTGCAAACTGTCATAAATCTGTCTGCCTGTCTGGTTGTTCACTAAAACCCCCACAGTCATCATGTTTTCAGACCATTTCAAGTTTGATTTTGACGTGACATAAAGCTATATAAGATATATAAGTGGCTGAGTTGTTTACTTGCTTTTTAATTAGTCTTTACATTAACGCAAGTATTTTGTTAATTCAGACTGATTCACGAATGAGGTACGCACATGAAGAGGCGGGATTTATTGCACAAACCAATCATAAATCATTTGCCTCCTGTCACGTGACTTTCCCCCATTCATTCTCAATTACCCCCCACAAACCCAGCGCATATTTTAGGGGGTCTGTTAAAACTCAATGGGCTCAGGGGAGGCAAGAGAGACATGGCCTCCCTCTGTAACTTTACCTGCTGGTGTCGCTGTTGGACATTGTTACTTTAGAAAAACGTGTGATTTATACACTACATTTTGTAATATTTGCGTTTTCATTTTTGTAATATGGACTTTTCTTATCCAATTTTTTGAGGAGGCACTGCCTCCCTTGCCTCCTTGGAGAAAATGCCCCTATCTGTCTGTCTCTGTTCTTTTATGTTTATATCTTTCTGTCCACCCATCTATCTGTCTGTCTGACTCTCTGTGTATATCTCTCCATCCCATATGGTAATTAGTGTTTGGCTTTTGAGGTTTTTCTATCCATGTGTATCATCCGTGGTAGCTTGCTTATTTCTGTAGGGCTCGTAAACTTCTATATGCTGACATAATTCCACTTGGGAGAAGTAGTGTTGCATTTACATTTGGTCAAGTCTTTTGCCTTTATGCATCTTAAACCACCTCCTGAGGCAGTTTGAGGTTTTCAAGCAGTAAATCTGGATTTGAGGGCCAAAGAAGACCATCTTTCCACATCATGTCATATCACGTCCATTCCCATAAGTGACAGCTTTGACTGATGGTGAACACAATCGAGGAGGGATTCACACAATAAATAATGCTGCATTTATGGCAAGTGTCCTCACAATCACAGCTGAAAGCCAGACTTCATCTGTCACATGTTCCTTATGCATCTGAGTAGAGATTCTTTTTCTGTAACACTATTGCTTAAGTTCAGATCGTTGGGCAACATCTGCATATACACCTGCTAAAGAGTTAATCACACTATATCCAACTATATCCAGTCAGTCTGTAGTTTCAAGCTATGCATGAGCACCTCAGTTTTGCAGGAAGGAAGCACAGCTGAGGCCTAGAATTGTGAGTAATTTTTTAGTAATATAGCCACATAAACAGTATGTGTGCAAACAGGATTTTACTCTGAAATGATTATTTGCTGACCATTTCTGTGTAAAGTTATTTTCTGTTATATTCCTGATTATATTTGCGTTATTTACATTAAAGGGTTAGTTCACCCAAAAATGAAAATTGTCATAAATACTCATTCATCTTTGGAACACAAATGAAGATCTTTTTGATGAAATCTGAGAAGCTCAACCAAACCTGCTTGACCTGTGAGAACAAACCTCTTTCAGAAGCTCAAACGTGCTGCGTAACACACAAGAATGAACCTCATTGGTTCTCGCATATGTCAAGCAAGCAAAACATGCATGTTTACCACAACTGATGTGTGCGTTGATGAATGTTTATACTTGAATAAAAGCCTAAATTCAATCATTTCATCATATTAAGCGATGGAGTCTCTTCAGAAAATTTGGACTAAACCACTCAATTCACGATCTCTTTATGAACTTTTTGAAGTGTCAAAGTGGTGGTTGTGTAGACTATCTATGGAGGAACAGAAAGTTCTCAGATTTTATCAAAAAGATCTTCATTTGTGTTCCGAAGACTAACGAAAGTATTATGGGTTTGGAATGACATGAGGGTGAGTAATTAATGACAGAATTTTCATTTTTGCGTGATCTAACCCTTTAAAACTGGATAAGTAGAAAGTTACCTTTAATATTATATTTGGAAGTTCAACTAAAATTGCATACTCTCTTGTGTAAAATAAAGTTGAATTGTGATTGAGAACTTTTCAAAGACCATTATACAATGAAACCGTAAAAAGTATTCTAGATTCCTGTTATTAACATTCTATGACTATGTGATCATGAAGCCCGTCTCACAGCCAAAACCATTGTAAGTTCTGCTTTAGTTTATGTCGTGGCTTTGTTTCTTGAACAATCACTGCTACTTTGATTCCAGCAAAAATAGTCAAGATAGTGAGTGGAAATGAGAGAGCAGACAGCGAGAGAACAGCTGGCTTTGTAATGAATGTTAAAACTGGATTATACGGATTTAAACAAGAAATCTGTTATGGGCAGCCAAGCAGAATTGCATATGATTGAGTTTTACCAACCTGGCCTCGGATTTGTAAAACAATAATTAATTTGTTTTCCAGAACTACGCCATGTGCCTGCCATTTGACAGTATCTCATCCATTTATGTTTTAGCACTCCACAAAGTTCAAAACATTAGAAATAATGAAATAAGAAAAACACTGGATAAAAATCGAGCATTTAACTTGGGGGGGAGGGGGGGGAAGAGAGAGAGATTGAAATTGAGATCAAAAACAGACCCTCTATTCCCGAAACAAGTTCAACTTGAGTTAAATGTAAGAAACTTTTTTATTCAAGTTAGCATTTCCCAAAGGTGTATTTATCTATGTGGCAATGATGTGCTTATTTTTTGAATATCAGACCCTCAGATCACTGTGTCTATGAACACTTATTTTTAATGCTTTGTGCATTGCTAATGGACGTGATAACCAAAATATTTTTCTAAAAATTAACACCTTTAAACACTACATTGTCTGATGAAGGGACTGTGTACACTTCAGTTATTGTAGTCCTGCCCCTCTTATCATCGGCCCTTGTCCAGGATCCCAGCAGGAGCATGTGACCAAGAAAAAACAGCTATTTTGGCAGCAAGTGCTTAGGCACATATGGAGCTTATTGCACACCAGTCACTGCTGCCATGAGCCCACCATTGCATCACTCACTTGCTTAACCTGGATCACACATGCATGTTCCAGGAAGCTGAGTGTACCTCTGGATGGTGACCGGCTGGCCTTGCTCCTCTGGACCTGCTCCCCAATGCATAAGCCCATCCAGTCCTAGTTTAGCTTACACTTTTATCCAACTTTCAATCAACTTACAACACACTTATTGTTCCCATGAAGTTAGGGTTAACCCTCGAGTTACAAGTAAGTGTCTTGAGTAGTAGCCTCATGAGCCGCACTCCTACACATGGTGTGGTTGAGCTTCATGTTCCTTTCTGATCCCACCCCTCTCTCTCACCACTTTGCTTCTAGTCTACTCTCCAGTTTAACTGTCCTGTTGAATTAAAAAGGCTATCCATAATAAATATATGAATTATTATTTAAACTATGATACTGTAGCCTTATTTCAACAGAGTCAAAAATAGCTGTAAAAATAGCTGTTAGTGGACAAATTAAATGACTAAAAAGTGTATTTACGTCTACAAGACCAAAAGAGCCCATTGAAGATAGTTGAAGAAACACCCATTCCGAAGTGGCAGTTGGTGCTGTTGGTTTGCATACTGTTTTGTTTTTGAATTTGCCTGTGTACCTTCCACTTGGTTGCTTGGACTAATTACATTTTCTGGAACTAATCATTAGCCAGACTTGGATTTTACATATTGCCAAATGATCCTGCTCACTATCTATTCAACACAGTTGCTTATTAAGTCTCGATTCTCTAAAATCATATTGCAACAACTCCAGCTACAGTATAGATGCTCTACTCTTACATTTTACCATGAAAATATCATGAGTCATGATAATCTCTGGACATTAAACATCTGCAGGAAACTCCTACAGCTGCCTTGCTATCTCTGTCTCTTAAAAGTTTAAACACTCCTTTCCTCTGAATTTTACAAATAATATTAATTGCATCTAACTTCATCCCAAAGTTCCTTCACATTATTTCCCCGAAATGCTCTGTTTGTGTCTAGTAATTGTCTGTTATTACTTTTCACTATCTTGCTTTTGTTATACTTACAGTAAAAAAAAAAAAAAAAAAAATGCATTTAGCAAGAAATCTGGCTTAGACCCATTCCATTTCTGTAATTACCATATAGACCAATACCTGATCTCTCCCACCTGGCCATACCCCCTGGAAAGAGTTTTTGCTTCATACTGTCCGTAGGCTCACCCAGACCCCTCTTCATGCTATCTCTGCCTCTGAAAAGTTTGAACACCCCTTTCCTCAGAGTTTTACAATTAATTATATCCAACTTTCCAAAAGTTCCTTTACATTAGATCTCTTCCCAAATGCTCTGTTTCTATGAGGTAAGTGTTGTCTATTATTTTTCACTTGATAAACTGTCTTGCTTTTCTTACACTTTCAGTAGAATTAAAAAAAAATAAAAAAATAAAAAATGCTGTATTTTCAAGAAATTAAATTAAACCCATTAAATTTCTGTAATTATAGACCAATACCTGATCTCTCCCACCTGGTCATACCCCCCTGAAAAGAATTTTTGCTTCATATATACACTTCCTCCTATTTCTAGTCAAATGCACAATATACTGAGATGGATCAATAATCTCCTCTCTGTGTATTCCAGTACTCCTAGTAGTATAATGCTGCTATATTTTGTTATTGAAAACACTGGTACAGCTCTCTGCTGGTTTACATCATAGCTAATAGGCAGAAATTTTTAATCCCTATTCAGAATTACAAATCAACCGCTCCCCAAATAAGGGGTCCCCCAGGGTTCAGTTCTTGACCCTCTTTAGTTTTACATTACATTTTGCATTTGTTGATCATATGCTTGATTTTATGAAACAAAGATTTGACTTTGCAACATTGCAAATTCTGCTTACTGAAATATGTCACCAAGGTAATGTTTTAGCTAGATGAAACGGATGAGGATTTGTTGAAAGGCAAAAGTGCTAATTTTGGATACGTCAGTTAAAATTATTTCAAGGTTCTTAATATCTGCCGAGTAATGTAATGCTTATCTGTAGGAACATAATCATTTAGGCACGGTCCTCAAATCCATTTGCTTTGTGTCCCAATCCCAAATTAAATGTGATAAAAATCCAAAAAGAAACTAAAGAAAGGAAAGGAAGATGAACAACAGTGATACAGAGAGAACAATTTTCCCTAGGACAAGCTAATGAGAATCTGTCATCAGTTTTCGTGAAAAGAAAAGGAAAAAAGGAAGAGGATTTCAGCAAGTTCTCCTCATAGGGATTCATCACCTCCTTTAATAAGAGTCGGGCAGGTGTGTTTCCCTTTTCCAGCTGCTGAGAGAGAGAACGTGTGTACAGGAGTGGAGAGTGAAGGCTAGACACAGAAGAACTCAGAGAGGAAAGCTGCTCTAGAGAACTGATAGATTGAGAGGTGGAAGCACTAGATGTTTTGAGGCTTTGGACTGGAGGGAAAAATCATTAGTGGAATTGTCAGCAGAAAGTCTGAAATGAAGGTAGAAATGAGTAACCCTAAAAAGCTTGGGACAGTCTTGCCAGCTTCACTTATCTTTCGGGGCTGGGCTAAGTTCTCTCTCTCTCTTCACTAGTTCTTTCTCTTCTCTCTTTCGCCCTCTCCTTGCATATGAGTGTAATAAGAGACATGCGTTGAGTTGTTGATGAGAGGCGTCAGTTTGTAAGAGTGAGAGGAACAGGACAAGAACACACACACTGAGCTGCTGGGAGTTTCAGCGCTGCTTGCAAGGTGAGGGTCCAATCTATCCACTTGATGCTTCTGTGCATGAATTATTATGGACATGGCTGTTGTACTTAATCACAATTTACACAAACAGCTTACAGCTGTGTTTGAAGATGTTGTCTGTACAGTTGTAACTATGTTAGCACTTTTATCCATGCATACATCATTAAAGGTTTTAATTTATTTTTAATGTTATTTCTTTATTATATTTATTATTTCTCTCTATATACTGTTTTATATATATATATATATATATATATATATATATATATATATATATATATATATGTGTGTGTGTACATATATATGTATGTATGTATGTATGTGTGTGTGTGTATATATATATATATATATATATATATATATATAGTCACTCTAACGTATGTATATAGTCATGCCAATGTTTAATGTGTGCATTGAAGAGTTTTATTCAGGATCTATATCATGATGCTGGCATGCTCCCATCATTTCTGCAGCTCATTATACTATACACACCTCAGCTGTATAGCTGTAAAGTTGTCAGAGACCAGAATTCCTGTACATGACACTGAGCCAGTTTTAAGCTTTTATTCATAGATTTACTGTCCCCTGGTTGCTCATAAAGGAAGCCTCCCAGGTAAGTCACGTTGGGAGGTCACTCACAGAGGTCAGGTCAGGTACTGGAATCTCAGATATTCTTCACTGGCAACCTGCGTCCTCCCCTCCCATCTTTTCCTCTGCTCTCCCCTGTGGCACTTTCCATTAATGCATGCTCAGTCCTGTCATTGAAAGCTAGTATGGATATTCCAGGAAAGTAAACAGTTGGCAGTGCTAGGTTACAACCATGCCCACGCTGTTTTTGTTTGTTTGTTTGTTTGTTTATCAGTGATATAGTTTGTTTACCAGCAGCTAGCAGATTTTTCTCTAAGAGGTTGTGTGTGTATATCTAGGCATCTCTGTTACTGAATTATGTGGAATATTGATGTAATATTTAAGATGTTTTATAAAATGATGCCCAGCTTTAAAAAGGATGGGGTGAACATTTCTTTTAGATTTATCATAGTAACTCTTATTGTAGTATATTTTCTCAGACAGTGAGTATGTGTTTTTTTTTTTTTTTTTTTTTTATTATCATCAAACCAGATGATGCATATTGAAACCTCCTGCAAAACATACATGAATGTTGTGGCTGCAGAAGTTGTACAGTAGTGTATAATTGCATGTCTTGCTGTAATCCATAATTGCATAAATAGAAGGCAGTTAATTGCTGCACTTTATATGAGTATTACATTTCTAGCATCAAGACCACCAATTCTCAAACCTAACACAGCACTTGTTTTCCCATGTTTAAAATCACCCCAACTTGTAGAGTATTTTGAACTTGTTTATGTATGTATGTAAGTCATTTTTGCTTGCAATTACACATACATCATATTAGTGCAAATCCCATTAAAGACATGTATTTAGGACAGCATGTGTGTCTTGTCAACAGTGGTTATGCATATGTAAACAGATTTATATAAACAAATTCTCTGAGCCATGTAAAGTGACTAAACAGGCCAAGAATAAAAAATAGGCATTTCTAAACAAAGCCACCTGGAGAAGAGTCTTGGAGCACATCCTATAATAATATCTGATGGCATAAAAGTTGGAAGTGTCAAATCAGAGGCTTAAGTTAATCACTGATTAAATGTGGTTGAGGAGTATGCTGTGTTTTAACGGGGATGGGTGTAGTGGTGCTGGGATTTTGCAAGTATTATTTGATGATTTGGATTGCTACTACATGTAAAGAGTGTTTAGAGATAGCATACTGTAGGAACAAATGAGGAAAGAAAGAATGAGGGTTGGGAATGAAGAGCAGATATGAAGAGGAGGTTGAGATTGTGGCCACCAGATGGCCCTTTAAATAGTGTATGGAAGGAAATCTGTGTCCAGACAGTCTTGTTTCCTTATGTAACCTCTCACCTCAGCTCTCCTTTCTCTCTCTCTCTCTCATTCAACTGTCTGGGTCCGCGCCAATATTTCCCTTGTGTAGTTCTCATTACTCTAATAACGGCTCTGGACTGAACTCATCACAGCGTGTCATCTGCCCTCTCAGATTTTGCTTGTTTCCTTTCTGTCTTCACTGCTACCCCTTTAAACTCTCTCTCTCACACACACACAAACACACAATGATGTAACACTGGAATTAGACCTTCAAACTCCCAGAATTCTCAGCAACAACTAAGAAGATTTTTCTTTTGTAGCAATTCCTGCTTTCACTCAGAAATTGCTCAATTTCACAAATAATTACATAGAAACAGCAAGTAACATTGAATTTAACATGACATTTAGAAAGTAAATAGACTGAAATAGTATACTCAGATAATCTCATAACTCGTAGTAATCAGTAACAGGGGCGTGAATGATACCTCAAATCATGCGGCATGTATTAGGAGTGATGGGTCTTGTGATATTTCGCCAGTGGATGATAAAATGTGCAACAACACCCTTTACCGTATATATTTAGAAGGAACCACAAGCCATATCTAGCAGGAATCTTGTTTTAGTTAATTTAACTCGGGCCAGTAACTCGTTCCAAGTGGACGATAAATTGTGAAAAAAAAAAACCCATAAATGTATATTTAAAGAGATAGTTCACCTAAAAATGAAAATTATCCCATGATTTGCCCCTCAAGCCATTCTAGGTGTATATGACTTTCTTATTTCAGATGAACACAATCAGAGTTATATTATAAAATATCCTGGCTCTTTATCGTCATCTTCATTCATTCATTTATATAGCGCTTTTCAAAGCAGCTTCACAGTGACAATAGGAAAATTGTTTTCGAGCTAAAGTTGGTTTTTGATTGAATCACTTCCATTGTAAAAACTGTTAATTATTACTTTAGGGGCCACTTAAATGACACCTTTCCTACTGAAAAAACCCCGAATACCTTTAATGCATTCTTGCCGTTCATTTACGTGTTTAGTCTATAGGTTTGCGTGTTTGAGTGTGTATGTGTGCAGAAGCTTGATCTTTTTAAAAAAAAAAAAAAAAAAAGTGATAGGAAAACAAAACACCGGTCATGAATTAGAAGTCTAAACCGAGAATTTTTAGAGAGAAATATTGGAGGATTTTGATATAAGAAAAGAAGAGCTTGAGTTTGTTTCCTAGCCCTATTTGTTTGAACCACGAGAGACGTCTAGGCTTACGCTACTCCTACATCCTACGTCATTCATCACGTCAGAAGTTACTCTTTTAGCAAGTCAAATTGTGTAGGCTGTCTGCCGGAAGCTAGTTATTTTAGTTTATAAAGTTTTAAATATGGATTTTTTTCTTACAAAAATGCATCACTTCACTTCAGAAGGCCTTTATTAACCTCCTGGAGCCGTATGGATTACTTTTATGATGGATGGTTGTGCTTTTTTGGACTTCAAAATAAAAAATTGGAAGACCAAGGATATTTTTTAATGTAACTCCAATTGTGTTCGTCTGAAAGAAGATAATCATATACACCTAATATGGCTTGATGGTGAATAAATCTTGGCAACATTTTTGGGTGAACTATCACTTTAAGGAGGAACCCCAAGCCATATCTAGACTTGTTCCCAGTGGATGATAAAATGTGCGACAAATCCCATTTAATGTATATATATATTTAAAGGGGAAGCCTGAGCCATATTTAGAGCGGAAATATTGTTTTCAATCATTAACTTGGCCCAATAACTCGTTCCCAGTGGATAATGAATTGTGCAAAAAATCCCATTAACGCATATTTATGGAGGAACCCTCAACCATATCTAGAGTGTGAATATTGTAATAAAGGCCTTCTAAAGCGAAGCGAAGTGTTTGTGTAAAAAAAAAATTATAAAATTATAAAAATAAAAAAAATCCATATTTAAGTTATAAAGTAAAATATCTAGCTTCAGCCAGACCGGCTTCTGTATTCAACTTAGAAAGAAAGCTTAGTTATGCTTTTTATAAGTTGAATACGAAAGGCATAGGAGGTAGCTTAAATTAGCGTTTTGAACTGTGAGAGGCATTGCACTTTCTTAGCAAGTTGAATACAAAGGTGGCCTGGCGGAAGCTAGATATTTTACTTTATAACTTAAATATGGATTTTTTTTATTTTTTATTTTTTTTTATTTGCACTTGAGCTTTATACTCGTTGGTCTCGTTCACTGCCATTATAAATCTTAGATGCGTCAGGATATTTATTAATATAACTCCGATTGTGTTCATCTGAAAGAATAAAGTCAAATACACCTAGGATGGCTTGAGGGTGAGTAAAACTTTTCATTTGAAAGTGAACTAATCCTTTAAAACATTCAAATGTGTCGTGATCAATCAAGAAACATGAACCAATATTTAACTTAGCATGACGTATCTTGTGGGGGTGAGATTTCCATCAGCATGCCTATGACTGTTAGTTAGGCTTAAGGCAAAACCAAGTTTCCATGCAAATTTTTGTGTCAAGCAAATGGCTGATAGCCCATCCACATGATGTCAGAACATGTAGTTAAGATAATCCACTAGACGTTTAGGTACCACAAATGAGGTGTGTGACATGCAGAGGCTGTGTTGTGCAAACTTCTTTTATAAACTGTTATAGGCCATCCCCTCCAAAGGTTAACATGCTACTACCACCTCATTTGGCTTGAGTGTGCAGATTTGTATTTGTTTTTTAACTAGGATTATGTATTCATATTCTATTTGAGCTCTTTTTTGAACATTAATAAACTCTAAGGCTTTCAAAAAAGAGCAGTCTGCTCTTTGTCCCATGCTATTTATAGAAAAAATTGGGGCAATACATAATAATAAATTAGCATTGGCCAATAAACTTTAATTCTGCCCTTAGGACTTGTGAGTAATTGTGACGAACACATAAGCAGGAGTAAAGAAAGTGTTTTTGGAGAGATTTCATCACTAGTTTCGGGTCATCTGTAGCTGATTTCTTGGCTCAACATTAGCGGGAGGCTGCATGAGCTTCTAGACCAAAGCCACTGATCATTTGTATACCGTTTTTCATCAATGATAAGTACAGCAATTAGACTGATGGATTGCTCCGAACGCAGTTGGATACTTTCAGGGGATTCGGTAGTTGTTATCAGGCCCGCAGATTGCAATGTTGCACCAACAACCAAACATTGTAATTCCCTTAAATTGTACACAGACGAGTTTCCCATGTCAATTAGCACACAGATGATGCCAGAGTTCAGCGTATATCCACTGATTTTTTTGTGGGGTAACAAAGCCTAATAAATAACAAGGTTCAATATCAGCAGGGCTTTGATATTTTTTTGTATAACATAAATATATGCTTCCTTTGGCGTCCATCCTTTAAACTAGTTCCAAGACAGTCAGTCTGTGAGCTCTCTTTTATGTGGTTCATATTTCAGTGTTGTATGGACTATATACAGACTTTATTTTTGGATGTTTTTTGTTTTGAAGGTCACCAGTAAGCACATGCACACTCAGTTGGAGTTTGTCTCCAGTAATTTTAGATTTATTGTGGTAACAGAGCTGAATGGACCTTTATAGTCACGATTTTAGTTTGAGTGTCATTCATGTGTCTGGGCTGTTGGTTTCCTTTGTGAATATTGTAGATTGTCCTTGTTATTGTACAGTAGATGGTAAATTGATTGCATTCTTGTTTTGCATGTTAGCATCAGCCGTTGGTAAAATCCTATATAATGCTTAACCAGACCCATGCTGAACCGTGCATACTGTATGCATTATAAAGTATGGATTAGATTAGGATATGTGAGACCCAAATCATAGTACATTGAAAACATTAAGACCTCAAAGGTGTCCAGGTGGTGGACTTTAAAACATACGTTAACAACTAGCGACACAATTAGCAACTAACAACACTGTATGTCCTTATAATTGTCATAGACATAAGAAAATTGGCATATATTTGGAGCTCATTAATGGAGGTCAAGCAGAAAAACATTCTGTGTGAATGGTGATTTACATAACAGTCTCTTGCAAACAAACAAATAGCAAACAAATCTGTTTATAGTTGTAAGTCCCAATACCAGTGTTCTTATTTAAAACATACTTTAAAGTAACAATTTTACTGCCAGCAATGCAATATGTACATATCAAATATACAAACTAGCATGAAGCCACAGCCTTTCATCCTCATTAAAAACAAATTTCTACATAAATCGTTTGCAAAACCATTCTTATGTAAATTATTGCATAAATACATAAAAACAATCTACACTGAAATTAGTTTTGATCAGTGTGTCCCAAGTTAAAATACTTTAACAACTTTTGTAACAATTATCATACAATCATAGTTCATAGCTTTAATACTTCCCCACCATTGACGGAATTTTCCAGCTTTCCGTGTTTTCACTGTTATATAAGAGTACTGAATCTTCTGATCAAAACACAGGTAAAGAAGAAGCAAAAACAAGCGATAGCATATGTAAGCAAATGCATATGTAAAATAACGTGATCATCAACATTAAACAGCATATAAATCAAACTGCCTAACGTTACTGAATGAAATTGCCTAGGACGAGCTATAGGACTGTGAAGCTTTGGGGGTGTTGATGGACTCGATCTACTCCATCTATGTTTTGATCTTTGTTGTGAATCCGATCCAGATGTGGTCTTTGACAAAAACATGATTTTCTCAGCTTTTTGCTCATAATCTTGCTTTTTTGAAAACTTACCCACATTCAATTGTTGATTAAAAAAAAGAATGCATCCAGGGCTCCAGACTAACATTTGAAAGCAGTGGCACTGCTTCCACTGATGCATTTCCACCGAGCGGTCCAGGACAGTACAGTAAAGTTCAGTACGATTCGGGATGGTAAACTCTGATCCGGCTTGCATTTCCTCCACCAACAGTATCCTTACTTGATAGACATGGTTTATGCTGGAAAGTAGCGATTGATGTAATTCTCACATGAAGAAGAAAGCGATACACTAAACAACAATGGAGGACATACTGCAGATTTTGTTCTAGCTTCTCGACATGTGGCTGTTTGTCACAAGAAGAAACGGTTTTGTGTTTAAACTTTATTAAAATATTGTGCCTCTTGTGTTGTCATTTCCCTTGTAATAGGCACAAGTGACAATTCTCTGTCAACCAATCAATGTTCTGGAGTGAGTCTAGCTCCACCCTTTAGTACCAGACTGCTGTGTACTGTGCTAGGTACTCCAATAGAAGGGTCCCAAAAAAGTGGTAATTGGGGGATTGTAACAAAATCAATGCAACAAAATATTCTGGGGGCCATGAAACTTTTGTAAAAATGATGAAAATGATGGTACTGGCTGGGGAAAGATTTAACAATTTTAGTAAAATTTTAGTAACAATTTTAAACACAGTATGTCCTTTTCATATATGGTATGCAAATTGCCTTGTTTTTGGGTCTCATTAATGCAACACAAGCAGAACAAATGTCTACATCGTTCTTAAAACCATTGTTACATAAATAGTTAATTTCAATGTGTCAGTTTATGTAAGAACATTTCATCGTGCTCATGTTTCATAAATGACGCCCTTTGAGTGTACCTGGCTCCATGTTGCCTGCAGATATACATTTCGAGACATGTGTGAGTGTTTGTGTGTAGGTTTGTTTGGCCATGCCTGGCTGATAACGAAAATATTTAATCGCCTTTTTTTGCGCCACTCGCTCCAGGGGAAGGGTAATAAACATAAAGCTCACGTCTGGTTTGTCTATATGCTCAGACAGTAGTTGTTCCTTCTATACCAGAGAAAACCAGGGGGGATGGAGGGGTTTTGTGATTGCTACGGTTGTTGCTTGCTGTAGGCACTTGACTTTACAGCATCAAGCTTCGTCCGGCCCACCTCCTGTATCAATTGTATGTTTATTATGATAGCAGTAAAACTATACGAGCCCCGCCCTGCTCCGAGGGGAGCAAGAGGAAGGAGAAATAAGGAAGGAGAGAGCTGCTAGATTGGCTCCAGACTGCATCCTCACCCAAATTAGACGCCCTCCTGCCAAGATCATAAGGCGCAGTGGAGGGCATGTGAAAGAAAACAAAAAAAAAACACGAATTCGGGCACCATTACGTACACATTCATATACGCTCTAGGCCTAAATGCAGCTGTGTGCAAGTATTTGTTTGTGTATTGGGGAGAAATCACAGACTTCTCAGAGAAATAATGTGGATCTGGTGCTTTTTTTGGTCCAAAATTCTGAAGAAATATCTCAGGGTTTTATCAACTCAATGTGTTTGTACTGTTTCTGTGGCATGCTGTTGATTACTCTCAGAAGAGGCAACATGTTTACAGTAAATAGACTCATAATAGAAGCTTAGGAGGCAAATGGGCCAAAAGGATTAAAAGCAGAAATGTGAAGCATGTATTTATGTTAAGCTGTTTCATGAATTACTAAAAATTAGTAGTATGCTGTAGTTGACTAAATCATCCTTCTAAGGTGGGACTGCTATTTTAGGTGGAATAACTTCTGGTTATGCATTACCTTTGTAGATTTTGAGGGTGGAGATTGCAGAACATCAACAAAGACACACATGTGGTTACGTTACGCCTCTTCCTAATGTTCTCACACAGAGACCAACAGTAAGAATGGCCCGCTGGCCCAGGGCACTGTGAAATCGTTTTGGGCGAGTTGACGCAACAGTCATTTGGGCTAGTTCTGTGTTGCAATTCACTGACTTTGTACATCCATTTGCTTGTACGTTGTTGCAAATTCTGCTGAATTTGTGTCCAAGGTAATGGTATCTAATTGGTTAGAATAGATTAGGTTTTGTTGAAATTGCAAAAAATGACTTCTGTTGGTCTTGAAGCATCAAAGAGAACCCTAACTACAAACAAGTTAGTAATGTTTAAGATCGTATGCCTTTCTTTTTCCAACAAAAGCATGTAAATAAACAAGATACAATAACAGAGTTTAAAAAAAAAAAAAAAAAAACTGAAGACTGAAGAGCTATTTCCATCCACTATGGATTCAAATCTCATGTTGACAGTTTACCAGTTGTGACCAACAAAGGAACACTGAGTGGCTTCATTTAAGCTTATTGTATTATGTAGAGTACAGTATTATGAGAGAGAGATCAACTAAGCTGACGGCCTGGAGTTTACATCTCCGAAAACGTCTAAACAAATTGTCAAATAGGCGCTATGTTTATAAGTTGCATATCTGAGGTCTAAATTATATCATTGACGCCTAAAAACTCTTAAAACTACATTCCGTGACAACAAAGGAAGCATTTGTAAAATTATAGTGGGTTTGCTCGTCCACCATGACACTCACTGTGAGAACCCATGGTGATACTCCTCTGTCATGCTTGAACGAACAATAACACGCACAATAATGCCAAAAATATTCGTTTTGTCGAGTATTCTCATAAGAACAGCCTTGAATGAGTTAAATAAAGTCTTAAAACGAAAGTAAAGAGCTGTGAGAAAGTGAGACACGTGTGACATCTGCGTCATGTGCAGCAGCGGCAGCTCTTAAAGTAACAGCAACCACTGATGCCGTCTGTCATTGAAGATCATGTAAGAACAAAGGTAACAGAGAAAATTACTTACTGCTCTTGAATTAAGAACTTTTGTAGTTTTAATAATGATTATCTATATTTAATTTAAGCTATAAATTATGCAGTGCAGACTGTTTAGTAACTTTATTCAATTTCTGTATTTTTCCTATCTGTTAGACAGGTAGGAAGGGCACAGGTAAATATGACATTTATTATGTGTTTATGTGAGGACTGTTCTAAGTTCACTTAAATTAAAAGTTATATTTTTGAAGCCTAATAAATATAAAAGATGATATAGCTTTCAATTACACTGTAATTGGCACTAAAATTCATGTTTAAAATTTGAGGAAAAAATAATTTTTTTTCATCGAGACATCAGTAGCTCATCAGTAGTCATGTTGTTTCTTTATGTTGTTTTAATTTGGAGATTACCTGTGAAATTATTACATTATAAAATATAAAAACATATAAAACGTAAGTGTTTTTAATTGCGATTAATCACATTGGGGTTTTTTTTAATCGATTGGCAGCACTAATATATACAGTGCTCAGCGTAAATGAGTATACTCCCTTTGAAAAGTAACATTTTATACAATATCTCTATGAACACAAAAACAATTTCCAAAATGTTGACAAGAGTAAGTTTAATATAACATCTGTTTAACTTATAACATGAAAGTAAGGTTAATAATATAACTTAAGTTACACATTTTTCAGTTTTACTCAAATTAGGGTGATGCAAAAATGAGTACACCCCACAACAAAAACTACTACATCTAGTTATTTGTATGGCCTCCATGATTTTTAATGACAGCACCAAGTCTTCTAGGCATGGAATGAACAAGTTGGCAACATCTTCCATCATCTTCCTTTTTCCATTCTTCAAGAATGACCTCTTTTAGAGACTGAATGCTGGATGGAGAGTGATGCTCAACTTGTCTTTTCAGAATTCCCCATAGGTGTTCGATTGGGTTCAGATCAGGAGCCACTGAATCACTCATTGTCATGTTGGAAAAGTGCACGACGACCAAGGGCACGGAGTGATGGTAGCATCTTCTCTTTCAGTATAGAGCAGTACATCTGTGAATTCATGATGCCATCAATGAAATGCAGCTCCCCGACACCAGTAGCACTCATGCAGCCCCACATAAGGACACTGCCACCACCATATTTCACTGTAGGCACCATGCATTTTTCTTTGTATTCCTCACCTTTGCGACGCCATACAGTTTCCAAAAACATTTATCTTGGTCTCATCACTCCAGAGTATAGAGTCCCAGTAGTCTTCATCTTTGTCAGCATGGGCCCTGGCAAACTCTAGGCAGGCTTTTTTGTGCCTGGGCTTTAGGAGAGGCTTCTTCCGTGGACGGCATCCATGCATGCTATTCCTCTGCAGTGTACGCCGCATTGTGTCACGGGAAATAGTCACCCCAGTTTAGCTTTTTACTTCTTTAGATAACTGCAGTGAACTTGCATGCCAATTTTCTTCAACCCTTCTCATCAAAAGACGCTCCTGTCGAGGTGTAAACTTCCGTGGACGACCTGGACGTCTCTGTGAGATGGTTGCAGTTCCATCTTTTTAAATTTTTTTTAAATAATTCTGACTGATAAGTAAAGCTTTGCTGATCTTCTTGTAGCCTTCACCTTTCTGGTGTAAAGAAATTATTTTCTTTCTCAGGTCTTCTGACATTTCTCTTCAATGTGGTGCCATTGCTGACAGCATGAAATGGGAAGGGGTTTTAACACCCTTTTATAGTCAACTGTCTGCTGGACACCTGTGTAATGAATAATTAGACTCACCTGTGGTTAAATTCTTGTTAAATTAGACATTTGTAGTCTAAAATATAGCTTTGCACCAGAGACTTTCAGTGGGGTGTACTCATTTTTGCATCACCCTAATTTGAGTAAAACTAAAAATTTTGTTCTCTAAGTTATATTGTTAACCTTACTTTCATGTTATAAGTTAAACAGATGTTATATAAAACTTATTCTTGTCAACATTTTGGAAATTGTTTTTGTTCATTGAGATATTGTTTAAAATGTTACTTTTCAAAGGGGGTGTACTCATTTATGCTGAGCACTATATAATTATACATATTGATAACTGTTTCCTGGAACCATTTCACTGTTTGTATCACTTCACTTGCAGCATTTCTCACAGTGAGTATTTAAAAAAATATAAAAACTTTTTTCTAATAAAACCGAGAAATGCTAGCCTGGACCCTGCATTCAAAGCATTGTAATTCAGATAATTTTGAATGAAACCTCTAACCCCAAGCATATGAACAATAATAATATTGCTTGACTTAGCAAGTACTGCTATTAATGCAGCCAGAATAATGATTAATGACTCACTCTTAGAGGCTTTAATATGAACAGTTAATCTGGGTTTCATCCAGAGTACTCAAACAGTCAGCCAAACAGTTTGATTCACGCACTCACACTATCAGGCGTAATAAGCGAATCAAGATCAAGAGTCCAGTTTTCCCATTTTTGAATCCATTTGAATAGAAAATGCAAAACACATTTCAGGTCTGTATAACAAAGGCATTACAGTATGGAAAATGAGATGTCATGGTGCAGAGGCTTGGCGGTGATGGTCCTGCAAACGGTTATAAACGTCTTCTGTGCTTGTGTGATGTATCCAGACAGAGCAGGTCTCCCCCCTCCATCACCCCAAGGTGATTCCCTATGGCTGCACGCCCAGTGTGTCTCTCACACACACACATCCCATATTCCAGACGCTGAGGGGGATTCACTAAGAATGGTGCTGTTTATTTTCATGCAATATTTAAGCACCTAATTCAGAATTGTGCAAATCATAAAATTTAACGTTTGAAATGATGCATTCGCACAAACTATCAGTTTTATTTCACATGGAGAAGGGTCTCTTTCCTCATGGGGGCAGCCATTTTGAGATCACATGACCAAGATGGACCACTGGTATTACACTGAATGGGAGAAACTGAAAACAGCAGCTTTAGTAAAATAAGTCCTGCTCAGTGTTGTATTAGTTTAGTATTATAGTTTATATATATAATTTTTTTCAGTTTTTAACTTTATAGTATAATTTTTATTTATTTTTATTTCAGTTTTAGCTATTTTAAGTTAACCGAAATGAAAATGAGAAACGTTGCTTTGGTTACGTTTTTTTTAGCATTATTTGACTTTGATAACTCTCATGTAATATTGTATTGCTAATTTGAAATGTGTTTTTGAGATTTCTGTATATCCCATTCAATTAAATAGGAGCTGTACTGCCCAAGATGGCTTGGGAATTGACTTGACTTGCCTTGAAAGTTATTTTGATACTATGCCAATGTCTCATTTGATCCACCCAATCAAACAAGACATACAATAATCAATGAAGCTGTATACACTGGACAGTGACACTCTTATTTACATAATCCCAGTTTTATTGGGGTTTTGCGAGCATGCAGAACTCAGCATTGGACAAAAACACTGGATTTAATGGGTGAGTGGATTCTATCTTAAACACCTCTTTTTGGACATTGCGTTCAAGATATCAACAGATATGTCTGTGATTGGCTACATAGCTCAACGCTGCGAAAACATATTGTAATGCCAGATAAATGAAAGTGATGTGACTTTACAGGAGTGCTAATTTGCAGAGCTCATGCTAACTTACCCATGTTGTTATGATCAGATGCTTTTCTTATGCTTTCTATAAAAAATGCTTGCTGTTTTCTCCTTTTTGTGTTTATTTAGTTACTGAGAGGAAAGTGCGCAGCACATATTTACATATTCATCTAAACGTCGCTCGGTATTTCGAACTTCGTTTTACCCCTAAAAGAAGAACGAAAAAGAACTTTGCAATGAGTATATTGGGGCCTTAAGCCTTGCACACACTATGATACCTTTGCTTATTGTTCTTATTTTGTTCATTGGTTATTTCATTTATAGATGGATTTTGTTGTTTTCATGAAACTGTTGGCTGACCATAAATCACAAATTTGAGAGTAGGCATTGAGGTCCACTCTATTTCACCAAGGTCCACTCACTTTAAAGTTTCTGGCCTCGCCACTACGCTACGCACTAACCTCCCTGACACTCTTGCTATGAGAGAAAATGGAAATGGCTCATGGTTCCATCTGGGATGTGCTTTCCATGTGCGCTCATGAGAAACTTTGTGTCTTTATCTGAATTCAATCCAGACTGAATCTGCCTGCTTCTAAACGTGTCAAGGATCCGTCAGGTTTAGACGTATAGAATACTGTACCCTGATCCCACAGCATTACCTTTGATGGACAGACAGCTTCACTCGGCTGAGTGCGGTCACCATGGAGAACGACTAATGTAATGTTTTCCAGCCTGTACCGGTCTTGTTTCCATTTTGGTCTGGCCTGAGTGACCCTCTGTAATTCTGCGATGCTTGGTGCGCAGATGGAGAGATTATGCTCTGTTTTGTCTGTCTTCATCCTTTCTTTTTTCAAAATCGTTGTGTATATGTGTTTGAGAGTCCCTGGTTGGAACCATATTTACTTTAAATATAGGCTGTGTGTGTGTGTGTGTGTGTGTGTGTGTGTGTGTGTGTGTGTGTGTTTGCATTTTAAATAATAACAAACCAGATCTTTATCTTTTCTGAAGGTAATTTGAGCGCTAAGGTGTTCTGAGTAGTTTCTTACTGCACACACACCAAAAAAGTAAGTCTTGATGACATTCTGGCCGGGGTTTAAATGTGTGAATGAATTAATGTTTTCTCTGGCTGTTTTATTGCCTTGCAGGTGAAAACTGTAAATCTGATCACTTAGAAAAGCATTTCTTCTCCAAAAGCTGCAACATTTAATGGCTTTTTACCAATCATTATTTTTGCAGTTCTGTTTGGTGCCAGTAGAGGCAAAAAATTCACTTCATCTGATCATTGATGTTAGGGCTGCTTGATTTTGGGGAAAAACCTAATTGTGATTTTTCTGATAAAATTGCAATGTAACATGCGTTAAAAAAAAAAAAAAAAAACAATCCAGGCTTACTATGCTTGTTTGTAGTGGTGCACAATTTGGCCAAAACTAATTATTATTATTATTATTATTATTACAAAAATAATTATTATTAGTATTAGTATTATTACAAAATATAAAACAAACATATTAAACCATTTTTATTTTAATATTTCACTCTAAAATATAAAAATTGAGAGAAAAAATAGTACAACTGTAAAATTACAATATTAATGTTTATGGCTGCCTTAAAGGGATAGTTCACCCAAAAATTTAAATTCTGTCATCATTTACTGACCCTCAAGTTGTTCCAAACTTGTATAAATGTCTTTGTTCTGCTGAAAACAGAGGAAGATATTTTGAAGTATGTTTGTAACCATACAGTTGATGAGCCCCATTGACTTCCATAGTATTTTCCCCCCCATACTATGGAAGTCAATGGTGCCCCACATTCTTCAAAATATCTTCCGTTGTTTTCAGCAGAACAAAGAAATGTATACAGGTTTGGAACAACATGAGGATCAGTAAATAATGACAGAATTTTAATTTTGGGTGAACTATCCCTTTAATTTCTTCATTTTCAGATGTTCCATCAAGTCTTTATATTGAACTCAAGTCTTTATGTTGCACTTATTCATTTAATTAAATCACAGCCTTTACAATTTGATAATTGCATTATGCCATATCGCAATTTTGGTTTCATTTCGATTAACCGTGCCACCCTAATTGATGAACAGAAAAAGAAACCCCCAGTTCCAAAAACACCTGAAAATCTTTTCAAGTGAAATATTTAAATAGAATTTGAAAAGGAATGTAAATATGCTGGACCATTTAATAACGTGTGTGTGTGTGTGTGTGCACATATGTGCCTGAGTGCGTGCCGCACGTCTTAGCCTTTAGGTCGCCGTGTCTAATGGAAAAAGAACGGCGCTAAATTGGAATCAGAAGGCGCTCTGGATGCGTTTGGGTGGGTCTGTCCATCTTCAGCACTTAGACTCACTGTAAAGATAACAGATATTTAAGTAACCAAAAGCATTGAAGCCTGAACAGCCTGATTTGCACGACCACAAACGAGTCGTCTCACTTTGTGTCGTTAAACAAATGTCAAACCTGATCACAGACAATTACTGGAGACATGCACAGGAAGGAAGCGTTTTAGACAGTCACCGTCAAATTTGCTCAGTTTTCTGTAGATCAGAGATCGTTTGTTTGAAATGGGCGAGAAAACTGGAAACTGATGCAGGATCAGTGAGAAATGGACTTCTGGGAGATGTTGAGAGGTTGACTGAAAGGTTACACAGTGTGTGGCGTGATTGGATGAGCCACTGGAGAGCGAGAAGGTGACAGGGATTGTTTAAAGAGTTCACAGAGGGTAGTGCTGATGGAAGGTGCTGTTTAATAGACAAAAGGAGGGTTGAGTGACGACTGCTGGATCAAGTGTGTATGTTGATACTGGAGCTGAGTGACATGTTTTGTTGGGGGAGGTGAACTGGTGGCTTAGAATCAGTCAATTGCCAAAAGAGAGACCGTGTGAGAAAGAGAGGAGGAAAGAAGATGATCATGATGCCCCCATCTGTTTGCCACATGCAAACCCCTGCAGCAGCTCCATAAATCTCAGATGCGCTCAACAATGCAAGGTCACATTCCGCTGGTCTAAAACGTGCAAGGATACCTCACCACAAATGTGCTTTACTCGTTTGTACTCACAGCACAGAAAAATCACTAATTAGATATTTAATGAAGTTGTCTACTTGGATTTATCTCCTGAGAAAAATGCTCAAGTCATCTCGCACGTGTCTCCTCTAGTGTTTCAGAAGATATCTCAATGTCAGTGCTCAGGTTTACCAATTACCCTAATTATGCAATAAGATCAGTCAGACAATAAATATAAATAACTAAAATAATAATATAGTGTGCTCTGTATACTAAAAGTTACCTTGCTCTACTACACGAGTACTGCGTCATTCGTCTTATTATTTAATATTGATTATTAATAAGACAAGACGCAAAATATTTGGGGAAAACTCCGTCTTCTTAGATTCTTAAGCCTTTATACAATCACGCAGTGTAAACTGCACGGCCATTGGTTCGTGAAGTTAAAGTAAACGTACCAATGACAGCGCGCCAATGGTGAGCGAGCCCGCTCAAGCCTCCCAAAAGGGGCGGGGTCTCGGGCTATATAAGTGGCCGTCTCACCATGGCAAATCGATTCATTCTCATTCAGCGACGCAGATATCATCTCTTCGCTTGATCTACGAGACTTGAAGCCGCCTTCACCTGCAAGCAACTGGATTTCGCCGCTGATCAACTCGCCACTCTCCAGCAGTTTGGTCAGCTCGCCTCCCTGCTCTCTATTCTGCTCGCCGCTCTCATGCAGCTCGCCGCTCAGATTGCCGCTCTCATGCAGCGCTGTTTGCCCGCCGCTTCGCCGCAACCAGATTAGCTTGTTGCTTCCTAGCAGCCTGGTCAGCGATTTGCCAGTTTCGAGTGAGTGCACTTCGGTGTATCCTTTTGCAAAACAGTTACTTTCTAAAGAGCTATTTCTAGAGCAAATTTCCGAGACGTTGTTACAAATGTTGCGCCACGGCTGTGGCACGTGCAGAGCCCCTCTGCACGCTGATGATGGGCACAGTGAGTGCGTATCATGTCTGGGGAAATCCCACGCAGAAGCAACGCTCACGAAAACTACCTGCTCTCACTGCGAGAGTATGAGTCTGGCCCCTTTGCGCTCATGGATGGCGTTCTTTTTAGAATGCGACTCCGCCCCTCGCGCCCTCCCGTTTTATTCCTCCCAGGAGCCTGTGAGGAAAAAACAGCGGGGCAGAGGATCTCAGCGCTCGGATGAGAGTGAGCTCACGTCAGCTCAGCGTGCCTCACTCTCTCCACACAAAGAGGTTTCCCCCGTCTTTTTCTCCCGCCCAGACCAACGCCCCTCTGCCATTGCGAGTGACTTGGTCTCGTTCGGGAGATCTGATGACGAGCCGCTGGATGACAGCATGTTCTTGGCGGCTTCGGATGCAGAGGAGTGGTCGGGCTGGCTTCATGACCATGCCCCCTTGCCGTCTTTGGAGCCGATTGACGCCAAGGCATCCATCGACTCAGAGCTCACCCGCGTGCTGTCAAAGGCAGTTAAGCAGCTCGGTTTGGAGTGGTCTGCACCATTGGATGGAAGTCAAAGGCCGCCCACCCATCCAAGCCCGGGCGTACACCTCAGCCGGTCAGGCAGCTTCAGCTTTGCACTCCATGGCGGTACTCCAGGTGTACCAAGCAAAGCTCTTCCGAGACCTGGATGAGGCTGGGCACGACTCAGCCACCTTCAAGGACCTGCGTAGCGCCACGGATCTGGCCCTATGCGCCACGAAGACCACGGCTCAGGCAATTGGGCGTTCGATGGCCAGCCTGGTGGTGCTGGAGCGACACTTATGGCTCAACCTGACTGAGATCAAGGACGTGGACAAGGCTGTCTTCCTTGACTCGCCTGTCTCCCCCACTGGTCTCTTTGGCCCTGCCGTCTATGGTTTCGCAAAGCGCTTCACAGCGGCACAAAAGTCGTCCCAGGCCAAGCAACACTTTCTGCTGAAACAGCTCCTCTGCTTTGAGCCGCCCTAAGTCAGCGCCAGCTCAGCAGCAGCCACCCAAGGACAAGCAGCCAGCCACTAAGCTCGCGCCACGACCTGAGCACAGACAGCGCTCTGCTAGGCGCCAACCCCCTCCAATGCGACAGGGACCCCCGCCCAAGATAGTGCTGGACCCTGCGCCTCAGAAGTCGGCCTGATGTCCAAGAAAGGAAGAGGTTAAGTCCCGCCGCGGCCGGACCTCCCTCCAAAATGCCTCGCCCTGCTGTCCTGTCACCCTGTTCAGTTCCGGGTGCTCAAGAAAGAGTGTTTGTTGCCTGCACAGAGGCTGTTCAAACGCCCTGGCAGTGCACCGCTGTTATAGCGGATATAATAAAAAACAAACATCCTCAAAAAGAGAGCAAATTTCCTCTTCCACCCCATACACGCACCACAGTCCCTCACGGCGACTTAGTGCCAGCTGAGGTCTGGCAGGCCATCCCCGGAGTGTCAGCTTGGGTGCTAAACGAGGTAAAACGAGGTTATGTACTCCAATTCGCTCAAAGGGCCTTGTTTTTTAACGCCGTGGTCCAAACCTCTGTGGAAAGCAAGGACGTGCATGTCCTGCGTTCCGAGGTAAACACCATGCTGGTGAAGGGAGCCATAGAGGTGGTTCCTCCAGCACTGAGCAAGTCAGGTTTTTACAGCAGGTACTTCCTCGTCCCCAAAAAGGATGGCGGTCTCAGACCCATTCTCGATCTCAGACATCTGGACAGGGCCCTGATAAGGCGCTCATTCAGAATGATCACTTTGAAGCAGATCTTCCCACAAATATGCCTGGGAGACTGGAAGACGCTTATTTTCACATCCAGATAGCTCCCCATCACAGGCGATTCTTGAGATTCGCCTTCGAAGGGGTGGCATATCAATACACGGTCCTTCCATTCGGGCTATCTCTGGCATCCCGCACTTTTACGAAGTGCATGAATGCAGCTCTCTCCCCTCTGAGACACCTCGACAACTGGCTTGTTCTGGCCCAGTTGGAGGCAGAGCTAATATCCCACAGATTCATCATCCTCAACCACTTAGAGTGCTTGGGACTCAGCTCTGGCTGAAACTACGGGTCCCGCCCCAAGCCTGGCAACATGGTCATTGCTCGCTCAAGGTGAACCAGGCGTGTGTCACAACCCTGGCGGCTTGGACGAACCCTTGCTGGTTCAAGCAGTGCGTAGCAATCGGGGCGATAGACAAGAGGAAGGTCGTCTTCACAGATGCCTCCAAGATGGGTTGGGGAGCTCTGTGCGACAACCGTCCGGCCTTTGGTGCTTGGAACGCTCCGGAAAGCGAGCTAAATATTAACCGCCTGGAAATGATGGCAGCACATCGAGCTCTCCAGGCTTTCCTTCCTCTCCTGGTGGGTCACCACGTCTTGGTCAGGTCAGACAACATGACGGTGGTGTCCTTCGTAAATCATTAGGGCGGTCTCTCTTCAAAGCCCCTCTTCACTCTAGCGAAAACCATCATAGAGTGGGCCCAGTGCAACCTGCTATCGTGTACTGAACATAGGGGCGGACATTTTGTCCCGGAGCAACCTTCCCTCAGAGGAATGGTCACTCCACCCCCGCTCAGTCCAGATAATTTAGGGCGTCTTTGAGAAGGCAGAGGTCAACCTCTTTGCCTCAGAATACAATCATCACTTCCCAATATATTTCTCGAAAGCCAGGGAGTCAGGGAAGATGCTCACAAAGTCCTCCTGAGATAGCAACCATGGTTCTCGGAGCTATCTCGGCTATCACCCATGGAGCCATGGCCAATCCTTCTGAGATGGGACCCCCTCTCTCAAGCGAGAGGGACGATATGGCACCCCAGACCCGAGCTGTGAGCCCCTCGTGTCTTGAATATTATTTTAAGAAAGTAATACTTTTCAGCAAGGACATTGATCAAAAGTGACAGTAAAGATATTTATAATGTTACAAAAGATTTCTATCTAAAATAAATTCTGTTTTTTTTTTAACTTTCTATGCATCAAACGATCTTGAAAAAATTAAGCGTTGTATCAACATTGATGATAAGAAATGTTTCTTGAGCAGCGTATCATATTAGAATGATTTATGAAGGATCTTCAGTGACACTGAAGACTTGAGTAATGATGCTGAAAATTCAGCTTTTGTATCATAAGAATAAATTGCATCATATATATATATATATTTTAAATTCTAATATAATTTTGCAATATTACTGTTGTTTTTACTGTACTTTTGATTAAATAAATGCATCCTTGGTGAACATAAGAGACTTCCTTCAACAACATTTAACAAAATGTAACTGACCCCAAACTTTTCAATGGGAAAAATGAAATGGATTATATTTATTTTTGGTCTTGATTATGTATATTTGGTCTTGTTTTCCTGTGTAAAGGTCTAGATGTCTATTATAAGTCACATAATGGTTTTTTTCAGATTAGTGTTTTGGTCTCTCTCTCTCTCTTTTTTTTTTTTTTTTTTTGAAAGCTCTAGTATATTGCTGTTTCTGAAAAACTAGAGAATAAAAAGTTCTTTGTGGAACATCAAACGATTCTTAAATCCAGTTTTGATTTTAATTGAATTCCTTTATTTATTTTTTTATTTATTTTATTTTTTCCCCTACTCACATTCTCCAAAAATTGTTTTGGCAGTGTAGTAATAACCCATAACCCCCTGCTGCTCTGCCACACTGTATACATTCAAAGCGACCCACCCTCTTCCTGCCCCGCACACAGGCCCGGGGTCAAAGAGGTCATCACCCTTTCCTCCAGCGAGAGCGTGCGGATGATTTGGGTTTTCCTGTAGCGCAATGATGGCTGCTGGCAGTCCTCCTGCAAGCACTTCTGTTTTGACAATGCCGTAATAATGCCAGCTGTTTTGTTTCTCTCTTTATCTCGCTCTCAGTGATCGGGAGCCTCTGTTGACAGCTCAGATGTTCCTGCCCGTACTGACACTCTCCCCGCTGCCACATGTTTACACACATATCCAGCCATAATGACAGCGTGCCAGCAGATTCTTGCGAGCATGTGCGCACATATGCGACTGTGCATCAACCGTCTGCTGCCGTGCAGGCCACAAATCACGCCTGAGCTTTGTTCTGCAGTGGTTTCCCAATTCTTCTGTATTGTAGATCGCTATCAGTAAAATTCCTCTATGTATACGGTTAACTGATATCTGTATCTTAAGATGGATCTGTGTTGGTGATTGTAATCGGTTAATTGAAATAGACACACTGGCCGTATTCCACATCCTGCAACCAAACCAACCGGTAAGACATTTTCCTGAGGGGAAAAAGTTTTTCAAATAGCTTTTCTTATAGTTTATAATGCAGAGACAATTATAATTAAATCATTAGAGCTTTAGGTGGAATTTGTCCAACCAATGAAAGACTTGGGGAATGTTTAAGGAAATCATTGGGCTCTATTTTAAGCGCATGGTCTAAATCGCATTGTGTAAGTGCACTTAGGGCGTGTCTGAATCCTAGTTAAACGACGGGAAAAATGGTTGGCGTGCCCAGCGCATGGACTAAAAGTGTTGTCCCTATTCTCTTAATGAGTAATGGGTGTGTTCTGGGCATAACGTAAAATAAACCATTTAGAGTCTCATCTCCCATTCCCTTTAAAAGCCAGTTGTGCTCAAGCCATGGTGGATTCGCTATTTACATGGTGGATTTTGCAAGCGGAAAAACTGAACACTTCTTTAGCGAGGAAACAGATCTGCTCATGCACAAAGCACGCAAACAGCCCATCTATGGGGCAAGCCGGATTCCACCAAAACATTTATGCACACAATAATAATCTTTTACATTATTTACTTTTATTTTTAATAGTTGGCATGTTTGTGTGCTGCTGTGCATCCCTGTATGTGTAATAAGCAGAGTGTACGCGTGTTTGTGCACCTTCCTATAGCTGCATATTACTAATGCGCTCTTTAAATAACAAAAAAATATATATATTGCCCCATTGACTTTAGACCAGGTTTTTGTTGGTCAATGGCGCAGTCATTTTCAGTTAATAATAGCAACGCACCAACAATGCGCCTGAACACACCTCGTTTTCAGACCACCACGCCCATGGGCGAACAAATGGGTGCAAATGCATTTGCTATTTAAACAACGTGGTGCAGGACATGAAAATGTAATGGCTAGAATTTTAAGAATCGACTACAATTCCATATTTTTAGTCGGTTCCAAGAGAAATGATAAACAATGCAATATAAAATGCATTTAACTCTTTTGAATGAATCTGTTGAGTGAATGGTTGACACTCACCCATCGCCACCTACTGATGTTATGAAATCGAGGAAATGGACATGGTCACACATGGTTATTTTAGGCTCTTCAGTGAAGCCTGTTCTGCTGCCAGGCCAGTCGTTGGTGATGTCTATTTGTAAAGAAATACTACATGCCTATAGACTGAACACATAATACGCATGTGCATGACGTCACCGTTTTCATAAATTCACGTTATAGTTTTTACATAGAGATGATAGCAGTATCATTTTCAAAAACTTGCACTTTTAAACCCGTTTTCAAAAGTTTGCATTTTCAGGCCCCCAAAATGCCATTGTCATGTAAATGAATGGCCAAAATGCATAAAAAGTTTTATGCTTTTAGCTGAAAATGGTGTTGTGTAAACGGCCCCTTAAATTGCTCACTCTCTGCCCTAGTGGTTAGTACATGATGTGAAACTGAAATTTTATTACAAAATCAAGTTCGAATGTACTTTAAGGGCTTTATTAACATCTAAATTAATTGCAGACATTTGCAGAGGAAACTCTACTGTAAAAAAAAAAAAAAAAAAAAAAACCTGGCACAATCAAACAAGCTAAAGGTAAGCAGTTTTGGGGTTTGATTCCCGATGAGATTAAGCAGTGATTATGCAGTTTAAACAAAGATTATGTGAAAGCATTATGTTAGTACACCGAGTCAACAGCACAACTATTAACATGAGTCTTCAGTCCTTCCAATGATGCTGTCTTTATCTTCTAACAAGTCTGATTCAGTCAAGGTCTTTTCTTATTCTTTATATTCTGAAAACCCTTATGTGGTGTAATTGTCTCTGTGTTGAAGCAGGTGTACATTAATTGAATACCAACATTCAGAAATGTTCCACACAAATCTCTTGGACGTACTTTCAGAAATATGTGTTCACAAGTAATTCATTAAATTATCAAAGATATTTACAAGCTCCTGCTTTTTGTGTTAGGCTCTTAAAAGTGTGAATTGTAGTTATTTTTCTGGAGCCTTTGATGCAGTAAAGGATTTGTGGTATTCTTTGGAAAATCAGAGATATCATGACGCCATTTTTCTGTGGTTCTGGAGTAATTAGTCACATGGCTTAATGACTTAGGTGATTGGTTCAAAAACTTCTGATGATAAAAGATGGAAGATTTTAAATTGTATACCTCTGTGAGATCCTGTGCCAACCAAGAAACTGCCATTGAGATTCAACTTTCAAATCATTAATGCTCAAAGTTTGCAAGTTAAATGACATGGAGTGATTTTTCCTCTGGACTCTGTAGTTAGGCAATGTCTATCGAGGATTTGACTGAAATGAACTATAAAACAATGTTTTGTTCGCAGTAACGGAGAGCTGAACTGAAAGACAATGACACAACAAATTACAATCTCCAACTCTAAATATTTTTAAATGATTTTGAACGTTTAAGTCAGAAACCAAATTGTTGTTTTGGCAGAGGCTGAGGTTCAGATGAATAGATAGTTGAACAAGTCTGCAGGCCATCTGTAAAATATTATCTACAGTAAGAGAGGACTCTGCAAATTTAGCGTGAACAAATGCTTTATTGTTTTCAAACCTCAGCTGGTATAAGCGGACAAATGTTACATCTTCTAGGTCACATCTAATGTACAAGTCAGCATGAACATTATGGCCGTTTTTTTAGAAGATGTTTTTAGAAGTCTAATGCTTAATATGTCTCTCCAACGGACCAAAAAATGGGAACATCTCTCCATGCAATTTTGTGGGATGTGCATCTGAAAAATTACAGCTTTACCACCAAAGAGAGACAGACTGGGAAAAAAAACCTGAGGCCTCAAATTTTGTTAGATGGTAAGTTAGATATCCTGTCTTTAAGATGTGGAGCCATATATTCCAGTCTTTGGTTTGATTTCATGGAAATGTAGATCAATTGAAATCATTTTGGTGAAAAGGGGGAAGAAAAGTATATAATAACATGGTTGCCAGTGCTGATTCACCTCTAATTTCATGTTCCCGTTTAAAAGACAAAGTTCTGTTGGTTGCAGTTCGAGTTGTGGGTGAGAGACCTAATCCAATGAGGAGACCCGAACCTGACGTCACAGCCCTGCTATGGGGTCAGACGGATCCAGAAAAAATATGCTACAAGTTGATGGAGCACCAGTGAAAATACGAGGGGCAATAGGAAAATTCTTGTTATATTCGTTTATCACAGGCAGATGAATGGACAGCTCGGGGTCTGGCCCAAAACCGTGCTGACGGGGCAGAAGGAAAGACGCTCTCGCCAGTTAGCTCAACATGGCTCTTGCGCTACAGACATTCATTGCCTGAAGGAAAATGCATTTTTTAAGGACTATTTAACATGGAACATGGAGCTATTTTGTCCTCAGAGGTACAAAGTGTGCGCTATTTAAGGGGATAAATCACCCAATGACAAAATTCTGTCAGTATTTACTCACCATCATGTCTTTCCAAACCCGACTGCTGTTATTTTTTTTAACACAAGAGACAAATCTTTGTAGAAAGGTGCAGGATCAGGGAACTATTCAAAATCGCATGGCCCACAAGAGTTCAGTGTGCCGTAGCCTATGCGCTAACTGCTAGGCCAACTTGAGCTCTGCCAAGCTTATATTTTTCAACAAAAAAAAAAGATTTATGTGGCATATTTTGTCCTTCCAGTACCTCATGAGAAACAATTGATACACAATCTGAGAAAATGTCACATGCTGTATCAGCCAGGAGGCATATCATGTCAAGCTAAGCAGTGGATTCAATTATTACTTTCGTTTGGCCAATTGATTCTCAATACTGCTCGCATTCACGCTTTCATTACAGGCCAAGAGAAACCACAACAAATAGTTCTTTCTGAACTACATCAATAGCATCTGCCTCTAGATTAAACAGTAAACAAGTAATTTACAAATATGAGGCTAACTAACCCTCATGTGCTGATTAATTTCACTTACCCTATTTGGGGAACCAGTGACCCCAGTGCAACTTTTTTTAACCTTTTGTTATAGAAGATGGAAATCGTCTCAGGTTACGTATGAACCAGGGAACGAGACTCTGCGTTTGAAACGCTATGGGGGGAGCGTCAGACGTGACCCGATGTCTGAAAGCCAACTATCCAACAACTCCAATCCCTATTGGCCAGCGACAGCCTATGACGTAATATGGCGTGACCCGGAAGTATAAAAGGAGCGCCTGGAGAAACAGTCAGTATCTATTGTCTTGAGGGACTGTTCAGCAGGCAGCCCGAAGCTTGGCAAAGAAACGCAGAGTCTCATTCCCTGATTCTCAGGGAACTATGGTTACATACGTAAGCTAAGATGTTCCCTTTCGAAAGGGAACTCGCTCTGCGTTTGAAACGCTATGGGGAACGATATGCCCACGCTGCCATGCTTAAGGAGAGTGCATGCCAAATAATATAGCTGACAAATGTCGAGCAGTTTCGAAGGAAACGCTTAGCAACTCACCTTCAGGTCACACCAGGCTGTCAGTGACCGGGGGCAGACAGACAACTTCAATGGCAGCATTAAGAGGCTGCAAAAGTGCCCGCATGACAATCCACCTAAGACAAACCAAGGAGCAGTGTACTCAGTAAAAGCACCTTTTTACTCTTTAAAGCAAGAGGAGTACAATGTACACCAACACGTATTAAGGAAGGCCTTAGATGGGCTTATAACCTTAACAGACACGTGGCATCAGCTTGTGGCAGTGTTTAGGCACCAAGAACGATAAATAACCGAACCATAGGAGGTTAAATTTATCACCTGGGCCCCTGGCCAACCAGAAGTGTATACAGATAAATCTCAGAGAGAAATATACACAAACATACACCAGTATGTTCAAAAGGCGGCCCATAGGACCTAGCAACCTCTAAGACATATGGTGTAAGTCTAGTGGCCACATAGAGACTGGCATCCAGGAGAGCAGAACTCAGCTGAGTGCTATAAACCCTTGTATTGAGGGGAGTATAATCTGCTCATCCTAGGATCTACTCAGCGCTTGATTATTTGCACTGAGGAGGCTGTGCGCTAGAAACCCTGATACAGGGGAGCACACACCAGCCTAGGGCTGAACCTCAGGAGGAGGCCCCATGGAAGCCTACAACCCATGATCAGCTTAGGGAGCTAAGCACTATTACACAGACAACCCTAGCAGGGAAGTACAAAGCTCAACCTAACAGGTAGACCATACTGTGGGCACATAATCATGGAGGCCAGAAAGGGGCCTACATCATGATAATAGTTTTATATGGAGCATGACTCCCATACAAAAAGCTTTTCGTCATATTAGAAGGACATTCAATGGTGGCCTGTAAGGGAGCAGGACATATGACTCAATGACAGTAGTTAAACTGTAAAGTGCCCACATGACAATCCACCCAGACTCAAGGAGGCTGATGTAGTTAAAACCAAACGTCAGTAAGGTTTTACCATAAAAACTCACCCCTGAGAGGTCAGCCACTCAGAATAGTACTCGGAAAAAGCACCTTTTTACTCTCAGTGAGAGGAGTACATAACTGAACTCCAACATGCTACACGGGAGGCCCATAGGGCCTACCTTAGTAAACACGTGGCATCAGCAAGTGGCGACCATAACTATACCAACCGTCAGGCCATGCATTCAAAGATTTAGTTTCTAAAAGGAAACGCATATTACGCCACACACTCCACGAGAGGCCTGCTTAAAGCCTACTCAGAGGTGGGGCATGGCCGATGGTGGTAATGGATTCACAAGCATCCTCCCAGCACGTCAGCAAAAAAGGAGGCCTTACAATCTCAGCAACAAGTGGTGTTCAGCCCGTTTGTCCATATAAACACAAACTGTGCCAACATGTAATCTAAAAAGGAGGCCTTATTAGGGCCTACCCTAGTAAAACACATGGCATCAGCCAGTCCAAGACCATACCAACCAGCAGGCCATGCATTCAGTGGAAAACCTTTCACGCATAATACTGAGAGAAGGAATGCATATTACGCCACCATACTCCACGAGAGACCTGCTTAAGGCCTAAGAAGGCCTGAGTCAGCTAAGAAGGAGGCCATATGGGGCCTACAATCTCAGCAACAAGTGGCGTACAGCCTGATTGTTTTTTTTGCAGAATAAAACACAAACTGTGCCACCATGTGAACCAGAAATGAGGCCTGTTGGGGCCTACTGTTCCAATGACATGTGGCTACGGCTCGTGAAATAAAGGGAACCAAGCTACAGGGGACCAGCTCTAACCCAACAATAGCTGTGGGAAGCTAACTGCAACCTGAGCTAGGCTACACATTCCAACAGGCAATGTACCCTAAATCATGTGACTAAAGAGAACCAAACAATGCCAACATGGTCTAAGGGAGGCCTAAATGGCCTGTTACCTCAAACGGACACGTAGCAAAAAGCCTGTAGCAGTGTAAACTATGTGAACAAACTACGATCAGCTAATAGCACAATTGCTAACTAGAGGGAGGCTAATAATTTGATTGTAGGCTAAGAGCCTACAATCAAAGATATATGCAATATAGCTGTTGACAATATCACAAAAAGGGAGCTAATAGACCAGCTTTTCTCAAAAAGTGGTTCTATATTACCCTGAGTATGCAATCCAACAGGCGATGCACTCAGTGACACAATAAACCTCAACTGGGGAATATAAGTCACCAATCTCTCCAATAGATGCTAACATCAAAGAGCCTACTACTATGAGAACAGGTGCTAACCTGTGGCAGCATAAGTAAGCTCACATACAAATGTAGGGCAAAAGTCTAGAACTCAAAGCAAACGTAATACTTTGACATACATGCTGCTTCCAATGAGGATAAACATTTCTCCACACAGATTCTTAAATCTGTACTAAGCCCTAAAGGACTAAGGCTAAAAACTAGCACCGTCAACTCAAACTTGATCAAGTGGCTCAGAGGAACAAACTTTTTCCCTAGCATGAAAAGTTCTAGAAAGTGGAGCCTAGCATACACCTGCATAACTTATCTATGCAAAGATAAGGGCCTACCACCTGAGAAAAACAGCATCAGGGAGTCTAAAACAGTCTACAGCCTAGCTGTTAACCTCACCAATTGCACCTACATAAACAAGGGGACAATGGGCATACGGCCTAACCTCCTCCTCGGGAGGAGGCCAGAACTAGGAACTATACCAACTGACAAGGGATAGTATACATAGGGTTGCTTTTACATATAACCCACCTAACCTAGCTCTAGCCTGGCCGCTAAGCTACGGGCCTTCTTACAGGGCCATAAGCCTAGTGAAGCCTGAGCTTCACCTCCCAATCTCATGAATAAGAGAAAGAAAGCAAAGCTCATAAACAAACAATGTCAGGCGGCCTACAAAGGCAGACATAAACATACATATTAACTGAAGTGATGAGTGCTAACTCAAACTACTCTAGAAAACAGCAGATGAGAAGCTACTCTAAACAACAGGTGGCTAAGAGACTACATGTCTATAAATATATACACACATGCATATACACACACACACACACATATATATATATATATATATATATATACACACACACACAGGAGGTGAAAGAAAAAGAGGAGAGGGTAGATATAAATCGCCCTCATGTAGCTGGGGAATCGATTACAAACGCAACGGTGTTTACAATCGATCACCCATCTCACTCTCGCTTCTTCCTCCTCCCGTCTGTCTGGGCTCAGATACAAATCTGAATGGCTAGGGGTTTTTCCATGCCCTCCCGATCTCAAACGCGGAGATCAGGAAGGAATGGAAAGTTTATGGGAGCTGCAACGTTCATGGACAGAAAGGAACTGCTCGTTGAGCCGTTTACTATCCTTTTCGGGACTTTTTGGGACAAGTTTTCTAAACAATGTTTGAGTTACAGTTCTTATCACCTGACATCTGTGATTTCATGTACCGATTTAGACAGGATTATCATCTCCGTGTTTATTACAGAGGTGGGAGTGTGTGTTTTCTAGATGTGAGGCTTTACAGAAGGTCATCTGCTGTGCTTGAGTGCATCATGTATGACAAGTATGTTTTTTTTAATGAATTACTTATTGATATAACTTTAATTTATTATTAAAATTCTATTTAAATAAACTTAGAAGTGGCTGTTAAATAAACACACACAAGTGAATAGACACATCTAGACAAGTATCTTACCAGAAACTGATTTGGCTCTATTTATTAATTTCCTAATTTTATTTTATCGTCGGATACCATCAATATTGAAATTAAATGAAAGAATGTGAAAGATTGGTTCACAAACGGTAGCTCAGGTCAAAAAACGTTAATATACTCTAGCGTTAATATAATAAAATATCTGCAATCACAGACGTTCGCATTCAGGCGGGATTAGATTTCTTACAGGACCATTGACTTTGCTGAGAAACAGTAGGTAATTTGCGTTGGAATTTTTACAGGGGTTGTGTGAGGGGGAAAAAAACAGACTTGGCAGATTCGGACAGTAGTGTCGGATGGTAGTACAGCAGTGAAACACAAATTTCTCTAACATCCTCCATGAAAAGTTAACCCTAACCCAACCTGATAGGACTTTTGAGTATGTTTTTGAACTACTGAAAGAAAATGGCATTAGAGTCTAAACAGAACATGTTATTAGAGCAGATAATGGGTCTCTTGTGTGATAACTGCACAAGGATGCATTGCAAAGTGATAAGATGCAAAACATGATTGCATTTAATTTAGGGGTGTCAAACATACAGCTCGCAGGCCGAGTATGGCCCACAAAAGTGTCCAATCAGGCCCGCGGGATGATTTGAACTATAATAAAAAAATAGATGCACTAGTCCACTGGTCATAAATCCTTTTTTTAGTTTTATTTTGGTCAGTCTTTATTTCGGGCTTGCAAACAAAGTGCTTTGTAATAATTTCCCAAAATTTCATTTGTGTGGAAATATTTACGATGTCTGTGAAAAGGATGTTAATACAGGCACATGCTGAATATGGACACAAAGAGGAGAACAGACGCACCAGCAGAGAAATGACTCTACCATGTACAAGCTCACTGTTCGTGACAAATAGGAAGAATAATATAAATATTAAATTGAGGTTGATATGAATGTATCTCTGAAGGGAACTGTCTTTAGAAAAGTTTTGATGGCTTTTCCTCTTATCTCCCTATAAAGTAGTAGCCTATTTATAAATGCAGCACTGCTTTGTGTATAGCAGTAACCATGGAAACGCTAGATCACTGCTGTTCCATAAGCGCCACCTACTGTCAGAGAGTGAATTTGCATTTTCATTCAGTCCGTCTACTATAGTTGTTTTGTGCAGGTGTCAGGTGTTCACAAAGTTAAAGTCAGACCATGCTTGCTGTTAATCTTGAAATTATACAATAATTTAAATTAAAAAAACAACTGCTCATGCTCATGTGCATATCATCTTTGTTGGGATTGTGATAATAATGTGTTTGCCTCTAATATCAATGAGCTACACATATTTTTTTGAACAAATAAACAACAAATACATTTGCTTTAAAAAAAATCTGCAACCAGTGTCAGAATCGGCCAATTTTCTTCTAAAAAAAAAAATTGGAATTGGCCACGAAAAATCAAAATAGGTGCATCACTAATAAAAAAATATTTTAAAAAAGCATCATTTTAAAAATGTAACAGTTTTTTCGCTGTAAAAACAAATGCAGTTTTAAGGAGCAGTGTACTAGTTTTCTTGCAAATTAATTTGTTGTTTATATGGTCAAAATTATTGCAACTATCAGCGCACTAAGGTTTTTTTTGTTTGTTTTTTTTTTTTTTTTAATTAATTCGGCCCGCACATGGTTATTTTTTTCCAATCCGGACCTAAAATGAGTTTGACACCCCTGACTTAAATGGTTTAACATTGATGCATGATGTCATAATGCTAGCTGTCAACTGAGATATTAGCATAATCATGGTTTGAGTATTTTGATGAGCAGTAATAGTTGTGACCAGGATGTGTTGTGTAACCTTCAAAAAGACCAGTGTTCATCTCTCTTTCTTTCTCTCTTGGTCGCAATCTCTGTCCTCTCTTTCATCCTGAGCCAAAGAAAGTCTTTGGACATGTAAGATGAAGGGGGAGAAAAGGAAAAAAAACAGGGAAGAGGGGAGAAAAAAGGGAATAGTTTCTACAGGAATATGGCTTGTATTAATCTAGAAATATTGCTTTACCTCATCTGAACCGAATTATAGAGTTGAACTCAGTGTCCTTTAAAGATGGGCAGACAGCCCCATTCGGCCCATCTGGGCAAGGATATGCCGGTCCACTGAAACTGTCGCCGGGGAGCGTGGAAAACCTGCAGCACTGCTTTGGGAAATGCAGTTTCAATGTCAAAGAAAAGAACATTTTTGTTGTTGTCGTTTCACGTGGCCTCAAGGGTAGTGTAACTTGGGCATTTTCCAGATGATTTCAGAAAGTTTCTCGCAAGTAAATCATATCTGCTATCACTTTTCCTGTTGCCTGGCTAGAGGCGTAATTATAACACAATCAAATGAGGGCATTGTTGTTATGAGCAGACTAAGTAATTACATATGATGTCAGTTATTTATTATGAAATCCGAAAGTGTGCATGGGTGAATCTCACAAAAATGTCACATTTCATCCCAAAATCAGAATAACTTTATTTGTTTATTTATCTATTATTCTCAATGGTGATTTGTAATTTAAAAATTAAAAAAAAAAAAAATATATATATATATATATATATATAGATTTTTTTTTTATTAAATTATCATAAATTAAAGGAAGTACTTTAGAAACACTATAATGACATTTATTTACACATCGCTCACTCTCCCCCTTGTTCATAGGGATAGTTCACCCAAAAATGTATGAATTCCTATCTTCACAACAGAAGATATTTTGAAGAATATGGGTAGCCAAACAGTTGGTGTGCCCCATCGGGGGGGATCTCTTCGATCTCCTTCGTCTTCCTGCCTGAAACCTGTGGATTAAGTTTACCTGTATTCTCACCGTTCTCATAAAAAGTTGTGCACTTCATCCAGTTTCTCCGTCATCATCACCACTCACAACGTACAACAAAAAGAAACGCAAGTTTCCACCAGCATTCATTTAGAAACTCTTTAAGTGCCATTTACTCACCTCCTGAATTGTGCCATCCATCCATCTGTGACATAATGAAAATCAAGCAGGGGAGTATGTTTAATATAATGAAAAAAAGGTCACACTTTATATTAAGTGTCTTATTAACTACTATGTACTTACACAAAACAATAAACAATTGTTAGGTACAATGTACTTATTGTGTTTATGTTGTATTGCAAAACACTTTTACTGTTATCAAGGTGGGGTACGGGTAAGGTTAGAGACAGGTTTGGTGGTATGGGTAGGTTTAAGGGTGGGTTAAGGTGTAAGGGAAGGTCAACAGTGTAATTATAGATGTAATTAACAGAAATTATTTACAGATGTAATTACATGCAGGCTTTTTTAATATATAAAAAAAGTAATAATAATGTTTTTAGGAATAAAACTACAGATGCAAATAGATAAAGTGTGATAAAATAAACACTTAAAATGTGTGTTTTGAATGTTTTCTTTCCACAGGTCTGAAAGAAAACGTTATACTTAAGAAAAATGGCACAAAGTCTCAAAATTGGCCAGTGCATTAAAAAAAAGTGTTTTGTCTTAGGGGCTGTAAAGGAGATTCATTTTCTTTAAAAATATATATTTAAGTAATTTCTTCAATCATTTAATTTGGGTGTGAAATATGACCCAGGCCTGCTTACTTGACAGGTTTCGTGAGATTCACCCGGTTATTAATTTCTACTTTCACACAGTGATGTGCTTTCAATTTAAAATTTATAAGATGTTCCACAAATTATGTAATGGAGAATAATTTAATGGCCTGACAGAGAAGTTGTGGAATTTAAGGTGTGGTTTAAAGCCTTCCTTGCTTGAATGGAAAGTTAAAGACCTTTTTGTCTTTCACAAATATAAGGTGTCGCGTTCACACATGCCACGAAAGAGATATGAGACTTGAACTGACCTTTACTTTGCCTCCAGTGCCCGTGAGAAATGAATAGTCGTCTACTGAAATGAAGGGTTGACTTATGATAACTCAAGGCCACGTTCAACGGTTTGATGAATTTAACTCTACAGACGTGGTGCCCCCTGGGAGAAACACAAGCGTGTCTCCGTACGGGACAATTCAGGAAGAACACGGGCGGTTTTATGCACAAACGGGCATTATTTGTACTTCTCTTGTTCCCATTCAAAGGACAGGGCACTAAATATACACTCCTATGCCTTCCCAGGCCTCCTCTGGGCTCTGGCAAGGCAGCCACTGTATGGGCCTTTGGCCAATGACATTGCCTCCGACCTCTTCAGAAAGTATTTTTAAGGTCAATTACAGGGTGCACTGACTTCAGATGGTGGATTGCAGCTTAAAGGTCTCATATTAAAGGTTTATATGGATGACGAGGTAAAGCTGCCGGCAGTAACCCACAGACCATTGTTACCACATACCCACACACAGACCTACTGGAGGCGGTGTGTGAGTTCATACACATCCTGTATGATTCTGAGAGACATATGGACATTAAGAGCACATATCTATGGTTTGTGTAGCTTTTGGGGAGCGTGATGTCTGTTTGGGCAGCATGATGTCACAATGCTGTCACCAGGTGTGATGTCACAGTATATACACACAGTGTCGACCAGACTTAGAGCAAATTCAGTAAGCAATTTTTTTTTTTAAGCAAGTTGAATATATTTATCTAAAGTTTAAAAAAAGCAATCTTTTTGCACTTACACATTTGCAGTGTTTAATTGTTGAATGGGTCTCTTGTCTTGTCCATAAGCTCAGTCCCAACAACAGGCTATTTCTTTTCACCCACTGACTTGTGAGTACAGCAGATGCCAAATTGGCTCAATAAATTTTTGGGGTATATATATTTGGGTGTGTGTATGTACTTGTCTGTCATTCAGAATCTTTTTTTTTTTTTTTCCTCTTGTGAAGGCACCCTCTTGATTTGACTGCAGTGGGTGTGGTGGTATTCAAAGACCTACTGTGTGTCTATTATTTCCGTGGGCTCTAATAAATCCCAAAAAACTTGAAACGGATCCAAAGGTTAACACTCTCCCGGCTTTTTGCTCCCAAATCCCTTTCTTTCTTATTGCATGTTTAGGCCACACACACATCTGCAGTTTACAGAGCTAAGATTAGCAGCTTTTACAAGCCCAAAATAGGAACCAAACTGCTTAAAATTGTCTTGAAATCTCAAGTAGTTATTGTTTTACACAGATGGGCTCTATTAAACGAGACTGAAGGAGTTAAAGAATGCATCGTTGTTCATTTTTATTGTCATGGACAGTTAGTAAGGAGAAAAAGGTATGGATGTATGTTTTGCATGCTGAGATCCCCATCCAGTCAATGTAATAATGTTACAGAATCACCAGTATGAAAAAATCCAGTTCTTAGTTCTTAAAGGAATAGTTCCATCCAAAACTAAACATTTGCTGCTTTTCATTATTTACTGATCACGAAATGGTACGTTATGTAAACTATCCGGTAATCATTGGTTGCAATTTGAAAGGTCAAATGGTTAAACTGGAAATTATTTGAAGTATGAATGACGTGTTCCAGCGCTTGGCCTGCTGTACCTTTATCTTTTTTTTGGGAATTGGAAACATGAAAAGGCCTTCAGAATTTTGAAAAATGTATTAGATCCACCTTTCCATATAGTCTTTTTATTTGCAAGTGAAAATAGTAAGCACTTTTATGGAGCCTGTATTGTATATATAATGCATTGATTTTGTAGCTTTTTGTCCATGTGTATTAGCTTTGAGATCTGTATGCTAGTGTACTCCTAAAACTTTAAATTTCTTTTATCATTTATATGCATTTAAATCCTAGGTTGACTCATCCTGCACTCATGGGCATGTCTAAATTGCCTTCCAAGCAAATGCTGCCTAGAATGAAATGTCCCTCCCCCTAATAGTTCAGCCGCCGATTAGTGGTAGCAGTTAGCAAATCCTGGTTCCTAGCTGTTACGTAAACTCGCCTAACTATTTGCGTTATATCCCGTTAAAATTAATTATAATCTTTAGCCAAGAATAAGTAAATATTACAACAGACTGCAATGTCTATTCACTAAGAACACCTTTAGAATGCATTAAATATACAGGCTTCATAGAGAGTGTTCCGGATCTGCTCTTATTTGAGTCACGCTTGAGTGAAAAATTTCCAATAATGTACTGGAATTATGGGTAGTAAAGAGAGTGGGTCTGTCTCCTCTCAGCATTATTGACATTATGGTTTGGTTAAGTCTAATATCCACACTGCTGAGACTAAACTGAACCTGTATGGAAATAGTGCAGTGTGTGTGTGCAGAGTGCTCTGGAGTGAGTTTGCTGTCGGGTGAGGTTACTATGAAAACGCCAGTGAAGACAGGAGTTAAAAGAAACCCTGGACTGTTGTAAATAGCAGCAGAATGCAAGATGGTCTGTCATGAATGAGCTCTTTTAGAGGGGGCAGTGTTGACTCAACACCCTTCCCTAACTCTCTCTCTCTGTCTTTTTTTCTCAGTCATACCAACTCTGTACAATATGCTAACATGTAAATGACCCCAAAAAACACTGTACTGTTGTGGAATGGAAATGCCCTGGTTAAGTTTAAATGATGCATGTCAAGACGTCCAGTGGTTTATACCTAATAAATGAAAATCCAGAGTAATCTCTCTAATAAAGCAAAATTCATGGCTTATTAACTTTAATATTGATTTTATTTGGACTGCATCAATAATGTTAAAATGCATTTAGTTTGCATCAACTGTTGCCAAAACAAGCTGGGCAGTTTTGGCACTGGCCAAACCAAATCATTACTGTGTATTAGAGGTCCTGGTTTTCCACTTGAATGTGTTACATTTGAGCAAAATTGAAATTAAACTGAAGCGTCAGAGTTCCATTAATGTGAGAAAGTAAAATATGCATAATTAGCAGAATTATTGTATCTGCGCTTCAGCTGCATAATCAATGAATCCTATGTCACTTCTTATTTTCATAAAAAAATGTTTTAAAAATGCTGCAAAAGAAAGTCCATGTGTTGTGTAGTAGTGGTGCATTAGCGGACTGTTTGTTTTAGTGGGTTAGGTAAAACCTTCTCAAACTTTACTGGAGATTACAGTGGAATTTCAGTATTAGTATCTGTATATGCACAGGATCATTCTCTCTTCAATCATGTTTTGATTTTTTTTCATGCCAACACGCCTACGAAGGGCCTCTAGAATGTCAATAAAGCTTCACCTTTCTATTATTACTCATTTGGATTTAATGAGGCCTGTGTGTATAATTTGTAAGGTATTCTCAAAAACCCCAGAAAAGCAAAATTAGATACTTTTAGCTAATGTCTGTTAGCCCGGAGGTCACCTGTATTATGTGGTAATGCACTTTTAGAAGGATCATCTACAATATGAGTATCCCTGCTGAAAAATCCAGCATAAACCAGCATGAATTCTGGTTTATGTTGGTTAGAGCTGGTATAGTGCTGGTCAAGCTGGTCGACTAGCATAGCTCGAACAGCTCTCCTACCTCCCATGCTGGGGACCAGCATGCAAAACATAATTTATGCTGGTGACCAGCAATGCTGGATGTTTTAGGAGGGATGATTTCTTGGAATCAGATATTGTCATTCTATTTCACAAAAGATGCAGTCAAATGGTTTAGCGAACAAGCTAGTTTATATCACTGCAAAAACTGTCTAAATAACACAATGACCTGCCTTATAATTACCTTCATTTGAGGGTGAGCCAAAGTAGCCAACAGGCAGCCATTCTGTACATGGTGACGTAGCTATATCACGGAAATAATGACATGCATGTCTCAGACAAGTGTTCTCTGTTGGAGAGATTCACTTCCTTTGGCGTGGTCTTGCTTTTTAACTTTGCAGATTGTTTACATGCACAAACGGCTATATTACACACTAAAGTAAAGGTAAAATCAAAAAAGGATGTAAGGTCCCCTTTAAGTCACAATAAGTGGAGTTTACAGTATTTGTTGCATTTTAATGATAGCTAGTTTAAGGGTCATCGGTTATAAAGTAATTGGATTTGGGGTTTTATTTACAGTTCATTGTATGAATAACTTTGTCAGGCCATTTGCTATTTAGTCTATTTGTATGGAGTTTGTGTGGAGTTTGGTGCAAGTATTGAGTGATCTAGCTAGCAAGTCCATGTGTGGGGTGCTGGCATAAAGAAGTAAACACACTTGATGTTACTGCAGGCGCAGCCAGCTGTGTGAGGTCGGATGGACCTCAAGGGCAAGTTCCCCAAAGGCAAGGGAGGGGATGTGATGAGATATTTAGGTAATTACACTGCAAGACAATTAATTAGTTTGGGTCTCCAGCCGTGCACCAGGACAACTCCAGCAGACCTAATTATGTCAGGCCAGCAAATATTTGAGGCAGGGGGCAACTCCCTGAGACCATAGCAACCCACCATAACAGGGTTAACAAACTTGAGTAAGGGTCGGGTTGACAGTTTGTTTCTTTGGATACTAATACAGCTGTTCTTCTCTGAGTGTAGAGAGTAATTACGGTTGTGTAAGAGTCACATTAACCAAATGCAGGAAAAGTTATTCATTTTGGCTTAAATTTTAAGAGTGTTTCTGATTTCTGCATATTGGAATTCCTTCATTTTGTTTCAAAATGTTTTTCATCCAATTTGTACTTGAAATAATAGATTTGGATCCTGTGAGTGCAGATGATGTTATGGACAATAGAGCTTTGAGAGATCTCTTGGATGTTGTGACAGTAGGTTATTAGAGTTTTGTTAAGCTAGCAACAGAATTGTCGTTTATATAAGCTTTTATAGGCAGCCAGTGTAATGTTGTCAAGATGGGCTCAACTGTTATTGTACTTGTGAAATAACATTTTGAACTGTAGCTTATACAAGAATTCAAAAGAATATCCACCAGCAAAGCGTTAGTGTATCTGAGACTCCTGACAGTTATCTGCCACAATGGTATCTGCAAAAGAATCTTGACTGATTGTGCTCATAATCTCTCTCACATCAGGGTGTCTCTGATGATGTCATGAGTGTCCAATTAGGTTTGTTCATGCAGTGAGTAATGACCTGCTGAGAGAGATTCTTTTCTCCTGACATTATACTGGTTACAACTTGCATTGATTTGAGGGTACTGGGCAAATATCAGGGCCACTTTCCTTGCAAGACAAAAGTACCTACTACTAGCAGTGGTCGTGGGCTTGTTTGTTAGGATCCCCAACAGCTTTTGTTTATTTTCCAAAGCGTCAAGACTAAGGGCAATTCTAAGGAATAATTAAGTAATGTGCTGCATTCTTCTAAGAAGCCTAGCAACACATTTAATGGTGGCTTCAGTATGTAAATGCCGCACTTAAGAAGGTACCTGTCAGGGTTCTGTCACTTCTGTCTAGTTTATTTCTTGGTTTTGTGACAGAGCTCTGACACTGCTATTGTCTCATCTCGTCTTGTCATGTTGAGCGTGCGGTTCCAAGTTTGCTCGGGCCGTATGCTATTCTGTCCTTGTGAGTTGTCTTGTGTGCGGGGCGTGGTGTTCGGATCCCGGCACTTTGGTCTAGTTTGGTTTTGTGCCGGGATTCGGACATTCATGCTCCATGTGTTTGTCTCGTGTGCGCACGGAATGAGCATTAGCTCATTCTGGTGTGCTTTGTCCTGTTGTGTGAGCATTCGGTTTCGAGTTCACTCGGTCCGTGCGCTCTGTCCGCATGTGTTGTCGTGTTCTGTGTAGTACGCGGTTTGTTTACATCTGCCGTGTGCTTTCATGTCATGTTTTGTGTGAACACGCAGCTTATGAGTTTCTCATAGTTGCGTATTCATGTCTCATTTCATGTGAGCACATGGCTTGTGATTTGTTTTCATTTGTTTTCATTGACCATGTGCTTGTGTTTTTGTCATGTTTGGTGTGAGCATGTGGCTTGTCATGTGTTTCCTTGTGCCCTGTGCTCTCCTGTCGATTGTCTAACCCCGCCCATCTTTTTACCTGATTATTGGTTCATTTGCCCCACCTGTCCTCCCTCATTACCTGCCTTGTTTGCTCTCCTATTTATTCTCCTAGTGTTTGCAGTCCTGTGCTGGATCGTTGTTGAATGTTTCCTCATGTTATTTCCTAGTGAAGTCAAGTAAAGTCAAGCCAATGTCAAGTCATGTCTTGTTTTCCCTTTTGGGGTAGTTTTTGTTTGTTTTTGTTTTATTTTTTATATTAAATAAAGCCCATCTTTATTGTAATGGAGTCCTCACTCCTTTCATCACCTGAAACCCTGACAGTACCTTGTTAAAGTTGGGTTCACACTTTATGCAACAGTTTTGCATCAGATACAAATTTCAGGGATCCTAAAACATTTTCTGTCATAAGGCAAAATCTGCATTCTTCGTGTAACGTAATTTTCGTCATAGGGAGGGTCTGTGGAAGTCCACTAGGTGGCAATATGCACAGTTTTGATGTACTGCACAGTTGTCAAAGAAAAATGTGTGTAAAGAGCGATACCAAAGCCACTGAAAGCCAAGCCTGCAAACTTTAGCCAAAAAAGCGTAACGGCTAATCCTAACTGGTGGTACAGGCGGTACGCAGGGAGTAGTTTTGAATGGCGACATGATAGGCTGAGAGGTGCCGCATGTGATTAAGTTAGCCGTTACTCTTTCTCCAATGGTAAAAAATACAGACCCTCTTATCTCCCTATAATATTACGATCTCTGGTGATACAAAACAGTATATCCTTCTCTATCGTTTTTGTTTTGGTTATTGTTCTAAACTTTGCATGCAATGGCGGATCCGCTACTTTTCTTGTTTTGTCCTTCCAAGCAAATGTCCTTTAAATTATATGGTTTATTTTGACCCCTTCGACGCCACAAGTGTTGCTGGTATTGTCCATAAATAGTTTTGTTTTTATTCCATGCACCTTGTTGAGCGTGTGAAGTTGCACCAGATTAATTATACTATACTTCTTTAAATGATATGACTCAGTGCTGCCCTCTAATATCTGGTAGAGTACAAAATAGCAATTGTACTCTGCGTGTGTCAAACATGTCCATCCGCGGTTGAGTATACTTTGAAATCTGTGCAGACATGGAGTGGAACACGAAAAATTAAGTATACCTGGGCCTTTAGGCTCCAGACTAATCGTACAGCATGTCTGGCTTATAAACATGAATTTTTAAACATTTTTATAGCAGTTGTCTGCAGTCCTTTTGCAGAAACTCTGCCAAATTTGCTCTAGTATGGTCCCCAGTGTTCAGCGTTGGTGACACAGCTTTTGCTAATTCTCTGTGATGTGATGCGCAACAGTTCACCATATTTAGTTGGTAGTCAAGTTGCAGTTCACTACAGTCAAGACCAGGTCAAATAAGTGCCCATTATCTGTGCATTTTAAGCTAATGGTTAAAGATCACGGCTGGAAACCAAAAGTTTATGCTCTAGAGTGATTGTACTTGTATAACAGTGTCAGCTAAACAACAAATTAAAATGTTTGTTTTGACACAACTCCCCAGATTTTTCACACTTAGCTTGTCTTATACTACCCTTTGAGCATGCTTGCAGGAAAATACATTCCCTCAGGGTTCAGAAATGGGACTATACTGGGTAAAATGGGCAATCTCTTCCCCACTTGGCCAGTGGCCTTCCTGACTCTCAAAAATGGCAACTTAGTTATGGCTTTCCTCAGGGCATACTTCAGACTATCATAACACTTATCCCCTGTCCCAAATGGCACCCTAAACAATGACAGTCTTCCTACGAGTCCACATTTTGAGGTAACGCTGCTTTGACTGTTGAGTAGATGTCTGCTCCAGCGCTCGCTTCAGTGTGGACTCTGCAAAAGTGTCCATCAAGGGGCATATCGACCGCAAAGGGGGCACTTGCGAGCACCCTTCTGAAACTTAAAATGACTAATGGGACACCCTACGATTTTGTGGACTTCATAATAATGCGCACGCAGCGGCCATTGTAAGTCCATAAGACCGTAAGTGCATATGATGTGTACCTTTTGGGACAGGGCCTTAGTGCATATGAAGCGTGCCTTTTGAGACAGGGCCTCCAGCACCATCCATAACTCACTATCATCTGTTTATATGCACTATAGCAGACCTAATGCACAGGAAATCAGTCACATGATGCACACACTTATCCTTCTTAGAAGAACTGGCCCAGATGTTGATAAAACTGCAGAAATTTGTAGGCTGTAACTCCAAATGTGTTGATGGCTTTTTGTCACACGTGAGCCTTGCTAGACTTAATTACATCTTTGTTTTTCTTTTACACACTGTATACACATGCACACTGCTTTAGAGATCTGGCATGAGTCATGCAGCACACATGGTCAAATCATCATTCTCTTAAAAGTCAGTGGCGTTAGAGGGAAAAATGTCACAATTCACCTCAATCACAGTTTATAACCGCATAAATCAACCACTAGTGTTTCTGTCTACATCCGTCTGTTTTAGAAGAACTTACCATCACTCCAGCTCTCATATCAGTTAGCAGTGTTAGGTAAAGTTACTTTTAAAAGTAATGCATTACTCCGTTAAAAAAAATTAACTAATTCTGTTACCTAGTTACATTTTACTGAAAGTAATGTTATATTACTTTTTCTCATCTTGGCAAGGTTTATAATACTGTAGCAACAAAAAAAAACAAAAAAAAAAAGTTCTATTTTTGGTAAATGTAAGATAAACGTGATGTTTTGTGCTTATTAGTATGATTGAATTGTGTAATCAAAGGTCAGCAGTTAGGAAAGTGAGATTGAATACATAAAGTATATTTGTGTAATTTAACATTTAATCATTGCAGGTTTGCATAATATTCCGAGTTTGCATTAGTGTTGTCAAAAGTACCGACTTCGGTACTAAGTCGGTACTGAAATTTTAAAAATATGACAATACCAGACATGCTCTTCATGGAGTGCTTACACAGATACACACGGGAGCATTTGAAAGCAGGCGTCTATCAGCGGATCCATCTATTAGTGGATATATTAGGGATCCGCTGATAGAAGCCTGCTTTCAAACTCTCCCGTGTGTATCTGTGTAAGTGCTCGGTGAAGAGCATCTAAGATTTACAATATGTTATTGAAGCACTGATCATTGTAGCCAATCACAGACGTATCTGTTGAGCGCGTGAACACAATGGCCAATTAGAGGTGTTTGAGAATCTGCTCAACAGCGCTCAAAATTATAGGTGGAAATGCTGGTATCGTCACATTTTTAAAGTTGGTGCTTTTGACAAAACTAGTTTGCATTTCAGTTTTTATTCATCTTGAGAAATACTGAATCTGTGTTTGTGCAAGTGAGATGAGTCACATTTAGCTCATATTTAGTCTAGATCTACAATGACCATCATGTTTACACAACGCACACAACGCCTCTGCACTTACGATTTCTCTTAACACATCACTATAGTGAATGTCTGTTTATCACAGCTGACACGCAACAAAATGCTTCATTAAAAGAAAAGCGCAGATGATGAACGAACGACAAGGAAGCACAAAAAATGAACACAAGAGTATATACAAACAAGAGTTTCTTGTTAATTGCCAACAGAACAGCAGCTCCAAACAATCAAAACCCAGTGTTACTCTCATGATAAGGAATCAAAGCACCCTGCGCATCTGTTTTCAGGGCTTCCTGCTTAGCTCTCTCCAGCGCTGGAAAGCATTTCTAATATATTTTTTGGTGACTGTAAGAATGCAGCAGTGCACCGGTGATGACTTGAACCCATCAGTCCACAGTAAGCAGGCTCTTAAATAGTACTATTGCTAAACTTACCACACCAAACATAGTCGCCAAAATTGATGTGCAAAGGTTTTTTTTTTTTTTTTTAATGACCCTACAATTTTGCTTAAATCATCAAAATATGAGGAAAATATTTATATTTGTATGTTTATATTATTTAAATGTTTTAAAATATGACATTGACTACAACAGTCAGTTTTTAATATTTTGTTGGTTCTCTCTTGTTTTTGAATTTGTTTATAATTTCTTTGCATGACAGCCTGGCCAAAAATAATTCGAAATTTCATTTCATTATCACACATGAGACAATTGACTCCAAGCACAGCTACACAATATGCTTACATCTTTTAATACATTTTTAAAAATATTTGAATTAAGTTTAAAGATGTCTATTTTCATCACTCTCTATCTCCACTACTCTATGGCAGTTCATTGACTTTCCAACTGACCATCAAACCATGCGGCAAAAGCAAGCCACTTTTATGTTGATAGTGAGCTTCCTTGGAGTTGTTGGAGCCGATGGAACTTGTGTTCTGTAAACTGTAAATGAGTAGACATCTATCAATAGAAAAACATTCCACACCATCAATACTAATTTGTGATAATTTTGCACAATGCAAAGCTATTTTTAAAAATAAATTAAAATATTAAAAAGTTTCAGTGTCTTTTTAATTTTTTTTATAATAACATTAAATTATTGGTGTTGTGCTGCTGTGACTTTACCCTTGCAGGCTTGCTATTGGCTGATTCAGAGGTTGAGGGCGGCCATTTTGATTTGACATCATTGTAGTCACAACACAAGTCAGCACTTAAGAATCAGTCTTATACTTTAATAAAAGTAGCTTTTAGCTTCTTTATAAAAGTCTCCTACTCTTAGAAAAGTCCTACTCTTTACTAAGATTTTTTTGACACTTAAGTCAAAACTTAAGACTATTCTTAAGAGCATTTCTGAGAAGTTTTATACATATGGGCCCTGACTTCACACTTAAGTTAAAAATGTTCAAGCCAGAAACAAGAATTCAGATACTGGAACCCTGGAAGCATAAATGTAAACATAAATGATGAAACATAAATATGATAGGAATATACAGCTTTTTCATTTTGCAAACTTTTTTTTAGTCGACAAAGGTGGCGAGACAGTTTGGTAATCTTTAATCTTTTTGTTTATTTGGTTTGTTTTATCTTTCACTGCCATCTCTGAAACTTGCACTGCAAACAGTTTGACTGAAAGACTTTCCTACAGGATTATAAATGCACAAGCTGCTCAAGGGGTCCTCTTGTGGTGAGGACAGGACATACATGCAGTATTCTTGCTGTATTACAGGAAGTACAGACATAAGAAGTTATTCCACTTGAAGCCTTATTTGTGAAGAACAATTTTATATTGCAAAGCTTAGTTAAACTTGTACTCCTCTATTCCTTTAATTCTCTCCATGTTTCTTATTCTTTATTTAAAGTGTTAAATAGAACATTAATGCATTTTTTTTGACAATTTTCGACTGCCTACCACCATTCTGTGGTTTTTGTTCTTCTAATTTAAATGTCACTGTATGTGCCACAACTATAAACAGAACACTGTCAAATCTTTTAGATAATAAAACACAACATAAATTATAATTATATCTCTCTCTTCATATTGGCTCGAATTCATGTCTCTCTTTTGTTCCATAAAGTTATACGATTTGATTCAATTTGCATTTCCATGACAGCGATGTAAACAAACACTTGTGTGTATTTAGGATGAAAAGAGCATTTTGCAAGGCAAAGCCACAGCACTGACACATCACAGTAGCAGAACATTTGCTTTCATGTCAACCCCAGACTTAATTTACATACCGGTAACTCAATTAGGATAATCCCAGGAGTTTAACGTTCACTTTAAAATAGCCCTGTAATATGCACACAGAAATAAGTGGGGAAAAGGAGCGTCTGAGAGTTTTTTTCTATTCAGTTTGCCGTGAATGCTGTCATTGATTGTGTCTTCTCAAGGAAAATGTAATTTCTCCTTTGAAAATTTCAATATGAATAAAATAGGTTTTGTATATGCTAAAAATATAGTCTCAACTGTCATGCTGTGCCTCAGAGTGGAGGAGTGCAAGCATACTGGCCTGGTTTGGCTCACGCTCCCATTAGGGCGTGTATGTGTGTGTGTGTGTCTGTGTGTGTGTGTGTGTGTTGTGGCATCGGAGCTGGGATTGTAGGCAGACTTCATGCCCAACCCCACTTATAATTACAGACGGCATGCAGCTCTCCTAAAAAGAGTGATTTTCTTGACTGCCATGGATAACATTCACTTTGGCAACAGTGGAAAGCAAGAGACAGATGACAAGAGGGAGAGGGGAAACTCAAAGTTGACTCATAAGTAATGCAAAATATCCTCTTTTTTCGCACCGGTGCTGCATGGAAGAAGACATTGGCACATACACAAATGTGTATGCGCTCTGAGCTGTGCCTTCCCATAAACCGACAGTCCGTTTGATGTCCTGTTTCCTACAGCAAGCCTTAATTAAAATGAGTTCAACAACACTGATCAAAAAGTGCGTCTAGCCCCTTTATATTGTGCTTCCTTCGACTAGATCTGTCATAGCCTTCTCTCTCACTGTACTGGCAGTTGGTTGTGGTTGAAGGTTTGCTTTGGCAGATCACTGGCCTTCTCTTGGCTGGGACAAACTTTGCGTCCTGCTACTGGCTGGGAGGGAGAGGGAAGCGGCGGGGAGGGAAGAAGGGAGAGGTGGAGGCGTGGTCTCCAGCTGGTAATGAAGACTTCTCTTTTCATCCTCAGAACGTAGAATTGGAGTGCCGGGACTGGGGGCTGCACTGCTCCATTGCACTCTCTCTCTCTCTCTCTTTCTCTCTCTCTCTCTCTCTATCTCTCTCTCTCTCTCTTCTGGGTCTAAACGTGCAGCACAGGAACTGCAGCGGCAGATATGAACCTCTCACTTTCCCAGACTTCACAAGCATGTAGGTAAGAGCTGCTGCTGTCATTGTAATGCCAATGTTAATGTTATTATTGAAAGTAGGCATTTGTCTGTCTGGCTGTCTGGATGTCTGTCAGCATGGGGGGGTTGTGTCCTCATTCTAACACACACATTAATACACATACTGACTCAAAATATGCACTTGTAGGCAGCCTTTTAAACTCCTTTTCCTTACAAAACTGTCTATTTTATGTCAAGATCTATAAAAATAGGAGCAATACTAATGACTGTATTTATGGTTATGACAGTCTAGGGAAGAAATTGATTTATCAATGCTGAGGTTTACTTTATGTAAAGGATTTTAGTAGACAGAAGTATGTAAAGTGTGCAGTTGTACTTTTTTATTAAAAATAATATAATAAGCTAACTTGAAGTGTACAAATGTATAAATGATGTGTCTATTTTAGGTGTGTGTGTACACAAAATGTGGAGTATATATTAATGTGAATGTGAGTGTGTAGACACACGTGCACATGTAAATATTTGTGAGTACTGATACACTGTCAGGTGTGTGTGAATGAATTTGCATTAGCATGTTTATATAAGTGTGTGTGTGTGTTTATTTGCTGTGCTGATGGCCAGAATCTTGCTGAAGGCTTTTCAAACTCATCTGTGTAAATAGAGACTCTGGGATGGAGGGGAGGGGACGGTCCGTCATCTGTCTCTCAGCCGCCTCTTTCCTTTGATCTGAGTCCTCTGGACATGTCCCTTCTCCCTGCGGCCCGCTCCAGATCCGGACCGGCCCGCTTTCATCCGCATTCTGAGGAAAATCTCTCCATCCGTGCACTCCTTCACCTCCCCCACTCACCTCTTTTCTGAGTATCTCTTCGTCTGTCCAACCTCTTTTTACCTTAGAAAGGCCAGCTTTCTCGTCATACTCGTCATCCATCTGTCCATCACTCCAGCCATCCGTTTGTCTGTCTAATCTTCTGGCCAATTCATCCCTTCAGCTCTGGGATGAATACAACAAACCCCCTGCTCCCCTCTTGGGGTAATGGCTCTTTTTGAAACCTCCCCCGGAAAAATCTTAAGTGAGTTTCCATTAGTTTTTGTGCGGGGCCATGAGAATTATGGTTTCCCAAATGTTCTTCTGAATAGTGTACAGGAGCCTCAGCTAATTGAAAAAACACGTGCTGAGTGAAGGAGACGGACCTACTGTCACAAATGAACTTTCCAGAGCTGGCAGTGGAGGTGGAGAGAGAGAGGGAAAGTTTCATGGTTGTGTTTGGCTGGTAAAGTTTTGGTACATATGGACAGGGACATAGAGATGCAAGGATAAAGGGATGCATGGACATAATAGAAAGAAGGACTCAAGCACTGAGTGACAAAAAATCTAAAAGATAAAGGGACATATGGACCCAGGGATGTAGCATGAAAGCATTAACCATAGCTGGTTTCTTCCTGTCCCGGTGTCTCCTGCCTAACTGTCTTACTGACAGCAGCTGAGAGAAACTCACTATAGTCTGGATAATGTGTCTTTATCAAGTAAAGAAGTTCCTGTCCTGGACACTGGAGCAAAGGAAGTGGTATTTGGTTACTAAGCCCCACTAGATACCAGTAAAAACTCTAGTAAAATCTTTCTGGAGTCAATCCGCCCATCCACACCATCAAGTACTTCCGACTTCCCAATGGCCCCAAAGGCCAGGTCACTGCAATGCAGAACATCCCAGAGTCAATCCAGCCTGTCCAGACACGGTCCAGCGTCTTCCATAGGCTTATATAGGATTCACGGTATCTTAGCTGAAAAATGCCAAGCAGTCTCTTGGGCTACATCCAACAGAGATTCTTTGTCTCCCATTCTGTTTTGTTGAAATCTATATAGAGCATCGTACCAAACAAAACAACAGGGGGGGTTAGGGAGACCCGTGTCCAACAGTATCTGCTGTTCTCTGTCTGTATTCCTGGTGCATATGATTGTTTGTTTCACACATTCCTTGTTAACACTGTTACCGGGGGTCTACAGTTGGGTGGGCGTAACAATCTAGTCTGACCTTTTGACCACTGCCTGACGGTGTGTAACTCTAAACCTATCCAGTGGGGATTCCTGAAACCATTGCATGTGTGCACGTGCAAACACATACAAACACACTCACACACAAACTCTGAGCTGTAATGGAATCAGCAGCAGAGCTCTTAACTTTAACTGCTCAGGAGATCAGCAGTTACCAATGCATCATTCCCTTAAAACAAATAAAAATAGCATGCTCCCTATTAGAATTTGGAAAACATTAGGCTCTAATAGTATTTTATCCTCTATTAACTCAAGTGGTAAGCCTTATAAAACCGGTCTTGATTTAATGTGATTAGAAAACCTTCCAAAGAAACAATTTGCACATTTGGTTTGTGTCATGAAGGCGAGCATTATTATCATTACGATTGTTCATACTTACAATTAGTGATTTGAACAAACTCTATTATTATTAACTCTTAACTCTAAGTATTATACTTTGCAAAGTAACTTGTCATCCCAAAAAAAAAAAAACGCTGCAGACTTGAATGATACGACGTGTTGGGGAGATGTGTGCTGTTACTTTTTCAAGCGATCAGCCTTACCTTTTTCAACTTGCAGATGATGAAGTGGGAAAAATAATTCAATAGACTTGAGGGTGGACTGAGAGAAATCCACTTCTTCAGAATCAACTGAAGTAACTAATGAAGGGTTATACAGGAAAGAGTATTACTTGGATACATGTCTGAAGTTGATAGATTCCTGATATAGGCCTTTGAAGTGTATTTTGTTTTGTAGATGATTTTGCCCAAGATATTTGTTGTGACGCTCTAGAAAAGCATTATGGGAAATCTGAACAGGGCATTATAATCAGGGATGTGTGTTTAGCATAGTGTGCACATGATAAAAATACAGTTTATGGATTTGGCCTCTTGCTGAGTGTATTTGTGTATGGATGTGTGAAAGTTGTGGTACTAGTTTTGCTCAGTTATTCCAAAGAGTACATTTGCAGATCATTTATATTTAGTACAACACTTACCAGCAATAATAAACACACATAAATGAAAGGACACATAAAAGCACAAAGATCTCTTGTCTTTCTCTCTCTCAGACACACACACACATTGGGTTTCCACGTTTTATGGGGACTTTCAATAGACAATGATTTATATACTGTACAGACTGTATATTCTATACCCTAAACCTACCTATCACAGAAAACTTTCTGCGTTTTTACATTTTCAAAAAACATAATATGATTTATAAGCTGTTTTCCTCATAGAGACCAAAAAATGTTCCCACAAGGTCAAAGGTTTCTGGTATTGCCATCCTTAACATAGGGAATACCTAATCCACACACATATACACACACACACACACACAGAGAGAAATGTGCCTGCAGTTCCATATGCTGCCACATTTAAACTCAAGCAGAAATATAAACACAACCATATTTTCACATCAGAGAAGGCTGCTTTGAAAAATGTGTCAGCTTAATGACTAGTAATGAATTAGTAGTGTTTGCTAAGACATCACTGTCACTGTGCTGTTTGTGCTACAGACATGAATTAAATTTAAAATGGTGTAGCTTATTGAGGAGGAATGTTTTATTACTTTTCTAAGCATTCAAAATGGCAAATGATAAAATAGTTGAAAGAATCCTATAAACATAGACTGAAAATGGACCTGAGCTAGTCTATCTAGACTTGGAGATAGACTCTTTTGACTTGGACCAGTAAGTAACCACTTTCAATCATCTAGCAATGACCTAGCAACCATACAGAACCTGCTAAGCGACTCATGACGAGAGGTTATTCTTCATAAAATCTGTTTTGTTTTCTTTGCAAAAAGATCATAGTGGCTTAAAGTTCAGATTCGGATTAAATAAATTATATTGACAGATAAATGAAGTGTGAGTGTCAAGATTTGTACTAAAGTACCAGAATATTGGGATGTCAAAATCTGAACCGTTTGAGGTCATTTAGTTGTGTGTATGTTTGTTAGTGTTTGCAGTGTGTTAATGGTGACTAAGAGAGTGAGGTAGATGAGATGTTATTTCTTTCTTTCAGGCACATGGCTGGGGGTTTCAACATTCAGAAAGGCCTGTTTGAGGGAATCTCCCGTAAACTAGAGCGTTGCACATCCCCAGACACTCTGGCACTTGTCCAAAACAGCTGGCTGCTTCCCCATTTTTTTTTTCATTTTTTTTTTTTTTCATTTCCACTCTCTTCCGCCACATTCCACCTCTACTTTCTCTCCCTCCCCCTGTTTTTTCTTTTCCATACTCTTTCTTCTTTTTGTCGCTCTCTCTCTCAATCACCCTTCTACATCTCCAGATGTGGCATTGTTTAGACACGTTTGTTTTGCTCAGGCAGACAGCTGACCTGCCCAAAGCTGATGTCATGCTCTATTTAAAGAAGAAAACCACCATGAGCTCTTAAGAGGACTCATAGTCTTGTCTTTCTTTTTGAAGACCAGCAGACCTGTGGAAATGGTTGATGAGCAATTCTGATTGCTAAATGAATATGTTGCATAGATCTGAGCTGGTAACTGGAAGATTAAAGATTCAAACCCACAAGAGGCAAATCCATGAGCTCTCACCTTTGTGGCCTTGACAAAGATACTTAACATTTGGTTATTCCAGAAGGATTGTAATACCTGTACTTTGAGTCACTTTGCCTAACTGTCTTAAACCGCTGTACTGTACTGAGCCCAACACCTCACACTGCAGAGGAATGTGGTTTAGTTTGAATGGATGTGTGTGTTTGTGTTTGTACAGACTATGCAAACGCTTAATTCAGTATTGAATGATTTGTTTGCACATTCCTTCATATTTCTTGGAGAACACTTGTTTGTTAGATTGCATAAGCATGTATTTATATTTAGTCTAAAAAAATCTTTGACATTCTTTGTACTACCTACTTCATAGTTCATAGCTACTTTTTACTTTTTTCTCTTTCTCTGTCTCTCTCTCTTAGCTGTAGTAAATTTTTGTCTTGTGATGCTGCCTTAAAAAAATTGGCCAAAATGACATGTATCCTTCATGTATAAGGCGTCACAGAATGCATTTTGATAAACACACTTTGGCAAATTCCATATGACGGTGAGCAACACCTATCAACCCTTCTTATTTTATTTTGCATACTGTGTCTGTGTGGTAAAAATAAACATAAATATGTAAGGAATATTGTCCGCTGATATCATTTGGTTAAGCTTGATATCACCCAATTAAATGTTTTAAAATATCACAAAAGATTTTGAGAAAAAATATCCCAGGATAATATGATTGTAGATGGCAAAATGACCATCATCTGTACATTTGGCTAATAGCTTTGTGAAAGGGCTTTTCGTTAAGGGACACTATTGCTCACTTTCTTCGGGAATATCCCTATTTAGTATTAATAGAAAATTGTTTTATCTCATTTAAAATTAATTCTTTCACCCAACATTTGCTATGTATATTGTGCTTGATTAGTTCTGTCATGACAACCCTTGGGATACTGGTATGGTAATAGAGATTGGCATGGTAATGGATATGGCAATGTAATGACCTCTAATGTTAAGGTCTTGGTGGAATAGATCTGCTACGCTGCTGCTGCTGCAGAGCAAGTACTGAGACTTGCTACTGCCAGTACATTCACAGACATTGCTGTGAGCATGTAAGACATACTGCTGCTGCTGCACATGTAACATTCATGAATTAACCCTCGAAGCAGATCTATACAGGTGGAGCTGGGGAAGGTGGAGGATTTCTGAAAGCAGGCTGCAGACTGCTAACAGCAACACTAGCGGTGTTTGAATGTTGAGCCGCAGCTCATTGGCCACTGATGCAACAGCAACCAATCAGCTGTGCTATGTTGATGACGTGATCGCTACCAAATGAGTTAAATGCCTATCAGCCTACGCAATCTAGAGTTTCATGCCAGAACTAGGTAATAACATGCTAAAATCAGACTCTTTTGTGCCTTTCACCTGAAAAGTTATCATTTATTCACCCTCATGTCATTACAAACCTAAATGAATGACTTCTGTGGAACACACACACACACACACACACACAAAAGACATTTAATCTCCATATTGACAATGACAAATTTTCATTTCTGGATGAACTATTAGTTGCTGCCAATGAAGAGGCCTTTTTAAGTCGGTGACAAGATTTTTTTTTTATTATTATTATTTTTAGATGTGATATGAAGCAAGCTGCCTATGTAGACAATAAAAAAGATGGCAGATCACTAAGTTTTGGAACAGAGTTCATGTACATGTTTTGCATGTATCCACACTTGCATCCATTATAGTGCTTTTGTCCTGTTCAATGACCTGAATCTGGCCCTGTGCCACCAAGGCAATTCTTAGATGTCTGGGGAAACCACTGTGACACTACTTTAACCTGTAAATGCTGCTTGAGCCCAGCTGCTATAGTCAGGCCCTGATGTCACATTCCCCATGGGTGCGCCCAGACGCTGCAGTGTTTGTGCCCCAAACACGCATGTTTGCTGGGTCATAATAAGCATCACAGGTTCAAGCGGCTTATTCAGGAGTGATCCGTGGGAAATGGGAAATTTTTTTTTCAATGCACAGATCAATATTGTTATTTAAAGTGCTTGGAAAAGGCAGTTATCTGGTGAGAAACATCTAAAAATATTTGCTAAATTATATTGTATTTGGTCTAAATGTTGATAGCTAGTTAGCTTTCTGTCTTTGATCCAGAAGCACACATCACGTTCTTGACCTTGAGCATCAGAAAAAGCAAATGTGTCTAGTTTAACAGTATTAGTAGTGCTTTGTCATCAGTTTTTATTTGTGTATCTTTCTTGTGTGCTCAAGAATTGTAATACATTTGTGTATATTGTTTGTCAAAAGCAAATGGAATATATCTAGTTTGGATAAACAAGTTGGTTTATCTGATGTGCACTATGTATGTGGTCTTCTTGACGTTAACGGTGCTGATATGTATCAGACAGCTGGTTGTGACAGAGGCATTTATTTACCACCATCTCCTCAGCATCAATGCCACACATACAGAGACTGGCATCAGTAGGGATAAAGAGAACATGTGCTCTTAACGGCTTAGTCAGCTGGTGAACGAGGTCAGGCGCATCTATGCTGAGCACTTCCGGCTGGTCGTCTTTGTTTATGAGGCTGTGTAAACACTGGTGCACACCAAACGAGACAAATGTGCACCACATAGCCATTTTGGCAAATCCTGTACACACCCTAGAGCAGCTCTCATTCATAAACATTCACAAACATTCACACAGTCCGTGAGGAAGCACGGGGGTGTATGTGGACAAAATCTTTGAAAATGTCCCTTGATGCATAGCAAACTACCACTTTGATTCTGTTCCCACAAGGAATCAAAGGCTGTCTACAAATGTCAGTAGCTGTATTATAGAATAATTAGAACTAGGTTTTCACATTTTTTTGAAGAAAACAATGATATTTGCCTGTTAAGATCACACTGCCACATGCGTTGGACTATGCAATTGCTAAGGTGGCCTGGGTGCTTTCTGAGTTGTATTTTGGTGCTTTACTTACCGGCTCAAGTCAAAACAAGCCCATCCTAAAGTCTTTGACATTCGTTACATACATCATTACATTCTCAGCTCTGCCACAAGTGGAGATATAGTGGACATCTTTCTCTATGCTCAGTTCGCTTTCAGGTCAGCTATTGCCATGGAAAAGAAATTGCATCTGGGCAACTTGCAGCATTCATATCTGATTGCTTAGAAAAGCAATTGCAGACTCCTCAACAAGCCACATGGTTTGATGTGCAGCACAAGTTACACACCGAATTCTGACACTGGGTTTTCCAAATGTTATATGAGACATTCACTAGCAAGTTAATGAGGTGTCCTTGAGCATAAATGTAGATTCAGCCAATTTCAGATTTACCTGAGTAAATATTGCAGAAATAAACAAAATGTGATTGTCACTTTACATACTGTGTCAAGCGATCGTTTCCTGCTCAGAATACACTGCAATGTAGACCCCACTTAAAGTTAATTGTCTGAATACGCAAGACTCACTCACATGAGATCAGACTATCCAGAGGCTTTCTGAGATACTTGTATGCAGAGAGGTATATTCTAACAGTCACACACAATTCAATCATTCATAAATGCAGATTCTTGGCTGAAGTGAATCATGTGTCTATGACTTAGGTGATAGATTTGGAGCGTCAGTGTAGCATGCTTCATACATCAGCGCCAGTGATTTTGTGGGAAAGACTCAATCCCGGACTTCCCTCTTCTTTCAACTCTGTTTTTGCACTTCCATCTCAATGCTGTTTCATCTGTCCATCACTACTTTTATTTATGCATCCACCTGTCCTATGTGTGTACTGTAGACTAGGGGTGTCCAGTTCTGCTTCAACACACCTGTCTGGAAGTTTCCAGTAATCCTGAAGACTTTGATTAGCTGGTTAAATTTTTTGATTAGGGTTGGATTACCTGTTCATCCCACTAGTGGTGCAGAAATTGCTTCCAGCAGCTTCATTACTTCATTTCAATTCAGTGGAAAGAAGTTTCTTTCCTACTATTTGTATGTCAGGTACTTGACATATTGACATATTTCAACTTAAATTTAAACTTATATTATACTTCCAGTCAAGTCAAGTCACCTTTATTTATATAGCGCTTTTTACAATACAGATTGTTTCAAAGCAGCTTTACAGTGATAACAGGAAAATAATGCAACAAAGTTTGTTTTGGCCGTACAGCAGCTCTAGAAGAAAATAGTGTCATTGTCCAGCTTGAGAAAGTTAAAGTTATTAACAGTTAATTTATCTATACAGCAGCTCTGGAGAAAACAGTGATGTCATCATCCAGCTCAGTTCAGTTCTTATACAATGATTAGTAATATTGCAGGCAGATTAGTAATATTGTTGAATATTAACCCCCGGTTTCACAGACGAGGCTTAAGCTAGTCCTAGACTAAAATGCATGTTTGAGCTGTTTTAACTGAATGTAACTCGCTCTGACATCTTAAAATATGTCAGTGCCATTGTTTTGTATCAAGATGCACACCAGTAATGTTTTTTTCTAGTGAACATTTATAAAAGCTACTTAAATGCCCTAAAACTAAGGCCTAATCCTGGCTTAGCCCTGTCTGTGAAACTGGGCCTTAGTGTCTCCAACTAAGCAAGCTAGAGGCGAGAATGGCAAGGAACCCAAACTCCATCAGGTTACAGAATGGAGAAAAAACCTTGGGAGAAACCAGGCTCAGTCAAAAACAAATGCCTCCACGTAGCACAAAACATCCTGAAATCAGAATGTGCCTTAATGAGGGATTGGGATTTGTAAGCCACCAAGGACCCACTTGAGGAACTTAGTGTTTTATAGAAAACAGTTACTGGCCGACAACATTTGCCTCCCAATGGGTGGAAGAAATCCGGGATCTGGAATGTGTTAAGGACATTAATGACATGAAGATGCAACTGGAGATGCTCCAGCTGTGTGCAAGCTGAAAGAAAAGGCATGGAAAGAAAACAAGTTTACATAGCTGTTTTTATGACATTGCAGGTGTAGAAGAGCTGGAACAGGTGGTGGGAGAAAAAGAAAAAAGAGGAAAGGGACAAAGCGAACAGGTTTGATGGGTTAGAATACCAGGGAATGGAGGGGTGAAATTGTAAAAGGGAAGGTTAACAGCAGAGGGAGGGAGTGGCTGCCACACGGGTCACTTTCTCTTTTACCTTAGGCTAATGTGCAACCCTACATAGATGTATTTATGACAAGTACTAACAGGTTTTTCCTTGGAAAAGCCCTCATATTTAAAGTCCTGTATGTGGAGTGCCCTGAGGTGGGCTGACCAGGTCATGAGGTCAAGGAGTGTGATTCTTCTTGCTCAAACTCACAATGAAATCAAAATAGACAATTCTTATTCTTTATGGAATATAGCAGTGTTTATTATAAATGATTTAGCTGTGCACATCATAATTTTTTTTTTTAAATAAAAAAAGCATGTGCTCTCATAAACTTTAATAAAAATAACTTCCCTCCCCTTGCAACATCACATCTCTTCTCTGATGATGTGTTTGCCGGTATAAGGGCAGGACAGTAATCCCTTCCTTTTAGTAACCTGTCACTCACATTAGATCGCAGCAATTAGCAAATGATGATCCAACGATCCAATCAATTCCAGTAGTTTTAGTTGGCTTTCTTCTATTTACTTCTATTTATCATTCTGGAGGGTTGTCATGATTTAAAGTAACCATTACATTGTACAAAAATTAGAGAAAAATATTACATTCTCAGCTCTGCCACAAGTGGAGATATAGTGGGCATTTTTCTCTATGGTCAGTTCACTTTCAGGTCAACTATTGCCATGGCAAAAAACTTGCATCTTTCAAACTTTCAAAGTTTGAAATTTTAGGCTTCTCATTCCATCATTCTCGTCTCATCCTCATCTTTGCCATTTAGCATCATCTTGGCTTTTGGCTAAGCTGTATTGGGCACAAGACCTTTTAATGTCCAATCTCCATACAATCCCTAGAAGTCTGATTTCCTATCAAATGTGTGGCTCTAAATAACCAAGGATATGAGGGGAAAAGCCTTTGTTATATGAACCATCTGTGACTTCTCAACACAGATGGCTCAGGATAAAAGAACGGGATGCTTCCGGACACACATGGGCATCAAAACTTCCCCATCACGTGATGTTGGTATGAAAACTTAATAGCTATCTAGAGGCTTCTGCCACAGAATAAACACTTTAATTTGTGAACCCTCAACATCTGATCAGACATCAATCTACACTTTGGTCTTTTGACAGTCCAAAGTAATGAGTTGATGATTGTGGTTGTCCCACAATCTTGTGTATGTGGGTGTCCGTGTGAGTGAAGTGTGTTTGCCTTTGCCTGTTCTCGGAGACAGGACATTAAGATTAGTCCCAAAGACACATTGCTAAGATGACCATTTATGGTCACTTATTTTGGATTTGGTGTGTTAGTGAGGCCCTAGGAAGGGAAGATGTTTACCTACTATAATGAAATCATCTCATTTGAACAGCATTATCATATATTTGTTGACCATTGAATTTTTCCAGGACTCATATGAGATCTTTGCTCTTGCATTAAGCCATATTTGTCATAAAATGTAAATCAAAGGGAAAAAAATACTCTTCATAACTTTTTAAAGGTAGCATGTTATGTGTGAAACAGAGCTCCAAGAATGCTAACTACATAAGTGCTTTAAAAGCTAGAAAGGTGAAACTTAGACATAGTTCCCTCGACAATGGAAGTGTTTTGTTCACAAATGGCTCTATATGTGGTGCCTCTAATAGGAATGTTTAAACATGCTTAAAAGGTTTAGTGTTGTGACTGCTTCCATGATGCGCCTGAGCAGGGGTGGGTCTTTAATTTTTATCTGACACCCACACAGTATAAACACCAAGTATGTTTGATGTCACACAGAAAGATCTCTCGTCATCTGTTTCTTTTGCCCTACATTACTTTAAATCCCCAAATGCATTTCAATACTCGGTCTCTGTGACAGACTAAAAGATGGTGGTGACACAGGAAAAAAAAGGTCCATTTAAGTTTCTCTACTGCTGCTATGACAAAGCCAGTTCCTTCAGAACATGCTTCAGGAACCCATATTAGGCTTTATATAGGGGGGGATACAATATAAAACTTCTAAGCATGGCACATTAATATTATTTAGATGACATAACTTTTGCCTCGTGCTGGCAAAGTAAGTGGCCATCAGAATTATCGCTTAATGTTTGATCGACTGCCAGTGCAACCAGTTGACAGAGATGTCTGCTTAGTCTGAAAGCTATCATTTTAAGTTGCCACCTAGTTTATTATTTGCACTACAGCAAAGTAAAACTGAACGGAGTGGGGGGTGGGGAGGGTGGGACAGTTATAATGGCTACTACGCCCCTGACTCTATCCTCCCTCTGATTATTAAATAGCATGCTAGCAGTCGTCTATTTTATCCTGCCCCTATCATTATAAGAGATATTCACCGGTACTGCTGAGGCGGAGTTTTCCACTCTCTCCCGGGGAGCAGAGAGCTCTGTGTGTTGCACTCAGCAAAATATTGCGGCTCATTCCCAAATAATTGCAGTGGTAAAAAAAAAAAAAAAAAAAAAAATGACAACATGTGCTTTCAATTATTTGCATTGAGTTTCGACCCCTACTTTTCCTGCAGTAGTTGATTGTGATTGGCAGGTTATCGTTGGTGGTTGTGAATCATAGGGCAGCTTGCTTGGGCTTTAGTCTGAACCAGTAAGCACTGATACAGTAGCTGCAGTCTGTGTCCCTATAAAGTGTCACGGGTCAGGGCGAAAGAGCCCTGTAAAAGGCAAAGGAGCGTGTTTCCCCTGTTGCAGCACCTGGGACAGGAGTTTTGTGAGATGATGGCAGCAGTAATGTGTGTGTGTGAATGCTGAAGTCAGCTTCACATCACTTTCTGTTCTTAGTAGTGTATTGCAATATGAGCAGGCCTAAGCTTGCACAATCAAAGTATAGTGTTCTATAGCATTAAAATTGTACTCGTCCTGTTAGTAGGGTCCTGTATGTCACTTGATGCCAAAGTAGACATTTTTTTTAAGCCATCACTAGGGGGTACGGGTGGGCAAAATATGTGCTGACAAATGGACACAACCGTGATCAAAAATCTCTACCGGTTACACTCACGGGATGTTGCTGTACAAAAGCTTATTGTTTGCATGTGTTTTTGGCCTAATTGGGCTGTAACAGTATATTGGATCTGTGTATTCGATCTTAAAGTGACAGTAGCCTAATAAATTTCTGTCATTAAGTACTCACCCTCACGTCGTTCCAAACCAGTAAGACCTTCATTCATCTTCTGAACACAAATTAAGATATTTTTGATGAAATCCGAGAGGTTTCTGATCTCCCTGTACACAGCAATGTCATAACCACTTTCAAGGCCCAGAAAGATAGTAAAGACACCAATAGTCCATGTGACTACAGTGGTTCAACCTTATTGTTATGTAGTGACGAGAATACTTTTTGTGTGCAAAAACAAAAATAACAACATTATTCAACAATTTCTTCTCTTTCCTGTAATTCTCCTACATTGTTGATGTTGTAGACACAGTGCAGCGTTTCCGGGTTCTACGCCAGAATGCTGGCTCATTATTGGCCAGCTCCTGCGTCAGCATCTGCATGCGTCGTACTGCTCTTGTGTACAGCGTCAGCGAATATTGAGCTATGTCAACAGCAATTTTTTTTTGTGATCTTGATATTGGTGACAAGAATTATGAAATTTCAATTGTATCAAAAATGTTAATGAAATAAAAACCTTATTTAAAGCAAAAATAACTTATGATATATACAAAGTTCTGGCATGAATCTCTAATGCGCAGGCTAATAGGTCCTTTAACTCAACCTGCTTGTAATTATATCATTGTTTATAGGACACAGATGATTGGTTCCTGCTGTATTAGTAGCCAATGAGCTTGTGTGCTCAATCTTCAAATACATGAATAGCATTGCCTAGCAGTGCAGCGTGCTTCAGAAACCCTCCACCTTCCCCAGCTCCACCTGTATAGATCTGCTACGGGTAATTCACGTACGCTATATTGTACAGCAGCATACTGGCAGTAGCAAGTTCCGTACTTGCTCTGCAGCAGCAGCAATAATCAAGAGCAGCAGCAGCAGCATAGCAGATCTATTCCGCCAAGACCAAACATATCAACACTGTCATACCATGCCAAACACTCCGAGAATTATCATGACAGAAATATCGTTATCATGATATAAGATTTTGGTCATATCGCCCACCCTTACCTAAGGGTCAAAACAGCGAGTAATTACCTAGCAGCCACTTAAAACACCATAGCAACACGCTGGCAACTGGCCAGCACACCATAGCAACATGTTATAAAACACTTATAACATCCTAGCACTGTAGAGGCAAGTTTTGCCTGAACAAAACATTTTCCTCAAAAAATGTAAAATCTAGTTATGGATATTCTGATCACCTAAGAGATTAATTTCTCTCTTGTTCGTGATATGAGTGATGCAGAAGGGATAAAGCTCACTCGACAAATGCAAGCAGGGGTCTTGGCAGCTGGTTTGCTCCGAGCGGAGTATGAGGGTATCTGGGGGTAAGCATTACATCAGATTTAAAGGGGCTGAGTAAGGAGGGAGAGGGAGGAAAACAGGAATGTGTGGAAAATATGGAAAGAAAGTGGATGAGAGACAGAGGCAAAAAGAAAGAAGAAGGGAAACGTGAGAACCACCACAGAGGCCCTGATCACAAAGGCAGAAACAGACAGAGTGAATGACAAAAAGAAAGAAAAGAGTTATTTTCTTAGGTAAATTCCACTTTTAAATCTCCATTCAGTCTAAAAATAGCCATCCTGCTCTGTGCCAGCTGCCCACTGGCATGCCTATTAAAGTCTGGTCTCTCTGATTGAGCGTATATAAAATGTCTGTGTGCCAGCTAACTAAAAGTAGTGACGCTACAAACATATTTCATTAGCATGACAGTGGTTCAGCTTTTATTCTAGTAGCATTGCTACTTTCTCCAACAAGCAATTTTTGCATTATTTTACTATACATTTACAGCCAGGTAATAATCAAACATGTTCACTTAAACGTATAATCTCATAATATACAAATAATATTTACTAAAATTATTTCTAATAATTTTTATTGGTGAAATATGTATCTTTTAAAAAAAATATACAGTATATTAACAAAGCTAACTTTTTTTGTTCTCAGTGTCATCTGATTTTCTGATAAAATGCCAGGGTTGTCATTTCATGAATTTTGGGTAGTGTAGATTCAAAGCTTGATGGATTGTAACTAATATCATTATTAGTCACCATTACTTTTGACCTGAATTTTTGTGAGTCTTTATACTCTTGTAAAAGCACCTAGTGCTTAGAAATCTGCAATAACAGACACAGTTTTATTAGACCCAATGGCATGGCCGTTTTTCTCTCTATCTCCCTCAACCTCCCATTTCTTACCTCCCTAAGTAGCTGTGAATCTTAGGCCACTCGGTTTCCCTCCGTTTGCTTAATTTACTACAAGCCATGTGTCTCTTTTCTTTCTCCTCCCCTGTTTACTCTTTCTTTCACTCCCCATCAACAATTTTCACAGCCTTTAAGATAGTGAAGAACACCTTTGGAATCCATGTCACGTTGTTTCTGCCCTCTAGCCAAGTATTTTAAGCATTGAATGGGCTCATAGACCTTTGTGAAAATCTGAGGTCACACGTCCAAAAGCTCAGGACCCTGTACAGACATAAACATGGCCAGCCCCCAGGGCTAGTATCTGGAGGAAGATAAAGACAGATCGAAAGAAAAACAGAGAAAGGAGAAGAAAAAGAGAAGCAACAGAGAGAGGAAAATAGCAGACAACAAGATAATGATCTGCATGACATTTTGACCATAAAGGGAGATGAAGTGCTACCTTGATTGTAGCTTATTAAATAGAATTTAGACTTAAAATCAACTGGTCAGTGGGTTGGCTAAATGATTAGTTGACTAATTTGTTGTAAGGTCAAAGTGAATTTCTGTTGAATTGCAAACTTTGCATAATTTTAATTCTTAATTAAAATTAAACATAATTAAATATGATGTATTTGCAATGGAACAGGATATTGGGTAACAGTGGCTAAATAATTAGCCTGCAACAGTCTAAGTGATGTCAACAGAAATGTAAAATGCTTTTAGAGAAAGAGCAAATTATTTCATTTTGATTAAAGATCACAAACATTTTATTAGGCTTGTGTGGCTACTAAACTAGCAGCTGCCAAGCAACAACCATCAGCATCTTCAAAGTTTAATGGTCTAAATTAAGCCAGAAACCTCTGTAAGTTATGGATTTGTGAGTTATGAATTAGGTTAGTTGGACCTAGTTTTATCTAGCATATCTCCCATGAAACAAGCATTTTGCCACTAAGACCAGGGCCTTAGAATAATTCCAGGAAGTTGAGTTTCCAGTAAGAGCAAGCAGGCATAAAGAATATGTAATTGCAAATCCAGAGATATTCTTTTTGCACACTATATGTAAATGGCGAAAGATTGAAAGGTAATCTGATCTTCTTCCCCATGCTTAAACTTCTCACCACCTCCACTTCTGTCCAGTAGCTCAAAGATGATTTAGAGTAGGGTTGGATCGATACCAACATTTTGATGTCGTTACAGTCCTCTTTTTTCTTTCTTTTTTTTTTTTATTTAGTGTCAGTATACCATGCAACCCCATTATAGAGGGAGACCAACTCTGTCAACAAACTTAGAAAAGTTCCAGAAGAAAACCAGAAACTCTAAACATAAACGGTGACATTGAATTGAAGTGGTGAGTGAAAGACTGAAGACCTTCACCCATCAGCTGTAAAGGGAAACAGAGATGCTAATTCTCATGCTGGTTTAAGCTAGTTCGTCCTGGTTAGGTGCTGATCCTGCTGTAATAGCCATGATCAGCCAGCACTGTCTTTCTTATGAAGTTGGTTGATTAGTCCTGCTGGTCAGGCTAGTTAAAGAAGCCTGGAGGGGACATAAATGCACTACAAGTCTTGTTGATCCAAAATAACGATATCTAAAAAAAGGCACTATAAAAGACCTAAATTCTAACCATAACCACATCATACAAAAACTGCAGCTGCTCAGAATCCTCTGTAAGAGCAGCCAGAACATCAGCCAGAGTCATTTTCCCATTACCCATCAAGAACTGTCACAAAACAGTCACAAAAAAGCCTATAGCCCCAATGACATAAAAATAGCATGGCACAGATGCTGATTAATTTGGGCTTTAAAATCTATCCATTTTCCTGACCTCTGGAGGAGTCGAGAACTCAATTTTCCAGCCTATACAAAATGTTTCAATAAACTGAAAAGAGACTAGGGAGAATAGAAAGAGACCCTTCAGTTACACTGCTACAACATGGTTTCAAATACAAATCATTCTCCTACTAGAGCTACCGATGAATCAGGCACAACTATCAACCACACAATCAAACTACAGGGCTCCAGACTAACATTTGGGAGAAGTGGCACTGGTTCTACAGATGGTGGCACCAGCACCTGATTTGGTATCACCGAGGTGGCAGGGGTGTTAATCATATTACATGTTTTGTCTCTTGGAAATGCACATTTGACAGTAACTTGAATTGGCAGTAGCTTGAGCTGGGATGTGGATGTAAATTTATTTTCATTAATAAATACAGTAACATCTGTAAAAATATTAACGTCATTTTTATTGGTTAAAATTTAAATATGCGGACTAAGGACTCTATTCTTATTAATATTGGTCTTTTGTATATCATGATAACCACAGGTAAAACTATGAATGGCACCTCATTACCGTGGTAAAAATAAATTGATTCTATGCTATTCTATGCTATAACCTGTAATTATATTCCATTACTTCTTTAATACATTAAAAAATATAATAACATTTGCTAATAATATACCATTTAGTCACAGTCTGGAGCCCTGAAACTACCTAGAAGCACATGGAACACAGGGAAATGAAACCAAAACAGTTTTAAGTTCTGCTGGAGCCTAAAATGAGGAGATTAATTGGAAAAGTATCTCATTACAATTGGAAATACCAGGGTAAGACAAATCATGACCGTTTAGAGACTAAGCAATCAAAAAACTATTTGTGGTCATTTTTCTTGAAAATGTACAAAATGGAAAAAATATATATATTGTTTTAGAAGCATATCACCAGTATATCCAAACTTTATTTTTGTAATATCCCCATCATTTTTTTTTTTTTTTTTTTTCATATCGTAGATTTGTACTTCACAAGTACCTTGAGTAGCTTGGCACTATATTCCAGTAATACACCAATAAAACTTTGTTGACTCTATTTTGAGAGGGACACAGAGAAAGACAGAGAGTGGAAAGAAATTTTGAGAGAAGGAACATTGGATCTACCCAGGTTTCTCCCTCCCTCCCCTTCCCACTGACCTGCATAGCAGTGCTGGCAGCCCCTCTTGCACCAAGTCTAACATTCCAGCCTCAACAGGAGCTGCTGAGGTGAGGACTCCTCATTTCCTCACTCTCTCTCTCTCTTTTCCCCCTCCTCACTATCCTCTGTGCGGTGTTGCAATTGCCAGCAATTACATTGGCCTCAGACGTCTGCTTAGACTTAAAGAGCAGTGCATTGCCTGCCAAGGACTCGATTACAGAGGATGCAATTACCATGCATAGCCTGACTTAGCCTAACATAGCATTGCTTAGCTGATAAATGTGTTTAATGGCATTAACGCAAAGTACGTGTGCTATGCTAACACTCCTTGTCTTCCAGACGCTAAGGTCATAGGTGGAACTTTCATAATGGTGGAGTGTAATTCTTCCCACCATAAGAATCTGGGTTTTTTTAAAAACGTAATACCATCCGAACGGAGCAACCGCATCACAGGTGGGGAGGAATTACGAAGCTGACTGGCAGTGAATGACTTGCTCAGACGCGGTTTCACAAATTCCTTGACAAAGATGCAGAGAACAGATCCAGGCCCAGCTTTTCAAAGACTATGTGTAGTAACATTCATCAAACCAAAGTGAATTTTTTTTAACCGAATATAAACAACCCCCTGCAAACCACCCTAACCCCACAGCAGAGATAAAAGCTCATACCAGTGTCTTATGAAGTAGTTTTCATGTCCCTTTTTAGGAGCCTTCGGGAAGATTACTCCTTTTATTCTTACTGCAGGGTGGCTGGACACTTTTAACATTTCAGAAACCTCTCAAAAAATTTTACGAGCTAGTATATCATTTTAATCACCTTCCCATTTGGAGTCAGAGTGCCTGATAGAGAACTGAGACTTCAGCTGGGTCACTCCCCTAGAAATTGGATTCTTTAAAGCCTTTTTCTCATATTACTCCCTTTTTAAAATGAGTACAAAAATAGACACTGTTTTGCACATTTTCATGTTTTATCAACAAATACACACGTCAAATTAGCTTTGAACAAGAGGTTAGAATTAGTAGTGTACTTCTTACTGTACCCAGACTGCAACTATATTTTCGTGTGAAGTTTAAAGTTGTTTGTCCAACTGAGGTAGGGAAAAATTTAGAAAATTTGAGGGGTAGAGACATGAAAAGGATCTATTCTGGATTTGGGCCTGACTGTTGGCCTTTAGCTGGCCCAGCACTGGCCCCACCCTCAACCAATTAACTGTAGTTGGTATACAACTTTATTGCCGTGGGATTCCGATCCTGCCAATGCTATGGCAGACTTAGGGAATGAGAGAACGTGGGTAGAAGCGAAAGAGAGAGGCACAAAAGCAGCTTGCAGGATAAGGGTGACTTCTTGACCTGGATGGAGAGGTAGAGATACACATGATGAAAGAAGAGAAAGTGAGAGCAGCGGAATCACAGACCCTAGTTTGTCCTTGCTGCCGAGGCCTGTAATGGCCTGTGACAGCGTTTCCTCATTGGTCCTCAAGGCAAATGGTTTATTCATCAGCGGCGCTCCAGGGTGCGACTGCTGCGTGCTTTTCTCACACGGAGAGGTGATACGTAAATTACGCCCTGCATTCTTCACTTCTCACTTTTGATTGGATGGATAGCTGATCTGTTTGTCTTTCAAAAGATTTATTTCGTAAGTAACCTGCACGTAAAACTTAACATAACGACTCTGAGACCTGCAAGAACACTGCAGCATTGTAATAACAAAGTTGAGCCTGACCATAATAACTAGCTATGATTTAATAAATGCAATAATACAGATTGTCAACTATCTTGTTGAAATCCATGTCTTTGTGATGTTTACAGCTTTTTTTAATGGGTTGTATGTTTGTTTTTTAAGCCAGCCCTTTAACCTCACGACCCACTCCTGACCTCTCCTTTTTTTTTTTTTTTTTTTGCATTGGATAACATTTTCAACATGCTTGCTTTTCTTTATATCTTTCTATTCCTTTGTTCTGGTGCTATGCAGTAGATGGAGAGATTGAGAAAGAATGTAAGGATACTACTGCCTGATTATAAACATTAGGTCTATTAGCATTAGTATGTCATACAATAATTTTTTTTTTTTTTTTTTTTTTTTTTAAAAACCTTGAGTATGTGTTGTTGATTAGCAGGATACTTTCTAGATAAAATGTCTTTCAATAGATTTGAAAGATATGTAGGCTGGTAAGAATAGGGGTAGGAGTAGGGCTAGGAGCCTGGCAGCCTGACAGGCAACATTTATCCAACAATTCATCAACATATCAGTACTGGCTGTAAATATCTTGACTCAAGACCTTGTATTTTTATTTGAGTAGTAGAGAATTGTTTTTCTCCAAATTGACTTTTACTCTTCCATATATGGAAGCATTTAACCAGCTGTAGGTGTAGGTAGGAGTAACTTTGATTTTGTCATTATGGCCAGCTGGTCTGGACTATGAGGGAAGAAAATGGGAAGTTACAAAACCTTCCCTTGATATCCACTGGAGTCAAGGGCTTGAACAGATTAGTGTAGTGTCCAGCTATAAAAACAGGCATAAAAAGAAAGGGAAAGTATGAATAATGTGCTGTGGAACAGGATTACAACCTGCTGTGCAGATCTTTTTGTTGTAGGAAGGGTCTCTTGACTCTCACCTGAGGCCCTAGAGTCCTTATCAGCAAACAACTGCCTGGACTTCTTCTCACTCTTGGAAACGAAATGTTACTTCCAGGCTTGTAAATAAGTAGGTTTTGTAATTGTGGCAGTATTAATAAATTGGTAACAGCGTTTTTATGATTATTCTTTTGTGCTTTGTTCATTGTTTTCGGGAATGGTAAAAAATAATGCCTTGTAAACTAGAGTTCTTCACGGGTCCACCAGGATCCGAAAACCCAAGACCCGACCCGAGCGGGTTCGGGTCCAAAACTTCAGTGAGTGCCTCAGACACGGGTCGGGTTCGGTATTTCATGATCTCGGGTCTCAGGTAATTTAAAAATAAATGTGCTTTTTCCGAATGGACCCGAGAAGACCCAAATTCTTTTAAACTATGGCAGGCATTTAATAAAATTGTATCATTTAAAACAATTCTATTACAACGTTATCTCACTTTTTCTAAGTACTCTCTGAATCTACGCTTCTACGTGCAATGGGCTCTACGAACGGTTGCTTCCGCATTTTGACTCAGCTGCTCCATTTTTTTCTAACGTTTCAAGCGCAGTAGCATGGATTCAAATAAATTTGAATCATCTATTTGTCAGGTAAATAACATTATGCTGGAGGTACTGGACGAATTGAGGTAACAGTGATGAGTGATTGACATTTCAGCACTTCAGCGCATACTTGCGCATTCATGTCAAGTTTTCATTTTTGAGAAACACACATAGAAAAGGAACAAACATTTGTAACCTCGCACACAGAAATCCTTCTTATAGCTATATGATCCATCAGGAAAAGCCACTTGCTTCATTACGCTGCTTGTTCATGCAGGGCTTTGTGTGTGTGTGTGTGTGTGTATGCAGAAGCCCTTTGCTGAAGATGAAGTAAATAGCATTGCTGACAACACTAGCAAATCCAAAACCACTGGTCATAACTGAAAGCCGAACTCAGAAATAACTTGTATCCATCAGGCAGGCAGTAATATAAAGTAATAATAAATAAATAAAGTAATGGAGTAACGGCCAAATCAGTCAGCAAGGACACCGGGATTTTTTCCAACACGATCTCCTAGTACTGCATATCTACAGCACTGGTTTATCTTTGTATTTGGCGTGCTATTTATACTCTGAAATGACTTTTTGCATGCATATGATACGCAATGGGTAGGATTCGTGGTGTGGGGTAGGGGTGTATTATATGTACGCCAACAAATTCCATATCATATGCAAGCCAAAACTGCGTATCATGTGCACGCCGGAAATTGTGATCTACCAAGAGCAGTGCAGATTAGTGTTACATTAGTAAATCGTGTTGCGTGATTCGTTTAAATACTCTCCTCCCATAAATTATGCATCTGAAAGGAAAACTACAAATCCATAAAACAACTTAGTCTAGTGCAAATTTTGCACTGCGTGTCTTTAGTAAATCCCGACAGTAGTTTTTTAACGCCTAAAGAGGGTTTGCGCTGGTGAAAACTGTCTGTAAATCTGGCCCTTGATCTACTTTTTTTTTCTTATTAATTAGTTTAATTAGAGTTAATTAGACTTTAAATGTTACATTTTTCTGTACTTTTAATGTAATTATAAGCTAATTTAAAAAAAAATATTACAAATTAAAAATTAAATTTTAAAAAGCTTCATAGCTTCAAACTAAATAGCTTCAAAACACAAGCAAATAGTAAATAATAAAGAGGAACAAAGAAATATATCATTACAAAAAATCAAGAGCAGTTTGACTATTACTGATGACATCATATACAGCGGCAGATCTAATATGCTGAATTTAGATGTTTTGTCTTCTCTGTTTAATCCCTTAAAACATAACCTACCCCTGGTTTCACAGACAAGGCTTAAGATAGTCCTAGATTAAAATGCATGTTTGAGCTGTTCTAACTGAAATCAACTTGTACTGACATACCTTAAAATGGCCTTAAAATATGTCAGTGCCATTGTTTTGTCTCAAGATGCAAACCAGTAATGTTTTTTTTCTAGTGTACATTTATAAAAGCTACTTAAATATCCTAATTTAACTAAGGCCTAATCCTGGTTTAAGCTAAGCCCTGTCTGTGAAACCGGGCCCTAATGTGTTTACATTAAGCATCATAAAAATTAAGAAGCAAGTGCATTTAACTACAGAGTCGCACACAGCTGCATGCCGCATGCGCTCTTAACGAAGTGCATGTGAACTTTTGAAAGCAGCTGTCTGTCAGTGAGTTTCATGTATTGAAATAGGCTTACTGCATTCCAAATGGCATAAATGATGCATTCATTTTGGAAACGGAAAACACTGGAATACCAGTGGGCGAGACCACACATTGTAAGTGTAACATCAAGCAAAGTGTGCGTTTCTCACAACGCATATTGTATATCCTATTAGGGATGGTAAGATTCACCGATTCGCATCAGCGCATTGGAATAAAAGTTAACGATGCAATGCATCGATTTAAAAAATTTGCATCAGATACAAGTTGGCATTTGTATCGCGATGCATCGTTTCTAACATATTTGCATCGGTAAAAAAGTCTTATTAATTTATAATTATTAGTAGATGTGTGATCATTTTATTATTTAGAAAGTGACCAATAATTTGTGACAAATATTTTATATGTAGATTACTATCTGTACCATATTTTAGGGCCCTATTTAGGGCAGAAAACACAGACAGAATTGTGGAATCCATTCATAAAAACTGAGTTTACTGTATGACGTGGAATGTCATGGAATTTGTAAAATTTTGGATGAATAAATCAAAAGTAGGGGGGTACACTTACATCAAATTGCATCATATCGCATTGCGTTGAATCAAATCGAAATCGAATCGCACCGCATTGTAATGGGTGAATCGTATCGCATTGCATTGCAAAGGTAGCTGCTTCATATTCTTTAATGTATCATATCGTTGGCTATGCATTGAGATGCGTATCGTATCAGCCTCAGTTATGGAGATGCACATCCCTATATCCTATGCAATAAAGCCTGCAATTGCTCTTGTAATTCGCTTATACCTTTTCGAACTTCATGAAAGACACTTTATGGATGGTTCGAGTGTTTTTGTGTACATGTGTGGAATTTAACGTAAGCAGACTATGGCTGTTTCTAAAGCACAAATAGTGCCATTGTGCATCTGCAGTTAAAAACTAAACTCAGAATTGATTCTGAAATTTTCAGAATCGATCCAGAATCATTGAAGAGAAAATCGCGATGCATCTGAGAATTTTTTTTTTTCTCCCACCCCTACAGACCACTAGATCATACCACAAAATGAGTGATGCTTAAGATTATGCGCTATTTGTGGCATGTGTCATGAAAACTATGAATTAGTCACTCTATTTCTACGTTCAATCTAGCTCCAGGCCTTGCTTTGGTTTGGCTGCTTCCCTTGAACCACCAAAAGTCTACAGTGGTCTAATAGACAGAGGGCACTTGTTGCAGCTGGGCATCAGGTTCATACTCACTGTACCTAAAATGAGCCAAATCTGCCCACGCAGGAGGGGGGCACAGACAGAGGCTCATCTCTGGGCACCTATGCTTGGACAAATAATGCTGCCTGAAAGTTGTTCTAATATGAGGAGGAAAAGTAACACAGATCTGGTGAATTAGTGTGACATTTCTTTAAGGTTTGAGATGTTTAGCGAGTAACTCTCCAAGTCTCAGATAAAAGCAAGAGGCTTTTATCTTAAACCACATACAGTACACTTATTAAAGGGATAATTCCCCTGAAGTTTCTTGAACAAGGACCTATGTTAATGCTCCATGTCTCACTTCTTACAGGCTTTGACAAGCAGCCTTCAGGTGACTAGCCTTGAGCATTAGCTTCTATGCTTAACTAGCCCCTTGAATTGTGTCTAACCCAGGGATATGCAACTCCAGTTTAGTTCCATCCCTAATTAAACACAACAGAAAAATCTAACCAAAGTCTTCAGGATTACTTAAAAATTGCAGGCAGGTGTGTTTGTTTAGTTATGGAGCTAAACACTGCAGGAAAGTGGCCCTCCATGACCGAAGTTGCTCATCCCTGGTCTAGACAGTTCAATCTATTGAGTTGTGGTGAGGTGATTAGCATTTGAACATTCTGTTTTGATTGATTGGTCTAATTTGTTTGCTGCATTTTTGAACCACAACAAATCTACACTTTACAGGAAAGTATTGCTACCTTGGACTTCTCCACAGGAGAGTATTTCTATATTCTTAGTACTTCATGCTATTAGCATAATGGAAATAAATATTTGGTAAGACCAAACAGGGAACTGAGAATGATGGGAGTTTTAATGGGACCTGATCAATCCAGTCACAGTGTAAATAAACAGGTCCACTCATGAATGACCCCAGCACAGCCTACCTGAATGAGACCTCTGCCAGCAAACTTGGACCCTGCTGACCCTAGACCAGTGTGTGAGAATGACTGTCTGTCTGTGTTGAGTGGACCATCAATACCAGTTCTGTGCTACAGAGAGTGGATCAGTACCAGTTCTGTTCCAGAAGATCTCAGTTGGTCGTACATGCTGTCTGTGGCCAGACTCACAGCTATGAATGGCCCCATGCAGCCACTGTACAGAGCGTCATTCTTCTCTCAGTGATGTGGGGCTGACATCCAAGGGGTAGCCCAGGGAGGAAGCCAGCAGTGCCGGGTGAATATTTTCCTATCCCCCCCATCAGGAGCAGCCGTATCGGGTGCTGTTTTGTGTAAATGTGTCTTAAGCTTTAAGAAATCTAAGCTGTGTCCATTGACAGAGAGTGTGGCAACTGTAGTGAAGGAGAAAAATTTGTTTCTTTCTTAACGCCCCCACTTTCTCTCTTACTTTTATTAGATGAGCAAGTAGAGAAGGAAAAACATCCAGGCTCTCGCCAGCCTCGTCATTAATGCCCCTAGGTTTGTTTGTGTTCCCAGTTATTCACCCACTCTGCCATTTCCCCAGGAATCTTAAACACTCCCTGTTCCACCTGGACAAGGGCCTCTGCACAAATAAGGTGTGCCCCACTATCACAGTCTTGTCTCTAAAGCTGTGGTCGGCCTGTATGGTGCTCTGTAATTCCAGGAATAGCACCTTAATAGCTCTTCTACCCAACTTCATTTCTATACCTATCCTACCACCCCCACTTTTTAGTGACCACCCATTCACCCCAAAAGACCACAAGGTCTGGAGTGACTTGATTCAAGAGTCCACTTTGTTGGAAAAGGCAACCTCCTTGACTTGCCCCAGACATCTTGATAGACCTTTGTAGCCCCTCACAGTGACTGACACTGCACATCACCCTCATGACAGGATTTTTATAACACGCACACAGAGGAGCCAAGCGGTGCCTCAGAGGCCTCAGATCAGAGACAGAGGAAAGTCAAGCACATGCTCTCTCCTGAACCTCAGGGGCTTTCACAGGGAAATATTTGTGAATTTGAAAAATAAAGTCATCCTGGAGCAGCGGAGGAAGATGAATGGGGTCCTGTGCTACACTGCCGGGCGTACTGAACCCCTCTGTTTTGATTTTTTTTTTCTCACTGGCCAAGTGGGTACACTGGGCTGCTTGTGAGGAAAGGGGGCGGAAGCAGGAAGTGGCTGTGTAAGGTGATCTTGCAGCATTGCACAGAGACTCTTTTCAGCAGCGGTCTCTCACTCCATCGCAGCGACACATCAGGCAGTCCTCAGGCCACATAAACAGCAGCTCACACCAGGGACATCCCAGCATGCACCAGCACCCCACCGCCAGCCTCAAAGACTCAACATGTGAGAGAGAGCCATTCAGCAGTGGAGCTGGCAAACTCAGTCACCAAAGTATACAGCTTAACTACCACTTTTTTGAGAAAGAAATTAAATTCTGTCACAAGCTGAATGTCTGTCTTTTACTCAGACTGGACATATAGGTTTGAAAGTCTCATAACTGTGCTCCTCCATTTCCTGTTTGTATTTATACAGCATCTGTGCAGCTATCAATCTATAAAAATGCTTTTAGCAGTGGTAACCAGCTTGTTAAATTCCATAGTGTAATGCAAAGCGCACATAGCAGTTGATCAATTTCTGGTCATTTCCTCTGAACTTGACTACTACTTCATTTTTTCAGAGCCCAGAATATAAGCTCAATAAGGATATTGTTTATAAAGGCTGGTGTACAAAATGGGAGTAGAGAAATGACCTTGGTAGGTGCAGTATGACTGAGCCATTTAAAGCATGTTATTGTTGCTAGTAGCGGCTAACAACATTCGCCTGAGGTACTTTGTGGTTCTGTCTTCTATCGAATATGTACATGTGAGTTTGTGTGTATATTCATATATTACATGATTCTCTGTGCCCACACTGAGATTTTGCATGAGAAGTCCAAAGACCATCAAAGCTTTCAAAAAGTAAAATCTTTCACCACTATAAGACACAGTTCAGACAGAAAAGCACTCATAAACTTTCCAGTGATCCGTTATTCCAAAATTAACTGGAATAAATTGTATTAGGTGGCTACATAACACTTATTTTTTTGTCATCTCTTTCCAATAAAGCATCACACACTGACTGGTATACTTAGAAAAGGCTGAGTTGTAATTAGGTCATTTGGACATTTCCTTGGACTATTTAAAGGACGCATGCTTTAGGAAAATGTGGGTACAAATTGACTCACCCGTTCATTGCCTGGAATTCCCTTCTACTGCTGGCTAGCCGACTACTGTTTTTTGGCCTCCAGGAACAATTTAAATAGAATGTGACAAAAAAAATTGAATAATGACAAGTGTTTGAATGAGGCTCTCGTCACACTGACGCCCATCCTTTATTTTAAGGAGTCAGAGGCTGCTTTAGTGGCAGGCCTGGAATTTTATACAAAATTAAATCCCTCTCCTTAACGGCCCATTTTTTCAAGCATTCACCTTTTACTTTCAGGCCTCACCCTAAACTTCACTCCCTTCCCCTTCCATTTAACTTTTAACAGCAAGTGAAATTACATTGCCACATGCCATAGTTTTGATCCTGATTTGTACTTAAACTGTCCTGTGTGGAAATAATGAACTTGACCTGCTCCCCCCTCCAAGACCCATACACTCAAGAACACCTTACTGAGCTAATTCTCACAGAATGGAAAGAAAAATCTCCCTTTTGTAGCATCCAGTAAGTATGGAAAAAAAATTAACTTAATCAAAAGGCCCTAAAAGGTGCAATTCTTAATTTAAAAGTAAACACAAAAGTAGCCAATCCACACAGAACTAACATGTGGTTTTATACATTTTCCCCCGATTTTATTTTCACAAAGCTAGATCAGTATTTCACAACTGTTTTGCATCCTCACGGCCTGATCAGTAGGGCTCAAACCCATACATCTAAACAAACTGGAAATGTGTTTCCACAAACAAACCTCAAATTATACTTAATATTAATTAGTATTATCATTAAAAAGTTTAAAGTTAAGTCGCTTAAATTTTATTTTAGATAAAATATTCCACATATATTTTGTTACAACTGTCATCCATGCAAATTTATAAAATGTATTTTGTTTTATTGACTTAAGCTTTGTGAAAGATTTTTAAGAATTTTTTTAAAGAAGATTTTTAGTTTTAATCTATTATTGTTATTAACAAAGCAAAATCAAAATCTTTTAATGGATCCCCTCTGAGACCTGCATACTACCCCCGGGGCTAAGAATCATTTCTTTTAGATGGAAAAATATGACGGTTTAATAGAAACCCACTGCTGAGCTAATTAAAATGTCTTTGCAATTTTTTTTGCTTGTAAATGGTGCTTTAAAATATCAGCCAATATTCTGATAAGGAGAGATGGTGTTCAGCAAAGTTTTATAGTAATTAGGCAGTTTTCTTTTAGTTTGTCAACATCTGACATGAAGGATTATAACTTTCAGCAGAAGGCTTAATATAAAAATATAGGCTCTTGGCTCGCTAATCAATGTTTATCTGTGAATAAAAGCCTAAATTCAGTCTATTTATCGTCTCTTCAGAAAATTTGGACTAAACCACCCAATTCATATGGATTAGTTTTACGATCTCTTTATGAACTTTTTGAAGCGTCAAAGTGGTAGTTGCGTGGACTGTGAATTGAGGGACAGATATCTCTCAGATTTCTTTAAAAATAAAATAAAAATTTATGTGCGTTTCATTTTTGAACTAAAAACAGTTTAAAAACAGTTCCAAAGTCCCAAATTTTGAGGTCAAGTTACATCCTTCACCGGAGTCCTTTGTTTTGTATCTTTATACAAGACATTTGTGATTGCATACGTACACAAGTTTGCACACAACGCTACAATATTTACACAGACATGCTTCCTTTTTTCTTTCATCAGCCACCCCAAACACCTTAGCTAGCTCATAACAATGTTAAAACCCACTAAACAACCACATAGCAACAATACATCTTAGCAACCACAAAGCAACAACCCACAAAACTCAGTTGTAAATTTTGACATCACATTTTCTTGCTCTCATGATCTCATGATAGTAAGGCTGAAATCTTTGCTAAAAAAAACGTATTAAAGCCATAGTGTAGCATTTAACATGTTGTCTAGATGTGTTGAGCAGTGGTGTTCATGTGGGAGATACAGGTTTAAATCTGGCCTGTGACATAGTATTTCCAACCCCCTTCTTCCACTCTTGTTTAATGTTACCTGTAAAGAGAGAAAAGCCCAAATAAAAAGTCTGATTTAAAAAAAAAAAAAACATCCTCTACAGTGATGTAATGTGACTGCTTATAATTGTGGTTTTATTTGGGGAAAGGTAATTCCCCTTTTAGGCGCTGAGTGATTTGCCCTGCCACTTTCCCTCCGTTTGGCCCTAACTGAACCTCAACGTCAGTTGAACATACAGCATTTCAGTTGATACAGGCACTGAGCCGAAGAATAAGGGAGTTTAGCTCATGTGGCGCTGGGCTGTCCTATGTCTTTGAGAGCTGCTGAGAGGATATGAAAGAAAAGTGGAAGTAAACGGCAATCATTGCCAAACTTCTAGAACTCACTTATCTTTGGCTTCAGCGAAGCTTCTAGAGTCATGTCCACTGGCCAGTGTTTTACCTCAATCTCTCTCTGTCTCCCTAAGCAAGATCTTAGGCTAAAAGCCAATCATCACAATGGATAAGTCTGATTTTAGCTTTATTTGAAAAGGGTTTTGGTGTAATAAATGGTCAACTATTAAGAGAATTTCCTCTGAAAACAAAGGTCTATTAAGAAGTGGAGTTGAAGAGGTGGAGAATATACACATTATATATGAATGAAATAGCTGTAACATATTAATGAATAAATATAATCTCATGCAAGACGCAAACGGAAGCCTTTATACATTTGTGACTGAACTAAGTGAAGTTATTGTATCCAGTTAAGAGCATTTGGGGATATTTTGGTCATTAGCGGCGATCATGTATCACTTTCTCCCTTTGTCCTTGATGGAGTTCATTTTACGGTTAATAAAATAAAGCAGATTCTGAACAGTGACACTGCTCTTTCCTCTTCCAAAATCCTGGAAGACTAAAGAGCAGTGGAGGTTTATATTTTTTTTAAAGGGCTTAATTAGTGCTAATATTGTTCAAGGTTAACAGGTTCATAACGGAACAGGAGCCTGACCCCCTTCTCAACTTATTAATGTCCCATTAGTTTAACCATCTATTGTTCACGCAAGACATTTTCTCACTAGCTTGCTGCGTGACTCATGAGTAATGTTCCATATCCTTGTAGGCCTAAAGGAAATTGTGTCAAAAATGGGGAAAATCTCTTTTTAAACTGCCTGCAACAAAGATTCCATCATGTTTATGGAATGCTGTGGTTAGCAATATGGAAACAGACTGGGTCAGAAATTGCATAGTAAAAATGGTCTGGTCTGGGGTAGAAAGGGAAAGTTTGGAGGGGGGCAAAAGGGGAGCTTCTGGTATTATGCTCTGGTCTACCCCCACAACAGAGAAATGCACAAATGCATCCTATCTAAAATTCTTCTCCACACTGCTCAGCACATTTCTGGAAAGGACGGTTATGAGGTAACCGTCTAGCACAACTGTCAGCAATCTTGTAGCATCCTGAAATATAACCTTTAAAAAACCTGATTGAGAGAGGAACAAAATGTGACATACTTCCTTCTGGTACCCGTTAGCTATCGTACATGGCAAAAGCTA